>JADLZN010011689.1:164949-239171 GCA_018155175.1 Sinocyclocheilus anophthalmus | reverse complement strand
GGTACATTACTTTAATAAAGTAATTGAAAAAAATTACACTACTATTACATTTTAAATAGAGTAACTTGTAATCAGTAATCTATTACATTTCCAAAGTAACCTTACCAACACTAGCGAATCATGGATTGTGCGTTATGAGGAAAGATAGGATTGGATACAACGGAGCGAAAGATGGGAGGGTGAATGCACTTGAAAGGGAGCGTAGGTTTCGTCTAAAAGTAAACGGTATAGGGGTTGGTGGCACACAGGTAGCAAAATGTAGTTTGAATGTAATGAAGAAATGGTCAGAGATGTGTAGGGGTTTTACCAAAATGTTTTCTGCAATACAATTGCGTGTGTAAATTTAAGTCAAGTTGGTTGCCTGATTTGTGTGTGCTTGTGGTGGTAAGTCGTTTGAGATCAAATGAAGAAAGGAGTGAATGGAAGTCTGTAGCATAAAGCTTGTCCAGATTAATGTTGAAGTCGCCAAAGACTAAAAATGGACTGCCATCCTCCGGGAATGAGGAAAGCAGCCCATCCAGCTCCTCTAGGAAAGTGCGTAGAATTTGCCCAGGAGGGTGGTAAATCACCACAACCTGCAGTTTTACAGGAGCTGTTATAGTGATCACATGAGAATCAAATGAGTTATAATTACATAGGGGAGAGTGGGTTGAGTATTTACAATTGCTAGAAATGAGCAGACCAGTGCCCCCACACCGGCCAACCTGACAGAGCGCGGAGGTGTGAGGAAGAAGGAGAAAGAAATTGATTAGAGAGCAGCTGGGTGCCTGCGTCTCTGGACTGCACCACGCCCTCCGCTCCGGACGAAGCCAGTCTCAGTCAAGCCAAGCAGCCTAGATGTTTTTCTGAGTTAATAGAAAAGAAGCAATGAAGCTACTGCTGTGGACATGCTGACTGACAATTCAGAGACCATAGGAAAGAAAGCAGGCTGCAGTATGCCGCGATGCTAGACGAATAGGATGCAGGCTAGAACATTGCCAGGCTTGCCCGTGCTAGCCGGCGCTGACCTTAGGGTAAGCATTTGCGTCGAGAGACACCGGATATGTTATGGAACATGATAGAGGAGTGGCAAGAAGCCAATTGTAGCGACGAGAAAGGGATGAGTGTGTACAGGTTGAAGACAGCAAAATAATGATACTTAAGTGCTCTGAGCGGTTCGTTGCTCGGTAAAGTCGACAGCAGGTATGAGTCGCAGGTCTTTACTACTCCGATTAGAGTCTTCACACTAGGAGGCCTCAATACTTCCCGCTGTGAGTTTTTTGGTTGCTCTCGCCGTCAGAAGCACAGAACAACAGAGAAAGAACAGTATAATAAGAGCCTAAATAAGTGAAACAGCTGTGGCTAGGGGAATGCATCTATATTAGCCACTGAAAATAGTCTTAGCCAGGGGACCAATTCCTCCAATCGAAACTACAGTTCGCCCTTCAACGCAGGAAGGGAGCAATTAAAATACACGCCTGGTGCACTACCTCCTTAGCCGATGTGCCAATTATTACATTACAGAAAGTGCAATCAAACATACAAAGCACAACAATAAAGAATAAATTGTAGAAATAAGGCATGAAAACAGAAACTCCTTTCACTTAGCAGCAAGTAATAATTCCAACAGCAGATCTATAAAAAAGTATTACGCAAAACACTCACGTGCAGCCGTCTGTCTCTTCTGTTGACTAATCACTTGGCACTGCTTTGGACAGAGCCACACTCTGTTGGGCCTTAAATTACACTAAACTGTTAATATAACACTGTCACAGTACATCAGACAGTTGCAGTTTAAAAATTAAAAGATGATCTAGAGCAACTCTCAAAAAACTCTCATGTGGAAGCGAGATGAGGGAGAAACAGATCGATCAAGATCTCAGATCCAGGGCAGGTGCACCAGGAGTCGAACAAGGGAGATGAAGTGATAAACATTTCTACAATCCCTCTATAGACCAGCTGCATTTCTGTTTTATCAAAAGGCCTCTGTAAATACAGCTAAAGAGTCTCAGACAAAAGTGGACTTATTCAAGTTTCTTCTCAACCTTCAATTAAAGGTCTGGGATGATACAATTAAAGCAGCAATACGTACTTATGATAAGAAGGTAACATCTTTTAAGCCCAAGTCCACATTTATTCCATGTGTTTCCTGTTTAACGTTGAATTCTTTCTACAAAAAAGTAACATGAAATTGACAAGGTTTCTGCTTCTAAAAGACGAAAACAATATAATCTTTCGAAAGAAGTTGAAGCTTTGGATTGGCTTTCATATAATGATGATCTTGTAATAAAAAGAGCAGACAAGGGAGGAGCTGTTGAGTTTTGGGCAGAGATCAGTATATTGAAGAAGCCTGGCGGCAACTACAGAATTGTGAGTATTACCAGCTCCTGAAATTTAACCTGACAGAAAGGATTAAAACTGAATTGACTGATGTATTGACACATGCTAAGACTGAGGGATGGATTTCACAGAATGAGTATGATTTCTTGTTTTGTAAAGACCTGAGAATTCCTACTTTCTATATGTTACCTAAAATACATAAACATTTTGAAAATCCACCAGGGAGACCCATATTTAGTGGGAATGGGTCTATTACAGAACCAGCTTTAAAATGTGTTGATTATTTTATAAAACCAATGGTTAGTGAACTTCCTTCTTACATTCAAGATGCAACTCTTATATTGAATATTATTAAGAAAATGAAAAATATATCTATATTGGCGACTATGGATGTGGAAACACTGTACACAAATATAGATCATGAAGAAGGACTTGAAGCATTATCACATTATCTAGAAATTAGATCACCTTTTGAGGAACCACCAGCTTGTTTTATTTTACAACTAGCAGAATGGACATTGAAAAATAATGCTTTTTTTCTTCTTCTTCAGATTAGCTATTTAAACAAACTAGGGGTACAGCAATGGGCGCTTGTTTTGCCCCTAACTATGCAAATTAATTTCTGGGACTTTGGGAAAATAGATTTGTATTTTAAGATTTTCATATTTAGACAACATTGTGTGGTGGGGAAGAATTATAGATGATGTCATCGGGCTCAGAAGTAGATCTGTTGGCTTTTCATTCATATTTAAATACTTTTAATGTACATTTGTAGCTTAGTTTGGATTTTTAATTTTCTCAAATTAATTTCTTGGTTTTAAAAATATCTAATAAAGGAAAATAACATACAACTGTTTTTAGAAAAGAAACTGACAGAAATACTATCTTAAGAGCAGACAGTTTTCATCCCCCATGGTTGACCGATAACATTCATTTTGGACAGTTTCGGAGGTTAAAAGGAATATGTGATGAGCAGGATTTTGACATCAAGGCCCAAGATATGATTCAAAGATTTAGAGTTTTTATTAAAATTGTGTAATTTATAAGGCATACAATGAGGTTAAAAGCATCAGTAGAGATGAGTTATTGGTACAAAGACAAAAATTGAGTCATTCTGAATATGAAAAAACTCAGTGTATTTAGGCTAGACGACAATACAGTACAGATGGCTAAGTACTAAAATCAAGAAATTGTATATAAAAAACTAATGCGTCGCAATCGAGACGTGACTTCTCACCTTAGGGAAGTTCTACCTGAATCTCCTTCCATTGTGTTTAGAAGAGCACCAACTATTAAAGATAACCAAGTACTTGACTTTAAAGATGAAAGATGACTTCTAAGAAGTTTATGTTCAAATGTACAGATGTGGTAATTGCAATCATTGTGAGAATATGGTTAAAATTAAAATTTCATATGAAAATAGCTGCAGACTTTGTCTCCTCCCCGTCTTTCAGCGCGCTCTTCATTCCTGCGACCGCGTGGCCAGTGTTGCCAGAGCCTGGCAGTGCGACGATTTCTCAGCCCAAAAGCTCACAACAAACCCACCCACTACAACAAAAACCAGCCCAAAAGTTAACTGCTCCAAAATAATGTGAGGTTTTATGAACTATCGTCAGTCAAGAGTGATGTAAGAGCCCTTTAACTCACCTTTTAAAACCAAAAAATGATGACAAAATCGTATAAATATGATCGTTAGATAAATTCCATGCCGATCCACAATTGGGCCAAATACACCATATACAGTAAATGAGATATTGCACCAAAATGTATTAAATAAAATCTGCAAATCATGTAGACACGTCAAAACGTTGGGACCAATCAAAATTTACGATATCCCCTCGAAAAACCACATGCCAGCATTTTCAATGACTCAACCGTCAGAATTGTAAAATGCAGAAAACTAGCCCAATATAATGTGATCGCGAAAAACAAAAAAAACCGCATAATTAGGTATTTCCCACTCGTTTATGCACACACATGACAGTCAAAACTGTGCCATTCATTGATACATGCTGTACTATAATCTGACAATAAATATAACCACATAATGCCCACTCTATCCTAGTATTATGCACTCTATAATTTCAAACAGCGCAACCTAGGAGGAGGAAGTTTTTGTGGAAGTTCATATTGTAGAATCAATTACAGAACTTGTGCACAGTCACAAAAACTAAACATAACAAGTCCAGCCCAGCTAGCAGTTTCAAGGATTATACCGAGTTGGGACCATTTAAAAAAAGTAAAAAGACAGGGATCGAAGTAGGAATGGCTATATAAATATGGATTAAATAATTTAACTGCCTCGTGATTGTGAATATTGAGCCTTCATTGTCAACTCTCCCTAAAGGTGTAGTTCAGCGTTTTGGAGTTAAACACTCGTCCCCCTCTTTATCATTGTAACGTATATTAGGCAGTTATGATAACCTATACAGTTATAACATTCCAAAATCATATACTGTTATCACGCTAAAAACACGTCCACTCTTGAATAACCATGTTCTGTGTGAGTGATCTCTAGTGATTGGCTTAAAGCTGCCTAAGGCCGCACAGAACATCGTACTGACGTCAACCATCAGACATTAGCCGCCTCTGCCAATGTGTGTGTGATGTGTGTGTGTGTGTTTAGTAAAAAACATCGTGATGGCTGATTGTGACGATGTATATGCACACTTGGGCTTAGTTTGTAAACCACTTACCCTTATACATTATAGAGTCTATAAAACAGCCAAAACTAGACTACCCAAACCAGCCCAAATTTTGATACCACCCGCGCCAATGCCCATTTGCCACCCAACAAAATCAAATTCAAAGACAACCAAATCTGTCAACACTGACCGCGGCCGAAACAGACGACTTGCCGAAGCGAACACAGACCAGAAACAGAGGACACAGGTGGATGCTGTTTATCGATAGATGCTTAAATATCTGTATCTGATCCTGCAGATTCGTTTGCCCATAAATTACAGGTGTACAAAATCGGACGACAGCGGCAGCCAATCGGTTCCCATAACCTACTGTAAAAATTTTGCTGTGTCCACCCCTCATCACACCACAGCTGTTTCCTCTAGTGAAAATGAAGCACATATGAATGCATACTTTATAAAACAATCATGTTGCTATTTTCATTTGAAAATTTAACTTTCAATAAAAACAATATTACAGTAGATATGATTTTTTTTTTTTTTTTTTTTTTTTTTCTGGCCAGTAACGTAACATACAGTCATGCCAAATGAATGATTTAAAGACAGTCGACGACAGCACTCATGTGAACTTACATATCAGTGTTGAGTGCTGCGAGTGATTGACAGAAATAACATAATGTTTTGTTTTGTATTAAATAATGACCCAGATTGTGAAATATATTTATTAGCTATAGAGTAAGGGATTTTTTATGTCACTTTGACACTAGACAATTACATTAAAATAATATTTTTCTATATATTCTTAATTAATTCGAATGAATAACCTATTAGCTAAAAAATCAAATAAAAAATTAATTTTAAGGGGTTGAATTAATGTAGCTTTTTATTTGTATTTGTATTTTATTTAATTTTATTTATTATTGTGAACCCCATTGGGGGCTGAGCCCCTCCTTAAAAGGAACTCCTATGAATCGCCCTGCAAATCTGTAATCACCTCAATATATCGATGCACTATATGATTTACGATACTGATTTTAACAAACTAAACTATTGAGCAGAGTTCAGATCTGACATATGGTTCAATTGAATTACAGTACTATACCGTACTAGCTATGTTATTATCTGCATTAACTATTATCACTGACATGGATTGCGATACATTTAATACATATTTTATCCCACTATATGTTTCGCTCAGTCATCTTATTTGTTTGTTTCATGACTGTAGTTTGTTCATGGTCAGTTCCTTTTCTCCTTTGTCTTTGGTGAAGTTCCAAGTACAGGTCAATGCATCAATGTACTGATGTGAACACACGTATGAACGCCCACAAAGCAGTTATTCGGAAGTGAAACTGAATATTTTCTTAGCCGATGAAGTTTCCGAGATAGCCCGTCTGGGAGGCCCACCGTAGATCCATCAATGAGACGACACTGAAGCGCGAATCGCAATAAAGGATGCAACGCTCTGTAGATTGCACGGCTACTTTTTGTTTATATGAGTAGTTTTAGTTGTCTATAAAGATGCCACAGTGTAAAACATAAATTCACACTACTTATGAGGTATTATTAAGCCTAGTGACATCGTCAGCCTTTGTGTTACAAAAAATAAGCTTTTGAATGAGCCAGGATGGTAATAGAACAATTAATACACATTTTTATGCTGATACAGATTAGAATGTGGCTTCATAAAGTACTTTTAAAAAGATTAAAAGCAAAACACACCGGTGGCGACCCTGATGCTCTTCATTTTATCTAAAGCTGAGTAAAAGACAACACAGTGAGTATTTTCTTTCGGTTGTATATTTAATTTAAAGAAGAGTTACACACCCTCTCGTGCCCGACTACAACAATGCCACTTCTTGAACGTACCTGACTTCGTAATTACGACTTGTCAACTCGTATACTGAACAAAATTATAACTGCAACACTTTTGTTTTTGCCCATTTTTCATGAGCGGAACTCAAAGATCTAAGACTTTTTCTATGCACAAAAAAGGCCTATTTCTCTCAAATATTAAAGATATATTAAGATATATTAAATCTGTGTTAGTGAGCCACTTGCTCTTTGCCCGAGCATAATTCAATACCAATCACAGGTGTGAGCCAATATCAAGATGCCTGTTAGACAGCCATGCATTGTTGCACAGGTGGTGCTCTTAGCGCTTCGGCCCACAATAAAAAGGCACTCTAAAATGCCTGCAGTTTTATCACACAGCACCAATGCCAAGGATTGTCGCAAGTTTGCAGGGAGCGTGCAATTGGACATGGATCATAAGACTGACAACCCGAACAAGGAATGTCCACCAGAGCTGTTGCCCTAGTGAATGCAATGTTCATTCTCTACCACTAAGCCCGCTCTCCTTCCAAAGGGCCGTTTCAGGCAATTCTGGCAGTCACATCAAACGGCCTGCACAAACAGCAGGACCACGTGCTACACCACACCAGCCCAGGACCTCCCACATCAGCATATCTTCACCTCCTAAGATCTAGATCTGCCGACCAGACCACCCAGACAGAGCTGCAACAAAGCGCGCCTTTAGCCATAACCAAAGATGTCTGCCACAAACTGATCAGAAACCGTCTCAGGAAGCCCTCAATATGAGGCTCGTCGTCCTCATCAGGGTCTCTCAACCTGACTGCAGTCCGTCGGTTCGCACAGCTCTGCTGTCGTAACCCGGAGCTGATGTGCGGGCAAATGCTCACATTCGATGGTGTGTTGGCACTTGGAGAGAGTGTTGCGATGATTTTCTTCACGGGATGAATACCGGTATTTCACTGATACAGGCAGATGGAAGACAGAGATGTAGGGTTGGCGTTTTTGGTTGTTGCAACGTCGAGTGGCATTAGACCCAGTGTAGCACGAAAGTGATGATGCCGTGAATGCTCACAGTGTGGATCGAATTGTGGCCCTTGCTGTGGCCTAGGGGGACAAGGCATTAGGTTATAGTTGGGCCGCAGGCGTATGTTTATGGACAACGAAACAGAGTGTGCATTTATATGATGCATTTTGAATGCACAAAGAGATACCGTGACGAGATCCATGAGGACCCAATGTTGCATAGCCATCATCCAGACCATCACATCATGTTGCAGTCATGAATGGCACGGCCCATGTTAGCAAGGATCTGGGACACAATTACTCATGGCAGCGTTTTTATGAAAACATTCCAGTATCTTGTCATGGCCAGCAACTACCCGACGAATGTCCACCAACTTTGAGCATGTTTGGGATGCTCTGGATCATCGTATACGACATTGTGTTCCAGTTCCTGCCAATATCCAGAAACTTCTCACAGCCATTGAAGAGGAGTGGACCACCATTCCACAGGCCACAATCAACAACCTGATCAACTCTAAGCGAAGGAGATGTGTTGCACTGCGTGAATCAAATGGTGGTCACACCAGATACTGAACTGGTTTTCGAGACCCCACCGCCAGAAACCCCCCAATACCGTTAAAACTGCACATTTTTAGCCTATGCCTTTCTATTTGGCCAGCCTAAGCCACACCTGTGACAATAAATGCCTGTCTCAAGTCAGCATCTTGATATGCCCACACCCTGTGCAGAGTGAGAGATTTCTCGGCAAAGAGAAGATGCCTCAATAACACAGATTTAGACAGCATTGTGCTGAACATCATTGAGAGAAACTAGGCCATTATTGGTGTGTACATAGAAAAAAGTCTTATTTGGTTTTTCATTTTTTTTTTTTTTTTTCTTATTTTTTTATTTTTTTTTTTTTTTTTTTTATTCTTTCTTTTTTTTTTTTTTTTTTTGAATCGTGAGTTCACGCTCATGAAAAATTGGCGTCCCGGCACAAAACCAAAAAAAGTGTTAGCGTTATAATTTGTTCTGCCACTAATATGTTTCCATGGACACTAATTCAATCATCACAGCTTGACTCTCATATTAGTTCTTCATTACTGTGTATTTAAGTTCCTCCTTTGCACTCTTCATTTGCTAGATATTTTGTTGTTGGTTGGTTTCTTCACAATAACCACGACAGAGACGCTGACAGCCACACTGTTTCGCCTGCTTTTGGATTTGTTAGAATTAATAAAGACTTCAGTTACTTTGACTCTTCATTGTCTTCATCTGATCTAAAGCGCGACTATTCAACTGACCAACATTTTAAGAGAGGCACAAATTAAGATAAAAAAAATACAATAAGACAACATAATAATCTTCAGAGGTGATTTTCTGCTATCTAATATTTATTTTATTAACAACATTAACTCATATTTGACATATAATAGAACATATTTCTTTAATAAACTTAAAGCCAGTGCTGTTACTATATATATATATTAAGTATACATTTTGCTACTTCTAATCAAACCATATTTTGTAACGTTTAATTATTTTGCCCTGAGAAATACGTTGGATTATGCAACAGACATGCAACTCATTGTCTCCATGCAGTTAATTAATAAACCATCGGTATCTGCCTTTTTCATGCTATTGCTGATATGCCGATTTAAATTAATCAAAAATCGGCTGATAACTATCGGCGGCTGAGACATCGGTGCATCCCTACTCAATATCCCATGGCCTTACATTATATAGAGATAAAAATTATGGTAATCTTAGTACACTGAAAATAGTGGTATAGAGCATGTTCCGAGGTCAATAAGGGGAGGAGATAGGATAAAAAGGTTGCAACAGAGGTTTAAATGGAGAATTAGATTTAAGTGACTTAATTGTGTTTTTTTATGGATGTTATATTTTTATATTATTTTGAGAATTAATATTTTATAAATATTTCCCAGTATTTTGTAATCTTAATAATTATTTGAATTTATTGGGTATAAGTATATTTACGAAAATAATTCAGTTTTTTAATCAGGTGACTGTCATGTGAAGAATTGATTGTTTAAATGGACTTTGAGTGTGTTTGTAGTTTGAAACCCTGATGAAGGCTTGTTAGCCGCAACGCGTCAGTGCACTTGTCAGTTATTTTTAATATTAAGCCATGTGAATAAAGGCTTTTTATTTTTCACTACATTTTCAAGTACCATGGGGATATGAGTTTGAGTACTCTAAATATGCTTGACTTAATTCAATTCTGGTGCATTTGTCCATCTCTGTCTTTATTAGGTGCAAAATTGTACTACATGAATGTACTTATGTAATATATGAATGCACTGAATTCAACACTCATAATGACAAAACACCCAGTTAATAGACAAAAGTAATGATCACCAGCAATATGTGCCTACACAACTGTATTTAAATGTATTTGAGGCCAAATTATGCTATAGGGCACAACACTGGTTTTGGTGGTGTCAGGAATTACGTAATAATGTGGGACCAAGGGTCATGGCTTTGATTTCAGGAAAAAACAAGAACTGATAAAATGTGTAGCTTGAATTCTGTGTAAGTTAATTTGAATAGAAGCATCGGCTAAAAGCATAAATGTATCAAACTTCCTGTTGCTACAGTCTAGAGTCTAGAGCTTATTTTAGCCCCCACTAGGGGCATCAATTAAGCAACCAGCCAATCAAATGGAAATCTCTCCAGTCATAGTCATTAGAAAAACAAACCCACTGCTCTTCTGTATCAACCTGTCATTTGCAATATTACACCTCTTTACCAGAGACTGAAGTACCTGTAGTCCTGAAGTGACGTTTTTTTTTCTTCTTTTTTCCGACTATGCTCTCTGTTTCATTAGTGTAAGATCAGGCTCACATGTGTCCAGCTCTGTGTCTGTGAAGAGTGACCAGTCGAAAGATCACGGGCCAAACTTAAGGAAGAGAAAAGCATCATCTAGCAAAAGGTATTTCATGTGTTTAACTTTACAGCATGGTTTTAACTAATTTCTACATATAAGGTTTATGTGATACAAGTTAACAAAAGTTATAATAATAAGTCACAGAACACTGTGTTTGATGATCTGCTTAACTGTTTAATGAACTCTTTCCAGTAATACAGTTACACAGGCAACAAAATCTAAATCCATCCATCCAGTGGCAAAAAGTACAAATCCACAGCTTTAATGTCTGTGCAGGACGAGAGAGAGCATGTGCAGATATCAGACACGCATGAATCTCCTGTAGTAATGTGTTTTTCTCTCTCTCTTCTGTTTGTGTCATTAGTGACAGATCAGGCTCACCTGTGTCTAAGAGGAGTTACCAATTGAAAGGTGACGGGCCGCACTTAAGGAAGAGAAGAAGAAAGTCTACCAAAAGGTATTTAATGTGTTTTGTATTACAGCACTTCATTAACTAATTTCAACTGTGTTATTTGTGAGAGAATTTGAATAAATAAAGTCACAAAGCAAAACCACAGAACACTGTCGTTTAAGCTTCAATGAGCTCTGGAGCTTCTTTCTAGTAATACAATTCCACCGTTAGTCACTAGGGGACATAAATTCAACATGAAAAGAGACCTGTCAACCAAACATAAATACATCACTCCATAGTCATGAGAAGGACAAATGCAGGGCTGTACTGGATTTATTTCACTAAATACTTTCAAATGAGACTGAAGTACCTCCTTCTTATGTGTTTTTTCTTTCTGTTCTTTGTGTCATTAGTGTAAGATCAGGCTCACATATGAACATTAAAATCTTATGAAAGCCAGGAAATAAGCTGGTTTAGGGTTTTGAAACATTTAATATTTTTACATTTTGTATTTAATCATTTGTTTTAAATGTATTCAGTGACAATATTATGCTGTGATAATTAGGACTGGGTTGAAAATATTAATTTCTTGAATTTAATAAATGTTAATCAATTCTTAAATCCTAATAACCGATCTATGCTCATTTCATTTGATGTGTGAACAAAACTTATTGAAACATATTGTATTTGTACACTAGCATGCCTCCTATTTAATAAATCATGATAAGCTTTGTACTTTGTTATTTTTGAGATAAAACAAAGTCTTAGCTTTCAAATTTGATGAAATTCAAACAAGAAATACAGTTTTGTCTGTCTTTAATGCGATGTGACAGATCGCTGTAGTTGTCTGTTCAAGCGGCATGTGAAACAATCATCTCTTCCTCTTACTACCACTTACTGAACATGAATGAACATCAGATGGTGTGTTGAAAGAAACCATACTGCTTACCACAGTGTATCAAGTCTCATGTAATTGCTCAATTAACCACTGAAATATGTTAATAAAACAGTTTGCATACAATGTCCTGTAACGTTACTTTTACCTTAGAAAAGCCATTCAGTGACCCTAAACTTAATAGTTAGCTAGAAAAAATTAAAAATTATATATATTTAAATGTGTGTGTATTGGGTGTATTGTATTTTATATTATATATAAGATAGATACTCATATATGACTATAGCAAAAGCAGCAGAATGGCATGGAACTGTAAAGCTTGCTGCAGCAGCCTGGAAGATTTAATCACATTCAGGTAGAATAATGATAGATCTTTCGTTCATTTATTAATTCATAACAGCAATTTATGATTGATCACTGTAGTCAACATCATCTCTGCCATTAACAGGGCTAAAAATTAATTTTTGTGCAAGAGCGAGAGATTGATGCAACGCAGCATTTGTTGTAAATGAATGAAATGTAATGATGAGAACAAGATACTTAGCAATGTAACCGCAACATGGTCATTTTAAAAAGACAGCAGAAAAAGTCTACTATCCTATGAAATCTCTGCTTTCTGTTTTATTCCTTAAACAAAAACTTCATGTTCTGTTGTTCTTGTTCTTCATGTTCTTCATGCACAATTTTGAGGAGGAGTACAGAAAGCATTGTGGATATCAGTAACAGAGCAACCTTCTGTGGTAAAGTTTTTTTCTCTGTGTTCTTTGTCATTAGTGTAAGATCAGGCTCACAAGTGTCCAGCTGTGTGTCTGTGAAGAGTCACCACTCAAAAGAGCATGTACCACCTGACTTCAGTGAGAAAAACTCTACCGAAAGGTATTTCTTGTGTTTTTTGTTGTTGGTGATATGCTATTAGAAATTTTACTCACTATCTTGAAGCTTCATTTCCATTCATTTCTCTGAACTGATGAATGCTAGGTAGGGGTAACCTGCTGGTTTGATGATTGTTTGACCAAATGATGAAGACAACTGTCAACCTGTTAGTTTCTATGTGATTTGTTGTTATGTGTGATTTCAGTAAAAAAGGGCAGACGACCACAGTAAATATCGGTATGGAAATTACACGATGGGAATCTCTAAAAGCACAGAAGGGACTAAAGAGTGATGTAGAAGTGGCAACTTTTCTTCTGAACAGGTGGGAACACAAACACTACTTTTAGATACCACAATTTACCTTTTAGTTTAATTTACAACGTATTTAATCAAACATGTCAAAATGCATAGTTTTATCATAGGCTAGATAATCTATAACATGTAACATTGAAAGTGCGTACATTGTGTCTTTTGAAACAAGTTCAGCACCCTGTAATAAGTGTTAAAATACTCCGCATCCCATCAGCCAAAGGGTTCAAGAGGAAGACGGGTTTCTAAAAACATTTGTTTTGTAATGTGAGTTGTGATGATATTAGCTTCGGCTATTAGACTGTCTGACGTTGATGTGTGATGTCTCCAGTCAGTTTTTCCAGAGAAGAAATGACTAAAGAAGTTTGTATGTGCCTTCATGAAATAAAAAATACCTATCAGACATAAAGTGTCATTGATCGCAATAATGATCTTGTTTGAAGCTTCTAATCAGCATACTTTTATTTTTTCAAAAATAAATAAATAAATAAATACTGTGTCAAACAGGTTTCTTTTTTTTTCTTCTTTTTTTTTGCCAACAGGATTCAAATTGAAACAACTGACTATGAGAATCCTCGTTTCAAGAAAAGAAAGGAAGAAAATCTTGTCTGGATCTTCCAGGTTGGGACAAAATATAATATATATAATATTTATATTATAGCAAACAAATAGGTAATTCAACAATGTAAAATATTGTATTTTTTAATTGTTTAAAAAAAGGTAGTTTATGTCTGCAAGATTTTAGTTGTGTAATGATGAGTCAGCGGAGTGAGGATCCATTTGCATCTTTTAATAAAAGTAAACACAGTCGTACAGGCAATGGTCAATGAACAGTAACAAGGTTATCAGAGATGAGACAAAGGCAGAGTAACAAGACAGGCGACTGATCGGGGCTGGGAGCAAGCAGAGTAAACAACAGTTCAAAAACAAGGCAAGAGGGTCAGAAGGCAGGCAGCGAAGAATCCAAAAACGAGAGAAACAGTCCAGGGTCATACACAGTAATCCAACAGAAAAGATGATTGCTCAGAAATGTCAGCCGGGGCAAAACAAGACTTCGCAAAGAGTGAGTGTGAGGCAGAGGCTTAAGTAGTCCCATAAACAAGCATCAGGTGAGCCTCGTAATCAAGGTCAGGTACGGAGTGATGGGAAATGGAGTTTGATGGGAAAAGTCAATACTCAGGTGATGGCGACCTCTGGATGACGATCAGGGGGAACCACAGAGGCCGGATTCGTTACAGAGCCCCCTCCCTATGAGCGGCTCCTGACGTGAGAAGGCAAACAACGCTGGGGCCAGTTTATCCGGATGGGTCCTGTGGAAGTCAGTGGTAAGTGATGGGTCAAGAATATCCTTGGCTTCGACCCAGGACCTTTCCTCTGGCCCATACCCCTCCCAGTCCACGAGATATTGCAGAGCTCCTCCCCAACACCGAGAGTCTAGGATCTTCTGTACCTGAAATGCTACTGCTCTATCGATCATATAGGAGGGTGGTCCCATGGTTTTTCTGGCCTTCCTATCTTCTAGGTCGTTCTCTCCCTAGCTACCCTCTCGGAGCACCAGTGGCCTTGAGCAAGGAGACATGAAAGGTGGGTGAGATACAATGTTTTGTAAAAGGAGGTACAGCTAAACTGTAAGAAACAGGGTTATTTTTGTTTAATTGATTATTAATCGGACCGTACCTGGGACTTAGTTTACTGCAGGGGAGCCGGAGGTGAAGAATCTCGAGTGAGAGCCAGACCCCATGATTCCCGTGACAACTGCAGTACTATCTGTGGGTTCCCGGACCAGGGAAAGCGAGGTGGTTGGAATCCAAGTACGCATTGGAAGGGTGTGAGTCCAGTAGAATTTTGTGCATATTCTGCCCAGAAGAGATATCTGCTCCAATCAGCCTATTGTGTTACGTTAAGACCTCAGGAAGCGAGTGATCTCTTGATTTAGGCGTTCGGGTGTTTTGCGCCGTTTGGATCTTCAGATGGTAGCCAGAAGTAAGACTGATTTTTACGATGGTGCAGGAATTTAAGAAGTTTGCCCACAACATGAGTCGTTAACTGTTGGGGCCTCTGTCTGAGACAATATCATCAGGGTAGTTCCATACCCAGAGAGCGGTAATAACAATATTTGTCATTACAATCCTCTGCCTGTCTCTAGGCTGTGGGTAATTTGGGTAATTGTATCAGATGACAGGACTTCGAGAAGGCTAGCAATTACATAGCATCTTTGTGTCCTGCGGACGCATTATTCCAGCCTTGCGTGAGAACTGAAAAGGGACATTTGGACCCCTCAAGCCAGTGTCGCCACTCCTCAAAAGCCGCCTTCATTGCCAATAACTCACGGTTTCCTACATCATATTTCTGTTCTGCTTGATTTAGCTTGCATGAAAAGTAGGCACAGGGGAAAAGTTTGGGTGGACTGCCATGACGTTGTGAGAGGACTGCCCCTACACCTGTGCTGGAGGCATCTATCTCTACCACAAACTCACGTTCAGGATCTGGGTGATGCAATATGGGTGCAGTGGAGAAACGTTCTTTGAGGTGGCTAAAGCTCTGTCAGCTGCAGGTGACCAGGACAAGCGACCTCCCTTCCTTCTAATCATAGACGTAAGAGGGGCTGCGATGGAGCTGAAGTCTCTGATGAATCATCTGTAGAAGTTAGCGAAGCCAAAGAATCTTTGCATCTCTTTGACAGTCGTAGGTCGGGGCCAGTTCAGGACAGCTTGCACCTTATGGTCATCCATTGCCACTCCCTCAGGGCTGACTACATATCCCAGGAATGTGGTACAAGTCTGGTGAAACTCACATTTCTCTGCCTTAGCGTATAACTGATGGGAGATTTAACGTTGTAGAACAGCTCTGACATGGTTAATGTGTGTCTCAAGAGAGTCAGAATAAACGACAATGTCGTCCATGTAAATGATGACCCATCTGTTGAGCATGTCACGGAATACATCATTTATGAATGCCTGAAAGACTGAGGGACTGTTGACAAGCCCAAACGGCATAACCCGGTACTCATAGTGCCCAGAAGTGGTAGAGAAAGCTGTCTTCCACTCATCCCCCTCTCTGATGCAAAAGAATTTCGTAGATCGAGCTTAGGGAAAGTACTTGGCTGAGCGAAGCTGTTCAAGAGCCGGAATTTAACAGTTACTTAATTTAAACAGTTAACTTAATTTAAGAAGAATCCCGCAGACAGAGGAGACGTAGATTGGACAATGAAGCCCTTAGCTAGTTTCTCCTCTATATAGGCTTTCATGGATTCAGTCTGTGGTTGTGAAAGGGGAAAGATTCTACCTTTGGGAGGTGTGGTGCCGGGCAGTAGTTCGATGGCACAGTCGCTGGACCGATGTGGAGGTAGTTGGGTAGCTTTGGCCTTGCTGAATGCTTCAGCTAGATCAGCATAGTCTGAAGTAGGGATGGGTATCGTTAAGGTTTTAACAGTATTACTACTCTCACCGATACTGCTTATCGATTCGGTTCTTTAACGGTATTCTTATCGGTACTTTTTGTTTTATATATATATATATATGACAAATTAAGAGCTGAATTAACATTGCTTTATATTCTGAAATGTCAAATTAATATTTAATGAAATGAATATAAAACATCAATTTGTAAATGCACCAGTGTGCAGGCATTTTTAGTGTTTTATACATAAGATAAGATACAGTAAGAACATGAACAAAGAAACAAAGTTAAACAAACTGACAAATACAATAAAACTAATTTACAAATTAAATGAAATAAACAGTGCTGTTATTTTTTCATGAAGTTCTACTAACATTACTGTTCAGGTAAGTAATAGCCTACAAAATAAATCTAAAAGTAATCAAATGTAAATGAACACTACATAGTTTTCAGTGTAAGTATTGATAGATTAATGCTTATTAAAACTATAACGTTATTCAGATTAAGAGCAAATTTGCATTTTGATGGCCCAAGCTCCAGTCTGACACTTTAAGACAATATATTGACACACATCGGATTTTCTCCCAACTGTTCTCCTCCACTTAAGACATAAACTGTATTTAAGTAAATACTCTCCAAGCCGGCCATTTTGACACATTTTTGTGTGTATTTGATCGATTGAACTTGCGCCCGAAGCTCAGTGTAATTTGTTTGTCCATTTTGGAGCGCACCACGCGCACACATTTCAGCCTGAGGAACAGCGTCTCTTGTGCGGATTGTGCTTTCAATGTTTTATTAACAAACATGTCCTGCAATTTAGCAACAGTAAAGACGGCATCTTACAACAATCACCAATTGAGCTGATTCTGACTTTAAGTTTGGGTTTTAGGGAGGAACGAATGCGCACCGCTGTGAAGGGAAAGAAGTTGCGCAATACGAAACGCAGCTAGTTTTTAAATAGCTTTACCTCATGTCTTCTTTTGTATAATCCTTAGAAGCCAAAATCGAAATAAAAAAATAAAATTAGCTTAATAAAACAGCCACAGGCCTAAAGTGTAAGCAGATGTTTGAATGTTTAGTCCTCTCTTCTATCATAATTAAACAGGGCATTCATGTTGCGCGTGCTGAAGCTCCTCCACGTGAGCGCGATCTCGCTTCTGAATTACGAATAGCAAAAATGCATCATAGACAAATGCTTTGAAAAACAGCTGGCGACTCTGGTGAGATAGAATTTTCAAGATAATGTGTATATATAGCAATAATAAATGTATGTGTGTTTTATTCATTTTTCCAGTACCGATAGCAGAACCGTTAACGTCAGAGTTTATCGATACTCCGGTCTTTCATAATTTAGCCCCGGGACCGATTAAATACCGGGTGTCGGTACCCATCCCTAGTCTGAAGGAATATCGATTGAGTGCAAAGGGTCTACTTTGATGGTGGCTGCTTCAAGTGACATTGGTTCCAGAATCTGAAGACACTGTGTGAAACATTTGGCTGACCAGTGAGTGATTTGACCCTCAGTCCATGAGATCTGTGGTTCGTGTAGCTGAAGCCAGGGGAGTCCAAGTACAACTGGGTTGCTGGGAGCTTGTATGATGTAGAAACTGATTATTTCTGAATGCATGATGCCAGTAGCCAGGCAGATGTCATTGGTGGTGTATTGGACCTGACCGGCGCCCAGAGGTCTCCCATCTAGCGCTGCCACTGCCAAGGGAGATTTACAGGGTATGAGAGGGAGGTCATTCATTTTGGCAAAGTCAGCATCAATCAAATTTCCTGCTGCTCCAGAATCGATTAAAGCCATTGCCTCTATCACACTATCACCAACGGCTAGGTTAACAGGCACTTTGATACACCTTGAAATGGAAAATGACTGACTCAGATGACCGCAGATGAAGCGTGCTGCTCTGGTCTTGTAGGGCAGGAAACTTTCACATGACCGGCTTGGCCGCAGTAGAGACAGAGGTTTTGGCGATACCGATGATCTCTTTCCTCTGGAGAGATGCGTGTGTGTCCCACTTGCATAGCTTCTTGTTCAGGAATAACAGGAGGACTTGGGTAATGTAACGTTGAAACCCTGCTGGGTCTCCTAGAGCGAATCAGATTGTCGATGCGAATGGCGAGGTCAATCAGTTGATCCAAAGTTTTTCCCTCATCTCGACAAGTGAGTTCGGCCTGTAACTCCAGATTCAGTCACTTGTAAAAATGCAGCTTTAAGGGATCATCAGAGCATCCAGTTTGTGCAGCCAGTGTGCGAAATGGCAGAGCAAACTCTGCTGCCGTGCTTCTCCCCTGTCGCAATGTGAGAATCTGTTCACCCGCTCCATCTCCTCCCGCGGGGAAATCAAACACCTCTCGAAAGCATTCCAAAAAACTCTCAAACGAGGGAAAGGCTGGGCGATTGAAACTCCATACAGCGGTAGCCCAGTCTAATGCTTTGTCAGTCAAGAGAGAGCATACAAAAGCAATGCGGCCTTCATCTGTGGGGTATAACACAGGTTGTTGAGAAACAAACGAGGAGCATTGTAGCAAAAACCTTTACATTTAGCTGGTGTGCCGTAAAATTTCTCCGGGTAGGCTAAGCGGGGACCAGCCGTGGAGTGACTCGAAGGAGGTGCTTGGGGTGCTGGTTCTAATGTCGGCGAGGCAGACTCTGTTGTAGGTAGCTGTAACGTTTGCATAGTCTTTACTAACTCCTCTGTGAGAGACGTGAGGCGTGCTAGCTAATGTTGGTGAGCGGCCAGCACGTTGCCCTGGGAAGAGACTTTGGTGGTGAGTCTGTTGACTGCTGCTGGATCGAGTTGTTGTGAAGTCTTCTGTAATGATGAGTCAGCGGAGTGAGGATCCATTTGCAGCTTTTAATAAAAGTAAACGCAGTCGTACAGGCAATGCCCCGGCTGACATTTCTGAGCGTTATCATCTTCTCTGTTGGATTACTGTGTATGACCCTGGACTGTTTCTCTCGTTTTTGGATTCTTCGCTGCCTGCCTTCTGACCCTCTTGCCTTGTTTTTGAACTGTTGTTTACTCTGCTTGGTGCCAGCATGTTGCCAGCATGTTGCCAGCAATTGGCATGTTGCTTCCGATGCCTGGCCATGTTCGATGTATTGCCACTTTCGTATGGTTTCTTATACCACAATGCCTACATAACAGTTTTGTCCACCACCCTTTTTCAATAATCTTTATATTTTACGGGGAAGCCTAATGCTCCCATACATGTGATTTGAATTATGCAGAAGGCTTTTCAAGTTCTTCTGCTCCTCCACTAGCTATTGACTGATTAACATGCCCCTTTCATGTGAACACACGACTGCTTTGTCTGTATAGTGTCACTGTAACTCAACATTGAGTTTTAAGAAATGAAACCCAATGACCATTCGGAAGTGTTCACTTTGCTTGTCACGTATTTACTGTTAGTGTCTAAGTTAATGATATTGATGCAACATTAAATCTTAGTTGAGTTGTGTGGAATTTTGACAGCAATGCTCATAAATCAGTAGTGGCAATGTACCTGCTAAATTGCATATGAGGAAACTCTGGTTTGACATATATCTGGGTACTTTCAGTAATTTTGCTTAAAATGATTGGATAAAGTTTGTCCATGGCAAGTGATGTTCTAAAATTGTAATTTTTCTACTACATCATTGCTGTTTTGTAGTTAAATGCTTTTAACTACTAGGGATGTCCCGATAAAGTTTTTTGTGCCCCGATCCGATCGGAGTCATTAAATATTGAGTATCATTGAATATCTGCTAATACCGAGTCCCAGTCCGATACCTGTATTTTCCTAGTGCTGGGTGCACTTTTAGGCACATTAAGGTTATTAAAATCAATCCAATGTATATGCTGACAACTACATATTTTTTATTAATGCATTACAAAGCTGTCCAACCTGTTCTTTACAGTTTTATTAATATTTTACAAAATAAACAAATATATTTTCTCTTATTATAACAGTTCAGCTGAGTGCAGCATTATAGTAAAACAAGTATACTGCCGTGCAAAGGCAAAAGACCAGCACAACTTTCTTCGTGGCATTGTAGGTCTTGATGTGAACAATAGATCTATGCAAGTTAATCTGCTGAAAAAAATAGTTTGTCTTGGTAATCTTTAATCAAAATCTGAACATTTTCTGGAATGGTATTCCTTTTCTGAAGAGTCAGTTGCCGGCTGGTAGAAATCCTTAGAACACCCCTCCAACGTTAGGTTGCTATGAGTGAGAGACCGGGAGGAGGAGCGCAAAAATAAAACCACACCCTCTATTCAATATTCAGTTTCAGCTGGAAATATGTCAATATACTGAAATAAAGTCGGCAGCAACTTCGGTCACCTGCGAACTTTACCCCATGCCTTTGTTTAGCTGCCGCTTCAGTATGGAGGGTTTTACTGTGCTGGCCTTGGAGTTCTACGGCGTTCTGCCTTGTTTTTTCCTGTCTCCATCTAAGTCCGCCGCATGATTCGAAATATACGGTGTAATGTATTAAATTTCATAACCATACATGATATGTCCTGAAGCACTTATTATACAAAGGGAATTAGAGAGATCACGATCTACCAAACAGCTCTATATAACAAAGCACTGTAAAGACTAGATCCCTTGGCAGCAATACATAAATGTAAATAATCTTTAAATAGATTAGTATTTATTTATTACTTTTGCCTTTTTAATAATGCAGATTTACTTCACCAGGTGGTCACGGATAGTTGGACGCATGTATGCGTACTCGACTGCCGTCTTAGCATCTAGCATTGATAAATCATAAAAATCAGTGTAATACAGTCACAATTAAATACATAGTCCTAACCTTTTCTGTACACCCGATAAAATCAATCCATGGCGAGAGTGTTCGTCGGAGAATGTTAATCTACTAAGAATGCTGAGCATTATTCTTGCTGGCGTTCACATCAATCCACAAGGCTTTCATTCAAGCCTTTATATTAAAGCAATTATGCTATGTAGGCTGTAGCATTCTTTTATGTTCTGAGCATAGCAAATAAATTGGTTGCAAAATGGTATCCACTCACATTTAACTTTTTGTCTGGTTGTTACGGTTAGAAAAAAAATTTAAGGACAGCCCATGATCACACTAGATTTTATACAGGTGTTACTGTAACGATTTTGTAACTGGTGATCAGCAACCAAATATTGATAATGTGGAAGTTACTGACTTGGTGTGACTTCTCACTTTTTGCAGACAATTCAAAGGCAGATTACAGTAACTTCAAAATAGAGGTAAAACAATTTTTGAATGTGGATAGATTTAATTACTAAAACATATAATTGCTGAATTTCCAGTGTCCTACCTATAGTTAATTTGGCTGGACAAGTAAAAAAACTTAAATTTTTCTCAGTTTCACACTCTAGCGAGTTGAGGTCTTTTGTCTTTGTAGGGCAGAATAGTGAGTAGATAAACAATGCTACATCAGGCATTCGCTGCCTCATGTTAGATTTAGAATTTTGTAGGACTAAAGGTGCTTTCACACTTGGTTCGATTGCTTGTTCCGAACCCGAGTTCGATTGCTCCCCCCTCCCACTGCCCCCGCTGGACTGCGTTCATATAATTTTATTTGAATCCGAACCGCGGTTCGTTTGCGTCATAAAGCCAGCAGCTGTTTACCCCGTTGCTTAGTAACGACGGAGCAGGAGAAGGCAGCAAATGCATAACATTGCTCTCTGCACTTTTATATATTTAAGTTTTTTAACCATTCATTTTGTTTACAAAGCTTCGGTACATAATGGCACTTACGTCTGTCTTACGAATGTACTGCAAATGATCTAAAGAATGCTGAAGGTGAACAGAAATGAGATATACAGCTCTCTGTTTGCAGCGCGTCTGTCACGCTTGTCAAGAAAGTGAGTGAAACACACAAAAACACATTTTTATCAAATAATACATCATTAATAGCGGTTCACTTCCGCGATTTGGTGCGATTGCGTTTTCACATCAGCAGCGAACCGTACTGGAGTTCACTTGAACCGTACCCCAGACCACCCTTTTTAAGCGGACTCGGGTACAGTTCACGGGTGCGCACCGGAGTTCGGAAGACAGCGTTCGCATCATCCAAACAAACCGAACTCTGACATTAATCGAACGCAGGTGTGCACCAAAAGTGCTAGTGTGAAAGCACCTAAGATAGTACATCAATCTAATATCGAATCAAATGATGGGATAATCTCATTAATCATAGAGACCATTAAAACATTGTGCGTAGATCGATTTTAATTGCAATAGACATTCAGTAAAACGCTAAAAGTATTAGCTGCTATGCACCAAAAGGGATGTTCCTGGGCATACACAGATGCTGTGTGTTTGAGTTCAGAACTTAATGAAATGACCCTCTGTGACATTACTCTGACGTTTTCCTTACACTTCGAATCGTTAAACTCTTGTCAATATGGCTCGTTGTGCAGCCTCTGCTCTGTATTTTCATCCTCAGGTGATGCAAAGAAAGGGAGTGAAGGCTGTTATGCGAATTCCATTGTTATCCATCGTCGTCCGAGTTGCCTCAGATAACGCGCTGTGTTTCGCTGAGTGTTTAGATTTTAGGTGCTGTATCAAATCGGCAGTATGGTATGAAGCTCTGTTGCTACCACCTCGCAAAATGCTGTCATTGCATACATTACGTTGCTGTTGGACTGCTTTCGTATTTTCACAAAGCAGACAGTTCTAGATATTCGAATTTAGTTGCATTTTCATGACACTTGATTGTGCTCTCCGGTTACAAAACCTGTATTAAGGATCAGGCTTCATACAGCGATACCGATCAGTTAAAATTCGGCCCTGAACCTTGAGATCGGCTCGGGACATCCCTAATTATGTTTCATATGTGGATATAATACTTGGTTAAATTTGGTTGTTGTAACCATCTTTGTTTTATATGCTTTAGGACCTTGAGAAAAAAATTAATGCATTTCTGAAGTTTGAGCTGAACAAGTTTAAGAAGATTTTAAAAAAAGAGAACACACAATACTTTGTGCAGGACTTTACACAGGACATGTGTAAAGTCAAAGAAGCAGCTCTTGATATCACGCTATACTTCCTAAAAAATATGAAGGAAGATAATCTTGCAGATACTCTAAAAGGTAAGATACTTATGACCATCTGTCATATTGTCACTTATGTAACATATATCATTGGAAAATAACTGTAGGATCAATTGTTTTTGTTGTGTGTGTTTAGATGAGGTGGTCTTCATTCATCAACGACAACTTAAGTGGAACCTGAAGAAGAAGTATGAATGTGTGTTTGAAGGAATTGCAAAGCAAGGTGACTCCACACTTCTGAAGAACATCTACACAGATCTCTATATCACTCAGGGCTGTAGTGAACAGGTCAACACTGAACATGAGGTCAGACAGATTGAAGTTGCTTCCAGACGTCATGAATCACAGGAGATACAGGTTGAATGCAAAAATTTGTTTGAAGCACCTGAACAAGACGAGCAGATCAGAACTGTACTGACAAAAGGAGTTGCTGGCATCGGAAAATCAGTCTCTGTGCAAAAGTTTGTTGTGGACTGGGCCGAAGGAAAAGAAAATCAAGATATCAGCTTCATATTTCCACTTCCATTCAGAGAGATGAATTTAAAAGACAAAGGAAAACTAAGTTTGATGAGCCTTATAAGTCAGTTTTTCCCAGAGACGAGAGGAATGAACCTTACAAAAAATGATCAATTCAAAGTCCTGTTCATTCTTGATGGATTGGATGAATGTCGTCTTCCTCTAAACTTTGCTGGTAATGAGACGTGGTCTGATGTTTCATCACCAGCCTCTCTGGATGTTCTCCTAACGAACCTCATCAAGGGAAATCTGCTTCCTTCTGCTCTCATCTGGATCACCACCAGACCAGCAGCTGCCAGTAAGATTCCTCCTGACTGTATCGACCGGGTAACAGAGGTCAGAGGGTTCAATGATGCACAGAAGGAGGAGTACTTCAGAAAAAGAATCACAGATGAGGATCTGGCCAGAGAAATCATTGATCATGTTAAACAATCAAAGAGTCTCTTTATCATGTGCCACATCCCAGTCTTCTGCTGGATTTCAGCCACTGTTCTCCAGAACATTTTAGAGGAGAAAAGAAATAATGTTGTGAAAAACAATCAGGCTGATGATGCCTCCAAAACACTGCAGGAGTCAAATACTGAAGACACTCCCAAGACTCTGACACAGATGTACACACACTTTCTCCGCTTTCAGATCCAGCAGAGCAGACGAAAGTATGACGGAGAATACACACCAGATGTTTCCTGGGATAAAGATGCCATCCTTTCACTGGGGAAACTGGCATTTCATCAGCTGCAAAAAAACAATCTGATCTTCTATGACACAGATCTGGAAGCCTGTGGTATTGACGTCTATAAGGCATCAGTGTACTCAGGCATGTGTACCCAGATCTTTAAGGAGGAAACGGGGATCGTTCTTGGCACGATGTACTGCTTTGTTCACATGAGCATTCAAGAGTTTATTGCAGCCCTTTATGCACATCTGTTTCTAGACATCAACAAGAAAAGTGCATTTGTTCAAGACTCTACAGAACAGGAAAACAAAAAGGAGACTATGATTGATTTGCTCAAGACTGCAGTGGACAAGGCACTCGAGAGTGACAATGGACACCTGGACCTTTTCCTTCGATTCCTCCTTGGTTTGTCACTCCAGTCTAAAAAAACACTCTTACGAGGTCTGTTGACACAGCAAAATGACAATGACCAGAGCAAAGAGGAAATAGTTCAGTACATCAAGCAGAAATTTGAAGCTAATCTGTCTCCAGAGAGATCCATCAATCTGTTCTACTGTCTGAATGAACTGAATGACCAAACTCTGGTGAAAGACATTCAGACCCACCTTAGCAAAGGAAGCCTCTCATCTGCTGATCTTTCACCTGCGCAGTGGTCTGCTGTGGCCTTTGTGTTGTTGACATCAGAGGAGGAGATGGAGGAATTTGAGCTTCAGAAATTCAAGAAATCAGACGAGTGTCTCATTCGACTATCACCAGTCATAAAATCCTCCAAAAAAGCTTTGTAAGTAATTTGTCATATTTTTGCACTCATCTGAAAAACATGTATCGATAATTTTCTTTAATCATATACCACCTGCAAGTAAATTCTAAACATTCTGAAATTATCCTTTCTGTATAGTTTCATTGAATATACCCATATTCAATTTTCATATTTGTTTAACCATACAAAAATAATTTAAACATATGTATAGTATGATTTTGGGCTAAACAAAACTAATCAATAATCACATTTTTATTAATGATTTTGATTAATCGCATTTATTGTGCAGTGCAGTGAAAACATCTAGTCTTGGCACTTTACAATTGTGAATAACACTTTAAAATTTAAAATATATCAGAGGACACAGACTCTGCTGCTGTGGGGAAAAACTTATAAATCAAACATGAGCCTGGCAGGTGTTCTAGCCGATGTGGGTGTTTCATATAAAAATACTGCTTTCACATAAGTGAATGTAACTTACCTGTTAACATTTAGTTTTTACTTTTGTTTTTCTTTATCATTAATTTAGTGACTTTGAAATTATGGGCAAGCAGTGTTGTTTTAGATCATAATGTTTCTTTTTTTGCACATAATGTATAGCACAGCCTGCTTAGATTCATTTACCACGTTTGTTTTCATAGACTTCAATTTGCACATTATTGGAAGACAACACTGAGCAGGATGTGGCATAGTATTTTCTCATTAAAAATAAAGAAAACAATAATTTACTTAGTCCTAATTAATAAAATAATCAATCTACAGATTGTTCAAGCTTGTTTATCTTATGTAGCAATTATCTCTGTGTCTGAAAAAAAGAAGCAAAAAAATACTAAGCCCTAACGAACCTCACAGTATATATTTTGCTTGTAGGTTAAATGATTGTGACCGTAAAGCCCAAAAGACGTTCAGTTTCTAGTTAAAGTCTTGACTTAAGAACAAGACTAACTGAAAGAGCTGAACATGAACAACAATAATCTGCAGGATTCAGGAGTGAAGCTGCTCTGCACTGGACTGAAGAGCCTAAAGTGTAAATTGGAGATACTGAGGTAAGTTTTGTGAAAACAGTCAAGACACTGATCTCAATCTAAATTGAAATTGATTTGTTATAGATGTTTACAAATTATGTGACTAAATAATGTATTGTAAATTTATTGTAACTGTACATGAATGGACTAATGATTAAAGGACTTAAATGAGAAATGTTTAATTTAAATGTTTTTTTTTCATGTTTACTTTTGTGTCTTTACATTTGTTAATATATTGGTCAGACTTATTTTTCTTATGCAAATTTGTCAGTGTTCACTAAACTTCATTATGCAAAGCAAAACTTTTTCTTATTCTTGTTTGAACTTTGCTCCTTTTTTGCATGTCTATGAATGCAAGTGAATGGCTTTTGAAGTGACTACATACCAATTTCTTTGACACTTTTATTTTACATTGTGCAATTTAGAATGTGAATAAATTAAGAGTTTTTTTTTATACAATACAATTAAATAGTGTAATCAGGTTCAATAAGTGTGCGCTAACAGAGGAAAGCTGTTCAGCTCTTGCTTCAGTTCTCAGTTCAGACTCCAGCAGCCTGAAGGATCTTGACCTGAGCAACAATACTCTACAGGATTCAGGAGTGAAGCTGCTCTCTGAGGGACTGAAAGCGAACCGTAAACTGGAGAAACTAAGGTTTTGTTTGTCTCCATACTAATTTATAAGATTTGTCTTTGCAACTAGCTTTCATGTTAATTTTAGACAAAATGTAATTAATTTAATTAATATTCTTCAGGACTTTTCCAGAGTAAATAATTAATCAGCTGAATGTTACATTTTCATTCCTGTCTAGACTTTCAGAGTGCGGTATCACTGAAAAAGGTTATAAATCTCTGGCTTCAGCTCTGAGATCAAACCCTTCACACATGATAGAGCGGGTATCACAGGAAATGATCATGGACAATTAGGAGTGAAGAAGCTCAGTGATTTACTACAGGATCCAAACTCTCAACTCAAGACACTGAGGTGAGACGTGATTAAATAATACCACTTAAATGAAATGCAGATTAATTATTTATAGATAAATATTAGAAAGATTAATTGTCTAATACAATAAGCTGCACAATCTATTGTTGTTTTTCCTCATCAGTTTTAACACAATGATTTATATTAAAAGTTTAAAAGGATCAGTTACCCTAAAATAAACTCTGCCATAATTTACTCACTCAGGTTGCTGAGTCCTGCTGCAGATGAAGGCTGTCAGTTTGTGACTGGAGTTGTGGGTAAAAACCCGTTACTCCTGAGTGAGCTGAATCTGAGTGAACGTGAACTAGGAGACACACGAGTGAATCAGCTCGCTGCTCTACTGCAGGACAAACACTGTAAACTCAACATACTCCAGTGAGTATTGTGCATGGTTTAACATGTTACATGTAAAATCTGTTAAAAATGTTTAAAATATGATATTTTGTATTTTCAGTTACTTGCTTGGATTAAGACTGTCCTTGTTCCTTAAAGAATGTTTTGAAGTAAACTGAAGAATGTTTACTGTCTCTCCTCTTTTCTTTCTCTACAGGCTGAATAATAACAGGATTACAGCAGAAGGTTGTGCTGCTCTGATTTCAGCGTTTAATTCAAACCCTTCAAACCTGAAAGTCCTTGATCTGAGTGAGAATAAACTAGGAAACTCAGGAATTGAGAAGATCTGTCATCTGTTGGAAAATCCACAATGCAGATTAGAGAAACTGAAGTGTGTATTTTCATTTGTGCATTTCTGCATGTAAATATAACATTATTTCTATGTAATGTATTCTGTATCTTGTGCTATTGTTTGATTCTATTAACTTTTTTAATAACAACAACAAGCAAAATCAATATAACACAAGAAATCAAGTTAACAATGGAGCAGCGAGAGCAGAACTGAGAACACCAATCATACATCCATCAATGAACAACACCAGACAATAAACACAGAAAACAAAAGGTGCAGACGAACAGGGAATAATGAGGGGAAACAGGAACAGAGCAAAATTTTATTTCACAAATTCACAAAGATACCGAATATATTACAAAACGTCTACTTGATTAGATCAAATTATGCAAATCAAGATGATTATGGAGACTAATGTGTAATTTTCATTTCAGTATTAGTTTTTTTCTTTGGCTACTTACAACTTTAAATATTGTATGTAATATTTAGAAATTTAAATGAATCTGGTGTTATCATTAAAGCATTGACTGCCGTACTTAACAGCATTGTATGATATTTATATATATATTATATAATAGATAGTATATTATATTATATATTATATATAGATATAGATTTCAGACTGCAAGTATCAGTGAAGAAGGATATAAAGCTCTGGCTTCAGCTCTGAAATCAAACTCTTCACACCTGATAGAGCTGGATCTCACAGGAAATGATCCTGGACAATCAGGAGTGGAGGGTCTCTTTGATTTACAGCGGGGTGAATGCTGTAAATTAACAACAATCAGGTAATATTTGTCTTTACATTTTTCAAAAAAGTCAGAGGTTTTCAGCTAGGTTGAGGAGACAACTGGATCCATGCGGAATTAGAATGACAGGGAAAACAATTTGCTGAATTTCAGTTTAAAGAAATTCAGCACCTTCACACAACTGAATTGAATGACACTAAAACTCAGGTTTTCTGACACAATAATAGTTCCCTTTCATTCGGTCACTCTCAACGTCACGTCGGATGACCGACGAAATTGGAAAATCTCGCTTAGAGGGACCAATCTACTACGAGTGTAAACTAAACGAGCCAATGCAAAATGGCATGCGATAATTGCATCCAGCTGCCGCTGATCACAGCGTGAGTATAAGTAGGCAGCAGGTGTAGCGCATATTCGGCTTTTTCGCTTCGGAGCCGAGCGATCACATTGTTCTGCTCCTGACTACTCTACTTAGAGAAGAAGACTACAGCACACTAAAAGAGCTTTTTTCCTAAAAGAACATTTACGGGTGTGTCTTTTTAAAGACGACGTTGTGTGGCAAACTTGACGTTACGTCTTTGTAAAGACGATGTGGGTCTTGCTATAGACAACGTATCACCCGGGCGTTTTTGGATGCGGTTGTTACCTGGCGCTGGGTGATGGTCATGATCGCTGCCTCACGTGCCTGGGAATTTAGCACGCTGTGGTGGCATTTGTGGATGAGTCATGTTCTCATTGCAGGAAGATGACCATCTCGGAGCTGCAGGCCAAGCTCCGTTTCTCCAAGCGCGGAGCTCCGTTGCCTCTGCCTCGATCTAGTTCTCGTCATGGCGGCAGTCAGGCGGGGGCTACTTCAGGCAGTAGCACGGGCGTTCTGAGGGTAACAGTGAGGGCAAACCCTCCAGGGAACCAACCCTAGGGGGACCATCGCTCCTCTAGTGCTTCGCAACCAGTTGAGCTGTCAAAGGAACGTGTTGGGCCCTCTACAAGGAGCGTACCAGCAGTATCCTTTGGTGCTCCTCCCGACGACCGGATGTCAATCGCTGCATTGGAGGGTGAGCTGGAGCTTTCTGGAGAGGAATATTCGGCTGTGCTGCTGTCCTCCGGGACTGTAGCAATGCCTGAAGCGGATCCAGAAATAAACGGCTATGCTTTCCCGGGCCTCCGTGAGGGTAGGGCTCGAGTGGAGACCTCCACCGTGTCCCGAGCCCTCAAGGTTGGGCGATTGGTTCTTCGGGGTGGTCCGTGCTGGTTTTCAGCGCCCGCCCTGGTGCTATTCTTCCCAGAAGTGCATGAGGGGCTTACCAGGTTGTGAATGGCACCTTTTTCTGCCGGAAACCGACCGGCTAACTCCTCCCTCACAACTCTGTAGACGGATGGTGCTGCAGCTAGGGGGTATACGGGGGTCCCCCTGGTGGAGCGGTCGGTTGCGATGCAGTTTTGTCCTAATACTGCCTCCAACCGGCAGGGTGAACCGTGCCTCCCCTCGCGGGTCTGTAGGTACTTGTCTGGCCTGTCCAGTGATGCTTATACGGCCTGTGGAGAAGCCTCCTCCGCCTTACATGCTACGGCGTTACTGCAGGTTCATCAGGCTAAAGCACTGAGGGACCTGCACGAGGGTGGTCACGATCCGGAAGTTCTAAAAGAGCTCCGAACCGCAGCTGATCTCGTACTCCGAGCGACGAAGGTCACCGCGAGTTCTCTGGGTGGTGCAATGTCCACACTTGTGGTCCAGGAGTGTCACCTCTGGTTTTGTCTGGTCAAAATCCGTCCCTGAGATTGGTTTGCAGCAATCAACCTGAAGGACGCGTATTTTCATGTGTCGATCCTTCCGCGTCACAGACCATTTCTGCGGTCGGTCACAACTGGAGGATGCATACGGCTGCGGTCATGCCCTATGGGCTTGACCTGTTGCCCCATTCTTCACGTAAGTTGCGGAGCAACCTAGTCCCTTGAGAGAAACAGGGCATTCACTTTCAACTAAATTGACAACTGCCCAATACCGAGCTCAGTACTCAGGATCAGTTGTCTGCACACAGGGACTGGTGCTTTCGAATCTCAGCGGTTGGGCCTTCGGGTCAGATGAGAAAAGAGCAAACTCCCTTGGAGAGGATTTATTTTCTCGGTTTATGGTGTTGGACTTCGGTCACAGCAGGCCTCATGCAGGACGTGTCAGTCGGTGTTGACAAACTGCTCTGAAAGAATGGGCAGGACGGCGGTCCCATGAAATACTTCGAGGATTTTTTTTTGTCCTGGTGTCATATGGAGGATTGCAGCGCAGTTCACGCGCTGGGGCTGCTTCATATTGGACACCGCATTTAACACTAAATCTATGGGCGGTCCTGAGGTGGGCGTGGTACGCGGCCACTCACCGGAGTCCGCGTCACCCAGCCTGCCGGCCCAAACCTTCACCCCGTGGTCGATCTTGCGTTTCTCTGGCAGGAGTAAAATCTAGATCGGTCTCCAGGAATGCTGTGGTTCAACACGGATGTCTCTACCACCGGTGGGGGGCCCACGTTCGTCTTTTTTTTTTTCCTTTTTTTTTTTTCCTTTTTTTTTTCTCTTTTTTTTTTTTCTCTTTTTTTTTTTCTCTTTTTTTCTTTTCTTTTTTTTTTTTTTCAACGGTGCATGCAGTGTCGGGGTTTGGACGGGCCCCCAACTGCCCCCAACAGGTCAACTGCCTAGAGTTGATGTCAGGTGCCGTGCCTGAATATTGATCCGTCTCAAAGGGTGCTTTTTAGCTGTTTACAATACGTAACGAGACTTTATTTAATTATAGTTATTAACATGGATAAATATAGAATTTAGACCAATTATGCTACTTTATTCCCTGATTTGTATGGTTATGTATGTTTTTTCCAGCAGAACTGTAAGCAGTTATCATAATTATCATCAATACCACACTGGACCCATAAGGAGGATTGTCCATGCAAATACCATAAAAATATAACCAGATCATCTAACCTACATTCTCTTCTGCTTTCTGTAGGTTTTTGAAAAGTCCTGCTGCAGAGGAAGTGTGTCAGTATTTCACTGAAGTTCTGGGTAAAAGTCCATTATTACTGAAAGAACTGGATCTGAGTGGAGAGAAATTAGGAGATCTGGATGGAGAGAAACTCTCTGCTCTTTTGATGGACTCCCATTGCAAAGTGGAGAAAATCAAGTGAGTGAACATGATTTATACATGATAACTTCTCTGTATATTCATTATAAAGGACTGGCAGTCGTGTATGTGAGCATATTTGAAGACTGATGATCTGTTGAATATGTGCTGTATAATAAATTGTTTTTGTTCAGGCTGAATAATTGTGAGCTGACCGAGGAAAGCTGTTCAGTTCTAGCTACTGTTCTCTCCTCCAAAACCATCCTGAAAGAGATGAACCTGAACAACAGCCGTCTGCTGGACTCAGGAGTCAAAGAGATCTGTGAGGGACTGAAGAATCCTGTGTGTGAGCTGAACATACTCAAGTGAGCTCATTTCACCATCAGCTTGCACACACTAATATGAAATGCAGACTAATACTGTACATCTACTGTTACTCACGCATATATGCAAACCTTTTGCTTGCATTTATGAAACGATTGCACATACATATAAACTCTTCACTTACACATCTATTAAACATTTGCCATACACACACTTGTTACACAGTTTGTGGTACATTAAGATATCTTACAGCTAAGTAAAAAAATTGTGAAGAATGTCTTGCTCAAGTTGTGTTTGCATTGGAGGTTTGGGTTGATCAAGTAGTTCTTCCAATGTTTCATCATCGGACACAGGCTCGAACTGATATACTAAAATCAATGCAATGATTACTGTCAGTGTTTACAATCACCGAGGGAAGATAGACTCCGTACCAGAGCAGATAGGGTAACGGGCATTTTGTTTCAGACATGCACTGTAAGCAGTATACCAATCACAACAGACCTGATCATCTGACCTATTAGAGCAGAGTAGGCTCATGAGAAGGAGGGGTTTAGAAAGAATAAATGTTCAGATGAATCATTTGAGACTTTGAGAAATTAGGTGATTTAAAATCTATATTATGAATAAATGATCATTGTATGTAAACCTAGTGTAGGAGACCTCTAAAACATAATAGGGGCAATTTAAAGGTGGGGTAAGTGATTTCTGGTAGCCAATGTTGATATTTCAAACCACCAAAACAAACACGCCCCTACCCCAAAAGGGTCTCACCCCTATTTTGATAGCTCCGCCCCACACATATGTAGGCAACCCAGGCAACGATTAGTTCTGTGAAACAAAGCAAAACCAATGTTACACCGTGTCTACACCGGACACGAGCGGCACTACAAAATACTATAGAACTCATAATCAGTGATGCTGTCTACACTGGATGCGGCACGGCGTGACACAACAAATCCCGACAGAAAACTGCTGCTGCGTTCCATTTATTACGTATTGACACAAATTTCAAATTATTTTCAATGGTCGCTTTATCGCGTCCAGTGTAGACAGACTTTAGCTGTTTAGCTGTTGCGGCGCAGCGCGACAACTGACGCGTCCAGTGTAGACACAGTATCACTCACCTATTGAGAAGAAACAAAGCAACCTCGGTGTCCGATCGCAGGCCTTACCACTCCTTGAGTTCTCTCCAGCGCTGGAAAGCTGATCCGATATTTACATGGGTCCTACTTCTTATCGTAAGCCTTCTTTTGTTCCGCAGACGTTTTCCTCTTTTGTTTTTTATCCGGCATCTCTATCTTTCTGTCGCTTGGCTCGGCTAATGTCCGTCCTGTGCACTGAGCGCTCTCTCCTCCACATCATGAGTAGACACGCCCCTTACTGCTGATTGGCTACAAGTTTGTTTTGGCACTCGGCCCGACTCAGTTTTCTAAAGCGTTTTTGAAAAAATACATACCCCACCTTTTAATAGGTGTTTTCCAACAACCTACATAATTTCTGTCAGAAAATCTTTTAAAAAATTGTCCAAATAGACTTTCAAAGCTGCATTCCGGTAATTTAATACAAGCTTTTCATGAAAATATAGCCTTGAAATTAAGTTGCATGAGCTGAAGAGTAAACAGTTGTATGTATCTAGACAAGTATAATCTATCCCAAGACCCACCAAAATAATTTAAATGGAAATATGGGGGAAAATAAACATAATTTTCACAGTGTTTTATTGTAGAATCGTGGCCAAAAGCATTGGCAGTGAGTGACATAAATGTTGTGTTTTGCAATATTTGCTGCTTAAGTTTTTGTGGTGTTCATTCATATTGTTTCTAGATTGTCACTGCTAATACTTGTAGAAACAATGTGAATGAATACCAAAACAGCTTAAGCAGCAAATTTTGCAAAACACAAAATTTATGTTACTGCCAATACTTTTGGCCACGACTGTACGTGAATCTTTGCTTTCAGTATTTGCTGTGACCCCCTTTTGCAGAAATAACTGCAGCTAACCCTTACCAAAAAAGAAGTATACATTTCTTAAGAAGTTTCTTTTAGTAAGTATACTTAAGTAAAGTTCAAGTATATTTTTAATTATACTTTATGTAGTAAGTATACAAATATCAGTGTACTAGTAGTATACTGGCAAGTGTACTATTCCAATACTCCTTGGGACTAAATTGGCCCACTTTCTAGTGTATAAAAGTATACTTTTAAGTATACTTTAAGGATAACAGTATTAAACTGAGTACACAACTAGTTTACCTCCATGTTTTTAGTTTGTACTGCAACTATACTAAAAGTGAACTTCTAGGTATACTGTGAGTTTACTAATTAAATACTTGTAGTAGCATTTTTAGTACACTTTGAAGTATAGTCTCGGTAAACTACTAGTTTAGTAGTTTTATACTGCAAGTATACTCGTAAGGTTTCTTTAAGTGAACTTTACATCATACTTTAAGTATACTATTATGTCCCTATTTAGGTATTATTTTGTATATATTTTGTTATATAAATATTTGAACATACAAAACACCAAATGAAAGAACAGGGTGTCTGCTTGTAAACAAAAACATTTTATTCTAGCTTCATGCATTCTTTTTTATAAACACCGGCATGTGAGTAACTTTCATAAATAAATAAAAAAATTAAAATAAATAAATAACATTTTAAACAAAAAGCTGAAAAAGACTATGAATTGGATTTAGAATGATAATCAAAACGTAGATAAAGTCGATCAACACCCCAATGCTTGATAGTTATTATTACCTCTTCATGGGTCGACCTTTTATTCCATAACGTTACACATTTTTGATGCTGTTTTATGTCTGATGAGCATGTTAGATTACATTGGAGCATCTGTTGTTGTCGGGTTTCTTCTTCGCTGTTTCCTGTTTTGGGAAATTCTGTACAAACGATTTGTAATCGCGCCCCCTTCCCCAGCCTGACTGGGTACCTGATATCTGCATTGCAAGTCCCATACAAGCACCTTTTCATAATTTTTCAAGTTCAAGACCACCGATGTTAGTCTACTGACACTACTGTATGGTTTGTTTGTCAGACTAAATAGCAATGGAGAGCACACGATATCAGAGTTATGATTGGTAGTCAGTTGTCAGTCAAACTCCTGGCAAAGGGCCAATTTGTGACTTTAAGGCTTCATCTAGCATAAGTTCAAGTTCAAGTCTGCTTTGTCAATTCTTCCACATGTACAGGACATATACACAGAGAATTTAAATTGCGTTACTCTCAGACCCTTGGGTGCATACAGATAACATAAATACAGATTAAATACAAAATACAAATATACAAATAAGGTAAAATGTAAAAAAATATATATAAAGCACAAGGCATATGGCAGATAGAGTGCAAACCAGTAAAGTAAAAAACAGTGCAGATATAGTGATTGTAGTGCAAAAAATTATTTGTAGTGCAAAAGAGCTTATTCAGACTGATTAAAGTGACAGTGTGTGTGTGTATTTTGGAGGGGGGAGTGGGAGAGTCCGTTAGAGTGTCAGAGTTCAGTGGTGCGTGGTGCAAAAGAGGGGAGGGGGGGCATGGTCGGGGGGGAGTTCAGCTTCCTGACAGCCTGATGGATGGAGCTTTCCTTCAGTCTGCTGGTCCTGGCCCGGAGACTGCAGTCGCCGCAGTCTCCTCCCTGATGGCAGCAGACTAAAGAAGCTGTGTGTTGGGTGGGTGGGATCACCTGCAATGCAGAGGGCTTTGCGGGTGAGACGGGGGTTGTAAATGTCCTGAAGGGAGGGGAGAGAGGCACCAATGATCTTCTCAGCTGCTCTCACTATGCGTTGAAGTGTCTTGCGGCAGGACGCGGTGCAGGCGCCATACCGCACAGTGATGCAGCTGGTCAGGATGCTCTCTATGGTGCCTCTGTAGAAGGTGCACATGGGCTCTGGCTCTTCTTAGTTTGCGGATGAAGTAGAGACGCTGCTGTGCTTTCTTGGCCAGTGCTGCGGTGTTTTCAGTCCAGGAGAGATCCTCTGTGATGTGCACCCNTGATGGGGGCCGGGGCTCTGGCTCTGCTCAGTTTGCGGAGGAAGTAGAGACGCTGCTGTGATTTCTTGGCCAGTGCTGTGGTATTGTCAGCCCAGGAGAGATCCTCTGTGATGTGCACACCCAGGAACTTTGTGCTGCTAACCCTCTCCACAGTCACACCATTGACAGACAAAGGAGCATGCTGAGTGCGCACTCTCCCGAAGTCAACAACAATCTCCTTCGTCTTCTCCACATTTAGAGAGAGATTGTTGTCACTGCACCACACGGCCAGGCGGCTCACCTCGCTCCTATAGTTTGTCTCATCTCTGTTGCTAATGAGGCCCACTACAGTCGTGTCATCCGCAAACTTGATAAGGCGGTTGGAGTTGTGTGACGGTGTGCAGACGTGGGTCAGCAGAGTGAAGAGGAGGAGGCTCAGCACACATCCTTGGGGGGCCCCAGTGTTCAGTGTGATGGTGTTGGATGTGTTGCTGCCGACCCGAACTGCCTGAGGTCTTCTAGTCAGGAAGTCCAACAGCCAGTTGCGCAGCGAAGTGTTGAGCCCCAGCTGGAACAGTTTGTGAATGAGCTGTTGAGGGAAGATTGTGTTGAATGCTGAACTGAAGTCAATGAACAGCATTCTGACATATGAGTCTTTTTTGTCCAGGTGTGTGAGTGATGAGTGGAGGGTAGTGGCGATGGTGTCATCGGTCGAGCGTTTGGACCGATATGCAAACTGGAGGGGGTCCAAGGAGGGGGGGAGGGCAGAGTTGATGTGGTGCATGACTAGCCGTTCAAGCACTTCATGAGGATGGGGGTAAGAGCAATTGGACGGTAGTCATTGAAGCAGGATGGAGATGATTTCTTCGGGACTGGAATGATGGTGGTAGTTTTGAAGCATGTGGGGACAACAGCCTGACTTAGCGAGATGTTGCAAATGTCTGTGAAGACATCGGTGAGTGCACAGTCTTTCAGTACACGCTCAGGAATGTTGTCAGGACCCGGAGCTTAGCGTGCGTTGATCCTGCTGAGGGATCACCTGGTCGCCGGGAGGAGGTGGAGGCTTCTTGCAAGTGTGACTTTAACGAGTGGTCTGTATGCAGGCATTAGAATGACAGTGATGTGGTCTGAGGCACCAAGATGGGGGAGGGCCTTGTAAGCTCCTCTCCGTGTGGTGTAAACAAAGTCCAGAGTGTTGTTTCCCGTGTTGGAAAGTCTATGTGTTGGTTTATTTTTGGGAACACACTCTTTAAGTCTGCGTTGTTGAAATCCCCAGCCAAGATGAGAAAAGCATCGGGGTGGGCTGTCTGCTGCTCACTGATGTGCTGGTACAGTTCATTTATCTTGCTCCTGTTGCTATTGTTGGAGCTGGGAGGGATGTATACAGCAACGAGCAGTATGGCTGTATATTCCCTCGGTAGATAGAATGGCTGGCACTTAATAATCATAAACTCCACGAGGGGTGAGCAGTGTTTGCAGACCACTACGCATCGTTGATGTAAACACAAAGCCCTCCGCTGCGGGTCTTACCTCCTTCGACGCGAGCTCTGTCCGCTCGATAGAATGTCAGCTGATCGAGATGAATAGCGCAGTCCGGAAAGCTGTTGTTGAGCCATGTTTCCGTGAACACAAAAACACAACAGTCTCTTACAGTCCTCTGAGTTGAGCGTAGTAGTCGGATGTAGTCCAGTTTATTGTCCAAAGAGCGTACGTTAGCCAGTACGATGGTGGGGATAGCCGGCTTGTGTGAGTTAGCCGCTAGCCTAGCCCGGATACCTCCGCGCTTACCCCTCTGCTGCCTTTCACGCCGCTTGTGGTGCCTCCGCTGTGGGCGAGATGCAGTAGTGGGGGTCGGTGATGATGTGGGCCTCCGGAGCAGACGAGATCCCGCAGCTCTTCGGCGTGCACAGAGTTTAACTAAAAAAATGTGGTTCTGCCGACATAGAGCAGAAACTCACGATGTATGCGCGACAGCTAGGACGCGAATCGAATATGTACAAAAACCCTGCGACTCCCAAGACAAAAAAAACAGAGAGGAGAGAAGCCGCAGACGTGTGGACCGTGCCGCAATCTTGAGGGATAGTGTTTAGGTAAAGGAAATCAGAGTGGACATATGAAAAATTGTAATCACCAAATAAACGCTATTAATACAGCTTTATATTTCAAAGCCAAAGTATTACAAGAGTAAATCGTGTTTGTGAAAAAACGACTTACATGGCAGCCAAGTAACGTTAGGTGGTTAGACTGATTAAGTACTGCGAAACTATCATGACACCAATTGCTGGAGCAAGGGAAACGAGGAACAAGGAGAGTTCACAAAAAACGAGAGTCTTTATGTCATAGGGAGCACAGGAGCACCAAGGATGACGTTCACAACGAGTAGACCCGACAAAACCAGACTGAACAGACTGGAGCTTATAAACACAGGGCAATCAGGGGAACACAGATGCATGAAATCATAAGTAACAAACTAAACAAAGAAAGGCAAAAAGAATCATAAAAGGAAACACAGGAGAAATACGGAGACAAAAGTGGGCCAAAATCTGATATGTCGCCCAATCCCGGAGACGGAGGCGACCAAGGGACGAGGCGACGCTGGAGGAGTGGAGTCCCGAGGCGCAGGATATTCGACGCCAGACCAAGCCAGAAGGATGAGGGAGCCCGGCGGAGCTAGTGGACTACCGGGCCACGGCGGAGAGGAGAGAGCTAGGAGCCATGGTGGAGCCAACGGGCCGAGGCGGAGTCCGGAGCCCAGAGGCTGGAGGCAGAGTCAAGGGATACTCATACCACGGCGACGCTAGAGGATGGCAGTCCCGCGGAGCTCGCACCATATAGATGGTGGGCTGAGGGCGATCAGAGAGGGCTGCCAGATGACAGTGGAGGAGGAGGCAGGAGCATGGGGGAGGGTGGGCATTTGTGAGCCTCCAGGCTTTCAGTTCAGAACTCAGGAACGGGAGCCCTCTCTTCTTCGGTGTGGCTCTCTCCGTGCTCCACATCGACCATGCTTTCACCTCCCTCGTTGTTGGGCGCTGTGGCCGGTCAAATAATTGAGACATCATCAGCAACTCAAAACGGCGGCAAATTCCTCCTGAGGACCATCTTCGGACGACAGCGCTCTGGACGAGATGTTTAAACTGGTGTTGTAGAACGCACGGAGTGAGTCGTCCGGGTAGCTGGTGGTGTATGCTAAGAGCCGGAACAGTCTCGTATGGTCCTTGAGTGATCTCTCCCCCTGCTCCAGCAGAAGGAGGTGGTACTCCGGATGGGTGAGGGGATCCATGGATAACACAACGGAAACAAAACATTGAGGGGAAAAAAATGGAAACAAAAACGGAGGGTAGACACACGGAGGTAACTGTTTCGGGTCTTCTGTCACGATTCGCTGGAGCAAGGAAACGAGGAAACGAGGAGATGTGGAGATTGCACAAAAACAAGAGTCTTTAATGATTCAATAGGGAGACACAGAGCACAAGGATGACGTTCACAATGAGTAGACCTGACAAAACCAAACTGAACAGACTGGGGCTTATAAACACAGGTCAACCAGGGGAACACAGGTGCATGGAATCACAAAGTAATCAAACTAAACAAGAACAGCAAAAATACCATAAAATGAAACAGGGTCCAAAAGTCTGACAATTGTAGCCTGTAGATGTCAGATAATTATATTCTTAATAATTATAAGATACATTTAACCTGTAGTAGTTTTCATGTTTAAACAAAGAATCCCCTTGTCCAAATACCCACACTTGCTGACTTGGCCACTTGAGAGCGCGTGCGCGCGACAGGAAGTAAGTGCGCAAGACTGTCCCAGGTCTTAAAAACGCCAGAGCGCAGTGCCCTTAAAGCACACTATTCAATACCGCTCCGGAGCGCTATTCGAGGCTTAGTGTATCCCATCATGCATCATGTTCTGGAAATAAATCGCGAGACTTTTTTGCCAAGATCGCGAGAGGTCACGGAAACCTTTCCAAAGCAAGTTAAATATTAATATAATAATTAAACATTACAAATAATTTGGTAGAAAAACAATGTTTTTACATTTTATTGGTGCAAAGATGACTAGTGGTGATATTTATTTTGTACATTTGCAACTGCTTTTTATCACTTAATTAGAAGCACCACAAATTAAAAATGTCATGTTATAGGGACTACTGAACAGGCATTTATTTAGGCATTTATTATAAATGCAAAGTATTAAAATAAAAATAAAGCGATGTAAACACTTGTAATGGTGCCATTAGCTGAGTTCTGATTCATCCATGTCTTGTATACAGGAAGATTTTTTGTTTTGTTTGATTGGTATATTTTTATTTTATGTATGTTTGTATTGTGCGTATCATGTCATATTTACTCTGTGTATATTTGGTATGGGAACAAAGCTTTATAACATGACCTGGAAGATAAAGTATGAGGCGGAACTAGCGTGTTGATATGTGGACTCGGAAGTATATAAGGGGAACGCAAAGCGGAGAAGGGAAGGTTTTTTTTACGGTTCCGCTTATGCCTCGCGAAACTGGACTGGCGTTCGCTTACGTGGGATACTTCGTCGAAAGTCGAAAGGATGGGCCCTGTTTCAGACTTTTGGACTGAGTACACATTTTCCAAGAGTGAGCTGTGCTGTCACAAAATGCCGGTGTGGTAAGCAGCGGGAGTTTGAATGAGTGAACTGCTGTGTTCTGCTTATGCTTGCTAGGAGTTCAAACAGCCGCAAAATGCACGCGTTTTAAGTGGACTAAATCGGAAGAGATGGTAAAACGGACTTTGTGAAATGTTCTAATGGACTCTGGGGACTATTATGGTGTTGAATTTTTCTGCTGATTATGTGATGTAACTGGTGTTTTTTTAAAGATACTGGGTTATGAGCAATGTAAAGCTATGTTTGTGTAAAAGGAAAAAGGGGTTTTGGAAGATGAGAAACGGGGTCAATACATGCACGCTGTTTAAGCAATTTACAAAGTATGATGTGTTCTTTGTTGTTGCTTCCTTTTTATTTTATTTCTTTTTTTTGATCAAATGTTATTTGTAATCACAATCGGATCCAGCCTATGCCCTTGAAGCGTGCTGTGAAGTCCCTTATTGGAATTTTTGAAGAAGTATAGGTGGATTGTTACACACTTGCATTTTTTCAACACTACAAGTGTGTCCCATCAGGAAATGAAAAGTTCAACACACACTTGTGGTCTTCATCATCACTTGAACACTTGGGCAAATACGGAAAATACGTAAGTAAGTAGTTCAAGTGGCAAGTGTGCTCGCGGCGGACCAATCAAACACACAATTTTTCATTTGATTTAACAAATCAGTTATTCATTAGATTAACAAATAGTCACAGTCCCCTCACCCAATAAACTGGGTGCCAGGATGTCTGCAACGACAACAGGCCCCCCTGGTTACCTGGCAACCATGACACCAGATAAAATTTACAGACCTTAAATGGAATGCGAGAGTCACCCCTCTCACTACAATCTCCATAGGAAATCCACAGTGCACAGTAGAAATTGACTCTTCTCTGATTAATTAATAGGAAAACCTTTCTTTTAATGAACAGTGTATCCTTCAGGTCATAGTGTATGTTGTCTTTGATATTTTTAGACTATTTTATGCATGCTTATGATGGAACCCATTCCTGTCATCCTGCCTATATGTAATCCTACCTTGTTTAGTATCTATGAATTCGCCTTCTGATGATCGAAACAAGCGTGTATATTATATGTTGGTACATAGGCAATATATATTAGGGCCATGAGAATCGTTAATAATTTCGATTTAAATCCATTTGCAAATTACCATGCTTAGAAACAAAGGGTCGTAAAACCCTCCAGCAATTACCACCTCCGCTTGGAATTACCGTCTTTCTCATTGGACAAGCCGTCTTGAGAGGCGTGAATCTTCTCAGACTTTAAAGGCCTCACACCAGTGACCCGCCTCAGAGTCTGTGGTTTGGTTAGATTTTAAGATGAAGACATGAGCTAGAACGCTTTTGCAACCCGCTAAGTTTGTGCCAGGCTTCGGCCTTGACTTTCCATTCACCAAAGATTCTCTGACTCAAAACTGGTTCTTTTCATTGACCAACTTCAGGAAAGATCAACTGGAAACTTCAGATTACGTCAAACCTCTCTTTCAGACAGATGAGTTGTGCAAGTATTCAAATTTAGTCTTATCAATTGATACATTAGGTATCATTTGCACCTTTTACAAAGGTGTATTTGAACTAAGAAACTGATGTTTCCTACAGGCTGTGGATCTACTGAATATCCAATGGTTCCATAACGTATCCTTATTCTCTTGTATCTTGCTTAAGCTTAAACCTCTTTCGATACCAACTGTATGCAGTTGTGTGTGTGTGTGTGTGTGTATGTTAGACCAGTTTAAGTGTTTATGTGTATGTTAGACTAGTTTATGTGTTTATGTAGTTAATAAAATCTTACTTGTATCATACTTGACGTGGTTCATTGTTTGCTCCATAACTGGAGTCACTTAATCATGCAGATTTATTCTACAAGCTCTGTGTAGAGTTGTACAGTAAAAAAGTTATTTCCTTTAACCAGGAAATAAACGTTCTTAGAATTGACAAGACAGTAGACCCTGAGAGGTCAGCTAAATATCTAAAGTGGATCTAAATATTTATAATTAATTATTCATATTTCCCCATGAGCTGATCGCTTACAAGTGCAAAGACAGCAAGTGTTGGGTATTTGGACAAGGCTAATCGCCTGAAATTGTGAACAAAAGTAGGTGTGGGTTGTGTGCCTCTACACGATCCAACCAAGGAATAAGGGCGGATACTAAAATAATATAATCGAGCCAAACGATAGGTCGTGTTCTAAAAAAAAATTTCAATGATATATTTTTTACCACAATGCTCGGCGTGCACTAAGCTCGACTTCACGCTGACGATAATCGTTGGAAAAGTCACACGAGACGTAGGGGAAGTACAGACCCAGTGTTTACAAAGCGAACTTGCAAAGAAAGTCAAACGCCCTTTACAAATAAAAAAAGGTAAAACAGCGATGTCGAATGATTTTGAAGTTGGAGGAGAAAATAAGATGGAGTTTTTTGCCCTACCCTACCCTTTTGAATCAGAGTACACAGACGAAGAGCTAACCGCACGTGACCTTTCCAATGGGATTATGTCATGCGTGAAGTCGTGCATGCGCATTACAGAGCTAGTGCAAGACGAGCTCTTGTTGTGTTAAGAAAGTATATACTTTATTATTTTTTTGCAAAGGGACCAATCCATTTTCGCTGGATAAGACCCTTATTTCTCGGCTGGGATTGTGTAGAGCCCTTTGAAACTGCAATTTGGACCTTCAAACCCGTTGGCCTCCACTATATGGAGAAAAATCCTGGAATGTGTTCCTCAAAAACCTTAATTTCTTTTCAACCGAAGAAAGAAAGATATGAACACCTTGGATGACATAGGGGTGAGTAAATAATGACAGAATTTAAATTTTTAGGTGAACTATCCCTTTAATTTACTCGAAACTAAGTTACTAAGCTACAAGATAAGTGCTGGTTTATTAACAGGTGTTGCTCCATAATAAAACTAAATAACACACAAGAAATTTATAATGAGCGTGATTTGCAACATTATCAAGAAGTTTTCATCTGAAGACAGAATGTTATGAGACTTGACCTTTACTGTTTAGTAAATCCTATTATCAGTTTTATTATGCACAGGATGCCTCAACTTTTTCCATGCACCTGCACCTTCATCAGCTCAGAAAATACAATTTCATGACCTTACTATTAAAAATGATCACACCCTATCATCTGCTCCAAGAGAAACAACAAAACAGGCTAATAAAAGATATCTGCAAATGTCTAAATAAGAAAAGTAAAGTTGTATATCATCATTCCATGCTCTCTAGATTTCCCTTTAATCTGTTGACTTCAATAACACATATTTCCCCTTGTTTTCTCCCTTTCAGAGGAAAAAGGATGTGCAATGCTTCATTAATCCTGGGCGCTATCTGGGAAAAGTGACTTGTAAATGGTAAGCAACAGTATCAATCACGAGATGAAAGCTTGTGATTCATCACAACGTGTTTCCATTAAAAAGCCCCACGAGAACAGTTCTTCTGTCCTACATTTTTTCCAATTAATACCTGCGGCATGGATAGCGTTCTCTGCAACGCTGCAAAGATGCATTAAGGCATGTTTAGATGTAAAATGAAAGAGTAAAAAATAACTCACTCAAACAGAGCTTCATTGAAAAATAGCCACAAAAAAAGATCAATAGGATACTTTTTTTATGATTCTTCTAACAATAAACACAGAGTAAAATAAAACAACACCAGTCTGGATTTGAAAAGTCAGTCTGTTTTGAAAAGTCAGTTAGTGAAATAGGAGATGTCATTTTATACTTTGAAAATACTAAACTGTGTGAATTGCGTAAGGATCTTTTCAAGTTTGCTATTGGGTTGAGCTTGCTTTGGACTTGGCGGACAGAACTGTATTTGACCCTGTGAGCTTAATGCTTTTAACCTTATCTTCACTTTTTGTCCTCCACTGATTTTGAATATAAAACACCAAAAGTTTTTTAATCAGCAGTCCATATTCTAATTTGGTATGTGTGTATATATATATATATATCTATATATATATATAGTATATATATATATATATATATAATAGATATATATATAGAGCTATATTATATTATTATATTATACATATTTAATTGTGCCAAACATAGGTAATCCAAATATGGGATTCGGGCATCGGTATCAGCAGATACTCAATATTCAATGAATCGGGACATCCCTAATTGATTCTTCTTAATTTGGAAATATATCATTTGGTGGAGCAAAATACACAAAGTAATCAACAATAATGTGTCTAAAACTAAGTTATATTAACTTCTTGTGTACTGAATTGCTGTATAAAACTAATGTCACATGATTGCTTACGACCGAATCAAAGCTGTGCTGATTTGTATTAAGTTTCATACTATATTTTGACACGATTACAAGATTTCGTTATTTGATTGCTAAAATGTTTGGTGCACATGTTTTCTGTCTTTCAGTTCCACTGTGAGTAATAACAAGTATGAGTTAGTATGAGAAAACATTTTGATTTTTAAATCGAAAGAGAAAAAGGTCTGCTCTGACTCATAACTGTATTTTAGATACAAGATTATATCCTTACAAAATATTTTTCCTATCCAATAAAGACAAAACAAAAGCACCAGTCAAAAACGGAAACAATTCCTGGAAAGCTTATTTAATATTTCTGGAGGCAGCTTAAAAAACAGGCATAAAACAATAAGCATTATAAGGGTAGGGAGTTGCTTATTGGATTACTGATATAGCTTTATTGTTTGTCCTACATAACAGTCATGAGCAGCAAATCCTCTTAGCATCTAATCATTGGCTTTATTCATAAAGGAAGCGCTTGATGTATTGACGGAACTAAATGCCCCAATCTCACTTGTGCTACCAGCTGGACTCCTCATTCTTATGTCTCCAGCCTACAAAATGATGCTTCAGCAGGACAATACAATTCCTGTCGTTCAAACACCAGCATAGAGAGTTACTGTCCTTGTCAGTGTGATAAGGTTTAGAAGCATAACACACAGAGGGGATACACATATTAAACAGTATATTTTTACATAACTGTCTATAAGAAATAGTGCATCTGGGGCTAGATGTATGTTGTTTGTAAACAATATATTTGTAACGCCCCTGTGGACTGTTTATTGTGGTTTCTTCCCCTTTTGTTGGTTTAGCCATTCAAGCATTAGTTTATTATCCTCAGTTTGCTCACCTGTCGGCCCCTCGGTATCGCCCTATAAGTTTCCTGTCTCTTGTATTCTAGTATTGGCAGTTTTGTGATTTTACCCTGTGTGTGTGTGTGTGTGAGTGTGTGTGTGTGTGTGTGTGTGTGTGTGTGTGTCTGTGTGTGTGAGTGTGAGTGTGAGAGAGAGAGAGAGAGAGAGAGAGACCTTCCTGAATCTGCTTTGTTGTGTCTACATTAAATATCTTTATTGAAATCCTTGTCGTCCTCGTCGTCCTGCCTGCCTCCACAGACCGTGACAGAATAACCGACCCAAAAAGTAAAGTATAGCGGCGTCTTTCCCCTCGTTTGTTTTTTCCAGTTTTTTCCAGTTTTTATTTTGTTTCTTTGATTACCCTGCATTCCAAATCCTCCTGCTGGAGCAGGGGGGAATGCTCTCTTGAGGACCACACAGACGACTTTCTGTCCATGGCCCACCTCACGCACTACCCGGACAACTGCCTCTGTTCCTTCTATAGAGTTGGACTTAACGCCACCGCACGAGCGCAGTTGTCTGGGGATGGTCTTCGAGAGAGCCTCGCCACCTTCGAGTGTGTGCTGGTGTCCTGCAAGTCCCAGCTGACGTGGACATCGCGGACAACAACATCAACCCCACTCAGGACCCTGAGCCCAGCCCACCATCTCCCAGCGGTACGGAGCATAAACCTGAGCCCACCAATGACGGAGAGCCAATTCCCGCCGTGTCCAAGAGCCGTAGCAAAGCCTTATGGCTGACGAATAGGATTTCCTCGGATCTGAGTCCCAACGTGTCATACCGGTTCGAAGCTGGTTACAGTGCCCACCAGATTGAGCAAGCCGTGGACGGTGTGGAGCCAATAGGAGCCCGCCCCTGCATCATGTGCTGATGGTGAGACGGGACTATTGAGGGTTATTCATGCCAAAATGGTATGATGAGAGACCGCCTGATCCCAGTCCCACCCAGGAAGGCTCTGATGTTTCTTTCAGCCCAGGAAGGCGCCCTGATCCCCAGTCCAGTCCCAGGAAGGGCCCCTGATCCCCAGTTTAACCCAGGAAGGGCTCCTGATGTTTCGTTCAGCCCAGGAAGGGCACCTGATCCCCAGTCCAGCCCAGGAAGAGCTCCTGATCCCCAGTCAAGCCCAGGAAGGGCCCCTAATCCCCAGTCCAGCCCAGGAAGGGCCCCGGATCCCCAGTCCAGCCCAGGAGGGGCTCCTGATCCCCGGTCCAGCCCGGGAAGGGCTCCTGATCCCATTCCAGCCCGGGAAGGGCTCCTGATCCCAGTCCAGCCCAGGAATGCGCCTGATCTCCAGTTCAGCCCAGGAAGGGCTGCTGATCCCCACTTCAGCCCAGGAAGGGCTCCCGATCCCCAATTTTCTCCCAGACGGTCTTCCTGATTTCTCGTTAAGCAAGCCCATGAAATTCTCCTTATCCCCAGTCCAGCCCAGGAAGGGCTCTCTCCAGTGCCCGCTCCTCAAAAATGCCCACCCGCTCCGCCCTCCTCCAGCATCGGAGTCTCCCTCACCTCTGCCTCCAGCCTCTGAGGCCCGGACTCCGCCTCGGCCCATAGACCCAGTGGCTCCACCTCGGCTCCTAGCTCCCTCGCCTCCACCGTCACCCAGCTACTCCTCACTTCCCACCGGGCTCCTCGTTCTCCAGCTCTGCCTTGGTCGGTGCGACCCGCCATTGCCGTCTAGGACTCCTCTCCTCTGCTGCGCCTCGTCCGTCTCTGTCCTATCGGCTCCGTTGTGCTCCTGCCCTCTATCAGCTCCACCTTGTCCTCAGTCGCTCCGTCTCCACCGCGGATCTCTGGATCTCCACCTCGGTCGCCAGAGCCCTCGGCTCCACCCTGGCCCCCCATATCCTCGGCATCCCCCTAGCTCGTTGGTTCTCTGTCTCCGGCTCGGGTTCCTCCCCACCTGCTCTGCCTCAATTTTGTTCGGCCCCCTGAGTCCGTTGGACATGCTCCTCCCTCCGTCGTCTTCCACCGTGGCCACTATATGGCTGTGCCTGGGTCCCACATTGCTCCTCCTCCTTCTCCGTTCCCTCCTGTTCGTCTCCTCCCTGGCATCCTCCCTACCATCGGCACCTCCCCTGGACTCTGTGAGCTTTCCTCCTCCTGGAAAGTCTGTCCTCCGCCCGAAGCTCCACCAGTCTGGTCTGCCTTTGAGCACTTTGCGTTCCCCTGTCACCATCTCACATCCACTCCTTTGTCCACCTCCTAGTCCCCCTCCGCCCCTCCCTCTGTTTCTACGGTGCGAGGACGCACCTTCCGGGAGGGGGGAGTAATGTAACGCCCCTGTGGACTGTTTATTGTGGTTTCTTCCCCTTTTGTTGGTTTAGCCCGTTCAATCATTAGTTAATTATCCTCAGTGTGCTCACCTGTCTGCCCCTCGTTATCTGCCCTATAAGTTCCTGTCTCTTGTATTCTAGTATTGTCGGTTATTGTGAATTTTACCCCGAGTGTGTGTGTCTGTCTCACTTTCCTGAATCTGCCTTGTTGTGTCTACATTAAATATCTTTATTGGAATCCTTGTCATCCTGCCTGCCTCCACACACCATGATCGTGACAATATTAATATTAAAATATAACACATATTTTTTGGAAAATTGGTGCAGAAACAAATTTTCCCTCAGAAATTGCAAAATATTAATTTTACAAAGTAACAACATGTAACACTGAATTAAATGGGAAATTTTGAATTAGAAAAATTGAAATTGTATTTTCTTGTAAAACTGGCTATAATATATAGATATATATTTTGTGCCCCACTAAAAATCAAATTTGTTTAATGTACTTTTTTATATATATTATTATTTTTTTTAGTGTAATGGCATAAATTGATTTGTTTTTTAGTTGTAATGGCAGAAATGGAATGGTGGAAATGTTTAAGGTATTTCTCATTTGCAAACTTGTTTTAGTCTTTGTTTTATTTATTTATTTGTCATTGACAGCTGGCCTTTATTGCGATATTGGAAAAATAAGGTGCTGTCACATTAATTAGCCCTTGTTAGTCTATCATCAGCCTGTGCTCATTAACTAAGTGATCAGTCTCTGAACAGGTTGCAATGCAACAGTCCAATGTGGAAGTGAGCCATTGTTAACAGCTGCAGCACACAAACACATGCCATATCTGAGGGCTTTCAAATATGTAACTCGAAATATCTAGCTTTGAGCCCTGCTTATCAAGCATTTCTGCTCAAAACATACTATATGTGACCCTGGACCACAAAACCAGTCATAAGGGTAAATTTTTCGAAACTGAGATTTATACCTCATCTTAAAGCTGAATAAATAAGATTTCCATTCATGTATGGTTTGTTATGATAGGACAATATTTGGCCGAGGTATATCTATTTGAAAATCTCGAATCCGAGGGTGTTCTAAATATTGAGAAAATCGCCTTTAAAGTTGTCAAAATGAAGTTCTTAGCAATGCATATTACTAATCAAACATTAACTTTTCATATATTTACAGTAGGAAATTTACAAAATATCTTCATGGAACATGATCTTTACTTAATATCCTAATAATTTTTGGCATAAAAGAAAAATCTATAATTTTGACCCATACAATGTATTTTTGGCTATTGCTAAAAATATAACCTAGCGACTTAAGACTGCTTTTGTGGTCCAGTTTTCACATCTATGAGGACAAGCATTTATCACCAACTTCTTTTGAACAAAACGGCCTTGATATGCTTTTTTACTGCTATTTTTAAGCCTACTCATCTAATCACCTCTGTCTCTGAACAGCCTGCATCTAATCTGAGGAGCTAAATATGAAAGATTGTAATCTGAGAAAGTGAGGTGACAAATAAAAGAAACAATTATTTAAAAAAACATAAATAAAAAAATTAAAACATTTGATTTGTGCTCACGGTAATTGAGTTCTAGAACAATTGCAGTTCTTCCTGTAGCGTCAATAGAATGTTCATTCAATGTTGGTCTTTAATAATGTTTTCAAAATGTTAGCACAAAAACGTTATTTTTGCATCATTCATGGAATGTTTTTTTTTTTCTGAAACGTTTTAGTTGGATGTTCGTCTAATTAAAAAAAAAAAAATGTAACTGCAGATTTCGCATGTTCAGAGAACATTAAACAGTAATGTTTCCATAATGTTTGCAAAATGATAAATGGAATGTTTCTTTAACGTCCCATAACCAAAAATGTTGACCTTTTCTTGCCTCACATTAACCATGCAAACCTACAGAAATAGTCACTGAAATGTTACTTCTAAAACGCTGCCAATTAAATTTGAAAACATTTGTTCACAAATTTGAGAGAACCTTGCCAGAACATTAGCCAAAATTCTGAGAGCACTGTCGGTCAGCTGGGGAGAATAAGTGACACACTTGAACCTGTTGCAAATTCTGGGTTGGGAAGTCTTTCACCCTCATGCAAAATTCCTGAATGCATGAATTCCTATCCACCTTATTTTGCAATCGGGAAAGTAAAATCCTTTTTTTTTTTTCTGTTAATGGACGAGACCACACACTTACATTTTCTATACCCTTGAACATATGAACTTTAAGAAGTGTTGTTTCAACATACAGACTGTAAAAACAGGTGTTATGTTAAATTGTACTTAACTGCTAATTAGTTAATGCATGTACTTTGTTGTTGACATAGCACAGCAAACTAGATTTGCATTTCCTGAAGGAAGCGCCTGAAAGGCAGCGCAAGATAAATGAACAGATGTAAAAAAGTATACACAAACATCCATATTCAAATAGATGTAAAAAGAAAAATTCCAACCACAATTCAGAAAGCAAATAATGGCAAACTCTGAATGACAGATGCTCTATCAATGTCAAAGGGGGAGATGTTTTTTTTAAGTTAAGTTTAATATATTTTGTAGTGTTAATAAAATCCATCACTACTATTACTTTATGGCAATTATCTGAATAATAGTTGCATGGTTTCTTCACGTGCTGAATATTATTTGAATGGTTCTGCATTTCTTTCAGAACAAAAATGGAAGCCGAATGATAGTTTTTTACGCCATATTATATATATGTACAGTATATAGGTTTGGTGATATGAGTAGGTTTAAGGGTGCTTAATGTTAGGAGGACACAGTGTAATTATCAATGTATTACAGCAATAATGTTACAATGTAATGACCATGCAGGCCTTTTAGAAATTATAAGTACATGTAAAACATTTATTACACATAAGTGTATTGGACCAAATTATAGTTCATATTGTAAGTACATAGTAGTTAAGGTCACTTAATGTGGGGCCTTTACTTTTCTTTACTTACTTAAATGACAACGTGACATGTAGGCCAAGTATGGTAGCCCATGCTTGCAATTTGTCCTCTGCATTTAAACCATACAAGTGCACACACAGCAGTGAGTATACATTATATGATAGTGTGTGTGTGTGTTTGTGTACTGATGTATACTATATAGGATATCTATATCATATTATTGGACATACACGTTTATCATAAGTATCCTGAATAAAAATGTATGAACAGTTGCCATATTTAAATTGTAATAATTCTCACAATTTACTGTTTTTACTGTATCTTTATCTCGCAAATTCTGCTTTGGTGAGCATAAGAGATTTCATTCAAAAACATAAAAAAATCATACTGACCCCTGTAGCGTCTGCGTAAAATCATGGATGGTCTTTGGGGTTTATGGCTTAAGAGACCCCTTTTAGCCTTTTGACATTTGCATATAAATTACAGTCCTGGCCACAGATTCTACATTTATATGGGTGCTAAATTGCCAATGGTTCCCCTCACTATCAAGGAGATGTTAAACAGTTCCACCACTCGCATCTCCCCATCTGACTTCAAACACATTCCAAAGAGAAGTAAATGACCCCCCCCCTTTCCATGTCCCGATGGGACCTGCTACCACAAACTACAACAGGTTCCCTTACCACACACACACACACACAACACAACACACACACACACACACAGCACACACCCACAGCACAGAAAACATCACAGACACACACATAACACACACATAATACCTTTTTCTCTTTATTTAGACAATAATTAATCAGTTACAAATGTATCTGGTATATGCATGTGTTGTGTTTACGTTCCCCTATTAGATTAGCTGAGTTCCCACTCGTTATTTGTATTAGTTAAAGCCCTAAACGCTGATATTCAGGTGTATGAGTGTATCTCTGCTTTAAGATCTTCTAGGTGTTTCGTTCTTGGTATCAAAATGATCTTCTCTTTATTCCTCAAACAATGATGTATAGTATGTGATTGTGAAATGCATCATACTATTTGTACTATATTTTGGGTAAAACTGCACCAATCCTCCAGACCGGCCATAAACATGCAAATGGGCCATAAAGGGAGACAAAGAAAACTTCTCCCGCTCAAAAATTCACGCCTGGTATTGGCTATTCCACCCAAAAGGTGGGTGTGAATAGAAACTCTCAAAAGTCATTAGCTCGAAATGATCTTTGCTCAGAAAACCTCTTCTTTTGAGATGACACTTTCCAAGACTCTCAAGACTTTCCTCTTGAGTTTGTTTTCCGGCAGTTTTTTATCTTCAAGTAACTTCGATTCACTGTGGACTTTCCTATCTTCAGAAGAACCAAAAGTAAACTTCCAGCTCACTCCTAAAGAACTCAAAGACCTCCGTTGTCTACCACATCAGGACTCTTGTTCAGCAATCGAAGCCAATGCAAGTAACCGTTTACAACTATTTAGATGCGTGTTTAAGTTTGAGCCCCTTTTTAGGTGATTTTTGATTCTCTGATGATTCTCATTAGTTGTGGTTAATTGATGTGAAATACTAGCGTAGCGTTAGTTCTGGCAGGTCACGTTAGTCAAGCTCGCATCAGCTTACTCTCAGCTGATCCCCATCAACCTATAGGAATACGACACCTATCTAAGTATTCATATATAAGGTCCCTCAGTATTATCAGCAGTTTTGCTCAATAGCTAATTACCCTCCTCCCTCCCCAACTCCTCGCTCTGTCAGTCATGATTCAGCCTTCTGATTCTCCTTTGAATCAGACTAATTCTAAAATGTGTACATAACATTATTGAACTTAAACGATATCTGCAATACATTTATGTTGGTTTTGATATGTTTACTCTGGGGGGGTTATCACTGCTATCCCTGCTCTCATCCATGCTAGGCTGCATGGATGCACAGGGAGTTCTTGCCCAGAACAGAACCATACCACCAATCCAAACTGTATGCTAATTGTCATCATCTTTGACGATAAGTGGTCCTGACATAATATTGCCATTCTTTTGCTCTTCTCTCTCTCTTCGTTACTTTCCTTCATTCTGAATATATGTATTTTGCTTAGTCTTGTTGTATGTTATCTGTAGTTTCATTTATTAAATCCCTTGTATTCACAATTGATTGCCTCTGTGTGCTGCACACAATTCGAAGTCACTGAATGTTTGAACCCTTGCTACCTGCAGTTAATGCTATACTGTTGCGGAAGTTATTCTTTCTTGCAGAAAATAATCTTTCCTTGAATTGGATACATATTATATGGCTGCTCGGTGACGGCCCAGATCAAATAATGGTAATATTTATTCTGCTCAGTTAATTCTAAATCTATCTAAATAGTTATACTATCATAACAGTTATATTTAGTCATAATAGTTCCCTTTGAGCGGATTTTTCCAGCCTGGTCTCATGTTTACACGTAGGTATTAATACGTAACATTTACAAGCACAAAATGTACACTTTTTTATTAATGCTAAAACTTACAATTTAGACGTATTTCAACGTTTAAAACGTACAAATCGCTACGTAGTTTTAGCTAAAAAAATTAAAAATATTTACGTATCTTTTATATCATTTAGATATTCATATCAATGAATTTTTATCATTTTATCAATAAGCAATCTAGATTTTTAGATCCCTTAACCTACCCCCAAACCTAAACCCATTTTATAGCGAATGTGCATTTTTATCATTTTATTAATAAGCGATTTAGATTTTTAGACCCCTTAGGTTTATCTACGCCCAAACCTAAACCTACCCATTATAGCGAATATGCTTTTTATAATTTTATCAATAAGCGATTTAGATTTTTAGACCCCTTAGCCTACCTCCAAACCTTAACCTACCCATTTCATAGCGAATATATAAGGATATAAAACGCAAATGACCGAAATACACAGGAAAATAACCATTTTAGTAACAATATAGCATTAAAATATTTTTATAGTCGCTAATTCCTACCTATAAGCCTAAACATTTCTGTACAGTATAAGAAAAACGTGACAGACAGATAAATGCAATTACAATCTTTTATTTATTGCAAAAATGTCAAAAGCAGTAATAAAAGTAATCCAATTGACGATGCGTTGCAGCCGCAGTCCTCATTGGTGGAATACAGTAGGTTTGTGTGAGGTTCAGAGCAGAATTTATGTTGTTAATCTCTGAAAATATTATCCAGATAATTTTCCCTATCCACTCCGTGAACTCGTGAAGGAACGCCCCCTGGCGCGCGCGCATCATTCAAACACCTCACCAGAAACACAGCATGTCGCAATCTGTGACGAATGCAGACGAGAGCCAATGAGCGTTCGATTATCCCGTAAAACCTGTCGTTTGAAGCGGCAACACTTGAATTTGTAAAGAGCGCGTCAGTCACCGCGGGCTTTGCTGCTTACGGTCACTAGACTCGCTGCTCGAGATGGAGAAGCAAGCAGATCACCGAAAAAAGGCTTGGATTTGGGTCTGTTCCTCGCAGTCGTATGGATTCGAATATTTGGATTACAGCGCCAATAACTTGTTTCATTTCATAATTATTGCTTTTTGGGTATAAAACGCCTTTTGTGGCCCTTGACAATCAAAGTAAACATTACATGATAAGTAAAGGTTAAACGATTGCAGAAATTGTATTTATTTCAAGGTTTAAAGTGAAGTCTTGTTTAAAATTATGTAGGCTCATGCCTCCCTTTCCTTCTTGGAACCACGAGCTTGGCACAGAACTCACCCCACAAACGAATTTTATCATTTCATAAGTTAACAATTTAGATAATGCAATTGAAAAACAATTTATTCATATGACAACTAAAAAGTATTACATTAAGTGCCGTTAGGCGCCTGCTTTCTCAATATCAAAGGATCACGTTGTAGTTGTCCGTGTCAATACGTCAGTATTTGTATGTTTAGAGGCTGAAAATACGTCAGTATTGTACGTTTTAGTGCCTGTAAAAACTGAAGTAAATGTACGTTTTATAGAACCACATTTTACGTAAAATACATACGAATTATCATGAGATCACGTTGGATTTACTACACCCCAAACTTTTGAAAGGTTGTAAATATTATGTGGAAAACAGAAATAGTAGACTAATAGATTGATATTAGTGTATTGCCATATACTGGAAAAATAGACTGGTAGTAATGTGTGACCCTCAGTAACTGAAGTGGTCTTGTTACTTCACAGCGATCGATGCACTGTGTCAGCAGAACAAAATTAAAGATTGTTCGCCAACCATCAGCACCCTGAGGAAATCATTAATGCTCAGGTAAACATGGCTGAATGTGACAGAAATTTGCAATGTTGTCAACACTTTGCTGTTGTAACAATGACAGTCCCATTTGGAAGGTTAATTTATGACTCAGGAGAGAGTTCATGAGATCTTATTTTAGCAAAACACTGAGTTTTGAGCAAAAAGGGCATTTGATTAGTTAAAGGGGAAGCATGTAATTTCAGCAGAAATATACTCACATAATTCCGATCTGTTTGATTGAGCGGTGGGACTAATAACATTGGCTCAACCAGTGGTACAAGTTTGGTGCAGGACAGGGGGAGTGTTTGTACTTTAACATACAATTACATCCAAATACTGGAGCTTTCTTTAAGAAAAGGGCATAAAAAGCACTCTAAAAGTATTTCAAGCATTCTGAAGCCATATGACTGTCAACAAAATTGACACTTATCCATTGTACATTTTCTCCTCTAGTGGGCTGTTAACCACTACAACCGAATAATAAAGTCAGTTGCAGACGTAAATTGAACAATTGGAAAGATCTGACTCAAAGAGTGATTCATTTATGAAATGGACATTGCTACTTCTCTCATGAACTCATACAACTATGCCAAGAACAGTTTGCTAAGATTTTCAGCGAATAATAACGTGCATTTTGCTCTTTTTGTCACACAAAAAGCTATTTTATGGCTTCAGAAGATTAGTATGGCACATGAGTCATATAAACCACTTGTATGATATTTTATGGTGCTTTTGTATCTTTTTTGAAGTTTAATTTCCCATTTATTGTAACTGTATGGATGAAAGAGCAGGAAAAACAGTATTTACATTTTATTTTTGTATTCTGAAGAAGAAGAAAGAAGGTCATACGGGTTTGGATCAACATGAGGGAGAGTAAATAATCACAGAAATGCCATTTTTGGGTGAACCATTCGATTAAAAATCAAAACAATGTAACAAACAAATTAAGGTATCTGATGTAACACTGAAAATCAGTTGCATCCTCAAGTTTTAAAGCATCCCAAGTATGAACTTTACATAACAGAACAGAAGAACTGAAGTTCAAAGTAGCTCAGATTAAAGGATTTATTACCTCCAAGGTTGCAACTGTTAAATATCAATCAAGAGCTTCAGAATGGTTTGTACATGAATCTTAAAATCTCTCCAAACAAGCTGTGAAATGCACCTTTGACAAAGGAGCAGTCAGACTAATCAAATTTTATATGAACCCTCTATGGATCAAGCAAGTCAAGCTCTTGTAAAACGCTCCATAATGGGCCCAATTTTGGTCAAAAGCCTCTTGTGACAAACTTCCACAAACCCCAGCTTTGAAATGCTTTAGTTGTATGATCTATGGAACAGAGCATGCCAAGCTGGCCCTGGGGAGAGCAGATTCAGCATCCATGTTCAACCAATGTCCAGAGGAGATGGAATTAGTCTCTAATTCACTCTACCCCATTCAACCTTCTGCTGCAGCTCGGCAGGCGGGGAAAGGTCACAACAGGTGTCCCGTGCCGTCCCCTTTTAAGAGTGCTTGGCTGTGTTTCCTTGGTTACCCCAGTGAATGCCACGCACCATTTCCACTCTTTGAACAAACACGGCAGGTCTTTTTCTTTACAGCTTTTGTCCAGTTCCCCTGTCCAACCAAGGTCAGAGCAGGGCAGTAAGTGTCCCGAGTAGTTGCTATTTTCACACTAAGGAACTTAGCGCCTGGTGGTCCTGGTTTGGACATATAGGTATGTAATGACATAGTACTATTTGTAAATGACTGCAAGCCACTGAAATTTAGTTACAGCTTTTACAGATCGAATGTAGAAAATGTACCATTATTATGTTCAGTTTAAAGGGTTAAAGGGTTAAAGGGATGGTTTGAACACTTTTAGATTGGGTCTGTATGATGTGTTGCTTTGATGTCATGTGACATGTGTTGAACTGACTATTAAGCCCTGACAAGACTAACATGTCGAATTTATATCAGTTCAAGCCAAGTGATTTTAATATCTGTCGTCTCATTAAGAACAAGTATGAAATATAGTTTCTCTGGAGCCACAGCGCAAAATGTAACAATGACAGCTGGTCATAATATGCCACAGTAAACGCTAAAAAAATATGCAGGGGATAATGATAACGAAGAATAATAAATGAAGGCGAAATGCTTTGCATTCAACAAAAATGGATAGTGTTATGTTGACAATTGTCTGCCAGCACATTGTGTGGTGTAAAATGTTTTGTGCTGATATGTGAGTCGTAAATAATTATTGTGGTTGCATTTAAACCCATGCATACCAGTTATGTGCCAGAACGTTTTAAAATGGCGACTGGAGACAGTTTGCAAAATAGATGAATTCAAACCCCCAAAAATATGTTTTATTGGGATATTGCAGTTAAGACTGCGGATAAAAACATTAGTAAAACCAGAAAGAATCGTTTCAAGTGTTTGCTTATTTCGCTGTTGTTCAGTTACACAAATAAATAATGCAACGAAATTGTATTGTGAACCGAAAAACCTTTAAAAAATTGATTTCTTATTTAATCTGCTGAATATTGTGTTAGAGACATACATCGGGAGCAGACGAACAGTAAACAGTAACTTATACGTGCAAATCTTTTAAAATTGTGTCATACTAATATGTTTCTGTGATTAGATTGCCTTGCAGAAGATCTTATCGATTGGTCGACAGCAGGTGCGTGAGAATTTATTACGCTTGGATTGACGGAAAAGCTTAGCAATCGTACCGCATGTTGGCACAAAGGGAAAATTTCACCACTCACTAAAGCACTGTGATCCTCTGCAACCAGCAGGTACCGACACGGCCATTCAAGTATTCCATCATCCAAAGGAAGATTGCAAGGATTTTTAGGATATTAGGGTTAAATGGTGCTCCTAACAGCGAGCAACTCTGCTTCAACATTTCCGGAGACGCGCTTCACCACAGCAAGGGTTAAAAACGTACTACGCTTACACTCCTATCAGCATGCCACGCCATTTTCCTGCTTTATTTCCCCCCCGCTTCCATGCTTCCTGCTCCGCCGTCCCCTTCTGAGCACTGATCAGTGAGGTATTTTCAGACGGAGGATGAGACACAGAACACATAAAAGCAACACAAATAAAAGGTCATTGTCTGAAGGCTTACCGGAGCTGAGGAAGGAAAGGGCCCGAACCAGTCAGTAACTATCGACCACGTGCGGGTGCTGGACCTGGAAGACGGAGAACAACAAAGACAGTTTGTGACAAAGCTGACACGCTGTAGTCTTGGAAGAGTAAAATCAATTGTGACATTTTTCATTTATTTGTAAATGCCTCTTTGGTGGCAGACTCACTCGAAACGACATTCTGGCTCTTACGGAATAGGAGAGGTGAGAGTAAAATAGAAGAATCCTGACAGTTGCCTTAATGAGATTCCGCATTAGTGCTCACACACTTTTCCCCCAGCCAAGAGCACGCCCTTCACTTTCAATCTCAGACACAAGTAATTTGGGAAACGTTAACCCTATAAAAAACTAAATCCAGACAGCAATGCTGACACTTTTCTCACCGTCCGAGACAAGAGCCTTAAATATTCTGCACCGATGCTGATGAACAGAAATAGACGTATGTGTGAATATCAAATCCAACATTTGCAAAGTGTATTTGATTTTAAAGCTTGATGTAAAAGTCAGACAGATTTCTGACATAATTGGGTTTGTAATTCCAGGCATACAGACACAGAATAACTGTAATATGATGTATTATTACCTTCCCATAAATATAAAAGCTATATACAGAATGTCTTTATATGTAAAAACTTTTTTATATCGACTATATACAAAAACTTTATACTCCGCATTTAGATAAGCAAATATGGTTTAATACTATTGAAACACATCTACTCACAGTGTAATTTACCTATTTTTACTATTTACCTTAATCACTTAAGCAATTAATTGTTAACAGTTATTAGATGCAACAAGCACTACACTTTTTATATAGAAAAAATAGTAGAGTTTCAGTAGAAATAAGTATGTAATAAGTACATGAATACGTTTAATACATTGCATATTGGGGTCATAATGAAAAATATTGATTCTTTAATTCTTTGATTTAAGTAAATAAAAATATTGGCATCCATTTTCTGAACAAACACCTCCTGCCCCAGATGAGGTGAATTACACAGGGAATGAGACAAGTTAATTGAGTTCACTCAGACTGTTCACCCCTGTACTCCACAAAGGAACTTCCTCACCTGTAATCTTTAAGCAAAACAATTTATATCACACAATAATAAATAGTCATAAGTTTGATGACTTGATCTTAAAAGAATAGTTCACTCAAAAACGATTTTGCCAAATAATGTCATTCCAAACCCTGAACAGAAGAATGTACTGGTTATTTCTGTCCATGCAATTACATGAATTGGAGCTTACAAGTAAAAGTAGTGTGCAAGTAGGGCTGGGTTTTGACACAAATTTCACGATTTGATTAGATTCTCATTCACAAGCTTGCGATTTGATTCGATTCGATTACCAATTCGATTCGATTCGATTCAATATTGATTATTTTGGATATATATCAGATACAGTAGGCTACATGCCAAATTTTCTCAAGAGAAAAAAATCTCAACTAATGCTGTAAAATATACATAAGAGTCAGTTAGTACTAGCTACATTACTATATTATTGAAGGTTAAAACTGATTTGTAGGCTACACAACTGCTAAAAAAATGTAAATAAAGTTATAATTACATAATAATGTTTCTACTTCAATGCGTTTTTGTTATAGGCTATACACATTTAAATGGTGGCTGTCATAAAACTTGATGCATTTATTCAAACATAAATTAAGCACTGAAGAACAGTTAAAATTATAAGAAGTGTTTACAAGCCGTTATATTGACATCTTTGCGCTGCTGAAACACTGATTGAGCGATTGCATGAGACAGGATACGGATTGTAAAGTTGTACTCTTTCTTTTAACTTACCTTCGGATGTTTAGTCATGTTTATTTTGTGCTGAAACTGGTATTAATGTGGAGGAGATGATCAGTTCACGTGCGCCTCGCGCTGCTGCGTCTGTTGAACCGAGGCGCTACAGCGATCTGTCACTCCACATTAAACAGTGCCAAAACAGCATTTATTGTTTGAATACTGCAATACAATGGACATAATTTGAAATCTGAGACTATGTTTCATATTAAAAATACCAAAGCACAATGCTTATTGCAATATATTGGATGGGAGGTGTGCTTCAATGTTCCATTCATTAACTGAAAACAGGCTAGATTAATCGATTCTTGGTATTTAAGAATCGATATCGTTCTGTAAAAATGAGAATTGATTTATATCGAGATATCGATATTTTTTACCCAGCCCTACGTACAAGTATCATTTAAGTAGTTCACATGACTGACACACTACATTTCAGGTCAAATGTTTAAAATTACTATTGGTCCAAATTATTATTAATGTTATTTTTAAATAAAATGCTACTAGTTAGATGTAGTTGGTATCAGAGGGAGGGGCATTATCTATCTAGAAAGTATCTGACTCTATAAAATATCAGTGTAGTTTACATGAAGAAAACAATGGGAGAAAGCAATGCTACTTTTAACAGTAATTTTAAATGTGCATATATATGGAACGATATTCCGGACAATTTTCAAATAGAATAGCAAATTGTATTTTCAATTGCGTTTTCAATATGTGGACGCATAAATTGTGACATAATCCAAATGCAATTGCAAATCCTGCATTAACGTTTGCATTTTCGCTTTCGCGAATGCACAGTGACTGCCAAATTTCAAATGAAAAAGCAAAGTCCATTTGCAACTGTATTTCCCATGTCTTAGGAGTTACGAGCCTGTCATATTTAAATAGCAATATTAATTACCACGTCTGCTTTTTCACTCTCGCTTTGTCGCGCATGTAACCTGCCAAAACTCAAATGGAATCGCAATTCCTTTTGCATTTGAATTTCCGATGTCTGCATGGAAAGCTGCCAATCAATGTGAGGGGGCGGGGCTATACTAGGGGGCGTGTTTGTGTTGGGAGGTGACGTCACTCACAGACGACCGTGCCGAATGCTCTGATCAATGGAAGTAATCGGCTCCGCTAAAGTCAGCTACCAATCAGTTTCGTACCTGTATGAAAAGAACAGACAGTGCAACCTTCTTGGCACAATACATAATTATGTCTTTTTTACCCCAAATGTAGCGATTATCCCCTGCTAACAGCGGGAGCCACAACGGTACGCACAATAGGTCAATATTCACTATTAACCAAACGCTTTTCACCTGTCTCAGCATCTCTCACCGTTTACACTCACTTACACTTTTAATCCGTAATAGAGAGCGTGTCACACGTGCCTCAAGACCTTTTACCGTTTGCACTGCACTTGAGCAAACAAACAGAGCAAATCTACATGTATTTACCTACTTGCAACCTATATCTTATTCCTATCTATAGCCTATGTGCACCTGCCTCAAGATCTCTCAGTCAGTTTACGATCCGATAGATGCATGTGACAAAACAGAAAATGCTGCTACTCTTACTCTGCCTGCCCCAGATGACACTTCAGCAGTCAGATCTAGGTGCAGCTGTCACAGAACACGCAACAGTCAAGGCAAGATAACATTAAAAATCACATGCATCAATCGCGGTGTCCAGCGGCTGTAAATAGCGAGAGATCTTGAGGCAGGCACAACGCTTTGGTGCCACGTATTGGACGCAAACTCCACAACGGATTAAAACTGTTGAATAAAATATAAAATAAGGTGGAAAATAAGTATAGATTAGTTTGTTGGCTTAAGGCATCACGTGCAGTGCAAAAGGTAAAAGGTCTGAGGCGGGTGACACGCTCCTATTACGGATTTATTAAAAGTGGAGAGCGAGGAGTAAAACAGGGAGAGATGCAGAGACAGGTGAAAGCGTTTGGTTTATAGTGAATATTGATCTATTGTGCGTACCGTTGTGGCTCCAGATGTTAGCAGGGGATAATCCCTACATTTGGGGTAAAAAGACATAATTATGTATTGTGCCAAGAAGGTTGCACTGTTTGTTCGTTCACACAGGTACGAAACTGATTTGTAGCTGCCTTTAGCGGAGCCTTTACTGATTACCTCCATTGATCAAAGCATTCAGCACTGTCATCTGTGAGTGATGTCACCTCCCGATACAAACACGCCCCTAGTATAGCCCCGCCCCTCACATTGATTGGCAGCTTTCCATGAAGACATCGGAAATTCAAATGCAAAAGGAATTGCGATTCCATTTGAGTTTTGGCAGGATACATGCACGACGCAGCGAGAGTGAAAAAGCAGACGTGGTAATTAATATTGCTATGTAAATATGACAGGCTCGTAACTCCTAAAACATGGGAAATACAGCTGCAAATGGACTTTACTTTTTCATTTGAAATTTGGCAGTCAATGTGCGTTCGCGAAAGCGAAAATGCAAACGCTAATGCAGGATTTGCAATTGCATTTGGATTATGTCAATTTATGCGTCCTCATATGAACCGCAATTGAAAAAGACAATTTGCTATTCCTTTTGAAAATTGTCCGGAATATCGTTCCATACATATACCTGTACTACAGTGTATTTTAATATGCTTTAAAATATAGTATATTTCTGTGATGGCAAAGCTAAATTTTCAGCAGCTTTTCAATGCAATGTCAACATGATCCGCAGGAAAAACACCTAATATGCCGATTTGGTGCTCAAGAAATATTTCTTAAATATTATCAATGTTGAAAACAGTTGAGTAAAAAAAAATTCAGTTCACTTTAAATGAAACAGCTGCTGAATAAAAGTATACATTTAAAATAAATAAATAAATAAATGAAATCAAATCTTGCTGACCCCAAAATTTTTAACGGTTGTGGATCTGTTTTAAAGTTTATTTTATTAACTTATAGAGTGCACTAGCATACAGATATTAGCTTTGACCATATAAGACAATACAATTTTAATGTAAATCACTAGTGCTTAAAACTTGTTTTTCTTTCTTTTTTTTACTTTTCACACTTCAGTGGAGCTCACTCAAAAAAGGATTAAAGGACATACTAGACCTTTTGGAATAATCTCCCTTGTTCTCTTAAGTCGCTGTGATGTGCTGGCATAAATACAAACAGATGGCTATTATGAGAAAGTCCTGCAGCAGAGCTCAGCAGCGTTGCTCCAAAGATCCCGTCACATTTACTATCCATCTCTATCTGATTAGCATTTCAACTCACTTGTCAGGTTTACTTGATATGTGTTGTAATCTGATCTGTGGGTCAGGAGGAGAGCATCTTTTATAGCAAGGAACATAAGTAGCCACAACATTATTCATTACTCAGGGCCATAGTGGTTAGTGGCATAGCAATTAATTTCATGTTCCCTTTCCACTGTCGGAATTTTAAAATGAAAGATTAAAATAACAAATTGTGATTATTCTCATTATTTTTTTGTGAGAAAATAAAAAATTGCATATTATTATTATATATGTGCGCACACATTTTATATCTATATCGATAGATTGATAGATATTAGTCTCACGTAGCCAGACCTTCATACTGACGGCAGAAGGTCTGGGAAGCTTGACCGCTTTGAATGGCCAAGGACCGCCCAAGAGGCCATATGACTGACAGGTAAAGCAACCAATCACATTTCCTTTTGTGGCGCATCATGTTTAGGGGCATGGAAATGTCACCACAATAACAAACAATATTTTAAAGAGTCTATGGCGCAAACTTTAAATATATATTTTTTAAATCCAGCGTTTAGTTGATCCTGATTAGCGCTCATCGTCACAGTTGTAAACATTTGACGGCTTTCTTCTTCTATGAGGGGGTTTGGCGCCACTGCATATTTGTTTCCAGGCAAAATGTTTAAGAACGTGACACACACGCCTCCCGGAAATCCTGTATATTTCAACCAATCAGATGAAGACTTCAATACTCCTGAGGTGTTTCCAATTTTGTGTGCCCTATGCATCAGACGTTCAGCCAATGGTCCGTGTGCGTGATGTCTGATAAAGGAGTACTTTAGGCTTACTGTTGGCTGTTGGGTTAAAAAACTAAAAGAAAAGAAAAGAAAAAAAAGACATAAAATGTCAGGAATTCTGATTCTGAACCACTGCTGTAATAGATAGTAGCTCAGGGTTTGATCCATTTGTTTTCAAGATCTCTCTAGACAGTGGTAAACACTTTTCTCCTCTTTACCTTTGCAGTCCTGGTTGAACGTGAAGTGGATTTACTTGCAGGTGGTGTGCAGCGTGAGAGTCAGAGGTCAGCTCTCTCCTACTACCCCTCTGGCGAGGTCACAGCAGCCAGACTCCTGTACTGATAGGCCTGCCCATCTCTTGGAGCAACCATCCATAATCTAAAGAACCTGGGGAAGAGGCCAAAAACCTGTCAGTATGACACTGTGGTTCAGGCTGTGGTACTGAGGATGCAGTGGGGCACACACTGAGAGAACATAACAGAGTAAGCAAGATATTTATCTAACCTTTCAGAATAAAAACAAGATTTAAGTACAATTTTTGGTTTTGCCTTATGCATCTTATATTTGTGTCTGGTAATGTTTTGTCCCAAACTCTGAAGTCTTTGTTTACAGTTGTATATAATAAATGATGATATTCATAAAAGTCCCTGCAACTGCAAAAACATTACTGAAAAATACAGTTTTATGTAAACGGAAAAGCAACTACATTTGCTTCGGCATTATTAGAACTCAAGGCCCTAACCATGACTTGAACATGTCTTTCTTTATATGTACATAAATATAAAGAAATATAACAGTGAAGAAAATTCTAGGTCTAATTCTAGTTAGTAAATAATAATTTTGAACGACTTGCAAATAATATTTTAAAATATGCACACATTCACTCTTCTTTGTATGCTCAATATGTTGAAAATGCAAAAAACGTTTCAGGTCTTGTCACATTCAGTTAGGAATTACGTAAATGATACCATATTTTCAAGTAAAAACAGCTAAATTTGAGGGGGGTGGGGGAGTAGACTAGTTTGCATTACTGGATATTACTGTCGGTCGTTTAACATTTCGAAGTCAAATATTGAATGTTTCGTCACTTCCATCGCTCTCCGTCAATGGTAATGGATGGGAACGGAATTCACGCTCTGTTCTGTGAACAGTCAACCCCGCCTACTTTAGGGGACATAACCACTGAGCTATAACAAAGAATAGAATAGAGATTACAATATTAAAGGAGACATAGTATGCCCCTTTTTACAATATGTAATATAAGTCTCTGGTGTCCCCAGAATGTGTCTGTGAAGTTTCAGCTCAAAATACTCCACAGATCATTTATTATATAATTTTGAAAATGCCTATTTTGAGTGGAAGCAGAAAAATGCTGATTTTTCAGGCCTGTCTCTTTAAATGCAAATGAGCTGCTGCTCTCCGCCCCCTTTTCCAGAATAGAGCTTTTCCATTACGGCTCGGACCTGCTAAGAAACATCTCAGTTCTCATTCACACACAAGTTTACATTAAAAACACACGAGTTACAAAAAACAGTCGGTTATGTCTGTGAAGGTATACAGCTGGGAAATAAATTGCTTGTTTATTTTAGATCTGTGTGGCAGCAGCAATATATAGTAAATAAATCAATAAATGCACTGCTATCTTGTCTCCTCTGAGACTGGGACTGTAAATAGTGTTCTGTGCTCGTCTGTGCAGCCAAAGACAGAACAGTTAGCATGTTTTGCTCAAACTTTCGCCATTGCATTAGAGCTGGTACACCATTGTCACTTGCGAAAACACAATAACGGCGCCGTGGGTGGAAACTTACAGATTAAGGGGCGGTGATATTATAATGAGATCCCTTTGCCACGTCACCAAGGGAGCAAAATCAGACGCTCGTTTTCTCAGACGGTTGCGTTTTCTCAGACGGACCAGACTTCATCACATCACGGATGCATGCTCTCTGTAGGTGTGTTTTGTTTGGTTTTTGCAATATACTCGATAATGTCATGCATGATGTCTTGCCAGTTCAGTATTTGCTCTAAACCTGCGCAGATTTGGCTTACATGAACTTTCCCAAGAAATTAATGAGTGAGCATAACTTACGAAAAGTAACCCACCAAATTGATTAGTGATTTGACAGCGTTACCCGCCACAGCTGATTTTTACCCGCATTTGGCGGGTTGGCGGGTGTTAATTTCAAACCCTGATCATACCGTACATCTGCGCTTTGTTGATTATGATGAGAGAATTCGCGTGAGAGATTAATTCAGTAAGCGAGCGCCATGCACTGAACAAAAACGCATCTGAACGCCTCTGATTAGCCATTGCATTAATAAGCTCAACAGACTCGTGTGTGATTGGTTATAATGCACAACACTGTAAAAATGCATAAAAATCATGGCGCAACACTGAGCAGATCTAAATTTAATGCTGCAGTCAACACTTTTCATTTCATTTGCATTTTATTCGCGACAGCCGTAATGAATTTAGTTTAACTGTACAGCAGCATTTGTGTCTGCGTGTTGCCATAGTTTCTACAAGCGGAACTGAGAATATGCAGATATTACATCATTGATCGGCGACAATGACCAGGGACGAGTCATTAGGCTTGTTTGAGATGCGCCTCGCCTCGCCTGAAATGAAGGCAAGAGTAGGCGGCTGCAGTGAGGGGAGGAGTGAAATAAGCGCGGTCAATATGGACAGTTCTGACCTCTCGAAGTGAAGCAGAGACCTACAAGATCAAAGGCAGATATCGCGTTATTCTCACTCACGTGCTGTGTTGCTAATAAACATGATGTAATTTAAGTTCTGTTGCTTTTATATGAAAATAAATATGATGAACAAGACACTTAAAGGTAGGGTATGTAATTTTTCAAAAACACTTTAGAAAACTGATTCGGGCCGAATAGCAAAATAAACTTGTAGCCAATCAGCAATAAGGGGCGTGTCTACTCGTGATGTGGAGGAGAGAGCTTTCAGTGCATGGGACGGACATTAGCCGAGCCGAGCGACAGAAAGATAGAGATGAAATAAAAAAAAAACAAGAGAGGAAAACGTCTGCAGAACAAAAGAAGGCAAGAAGTAGGACCCGTGTAAATATCAGATCAGCTTTCCAGCACTGGAGAGAACTCAAGGAGCGGAGGCCTGCGATCGGATGCCAAGGTTGCTTTGTTTCTTCTCAATAGGTGAGTAACACCATGTCTACAACAGCTAAAGTCTGCCTACACTGGACGCGATCAAACGACCGTTGAAAACCATTTGAAATTTGTGTCAGCACGTCATAAATAGAACCCGGCAGCAGTTTTCTGTCAGGGATTTGTTGCGCCGCACCGCGCCGCTCACGTCTGATGTAGACACGGTGTAACATTGGTTTTGCTTTGTTTCACAGAACTAATCGTCGCCTGGGTTGCGTATGTATATGTGGGATGGAGCTATCAAAATAGGGGCAAGATCCTTTTGAGGTAGGGGCGTGTTTGTTTTGGTGATTTCAAATATCAACATTGGCTACCAGAAATCGCTTACCCTGCCTTTAAAGTGCATGCTTTTTAATTCCATATGAAAGGTGTATTTATCATTTATTTTTACTTTAATACAAACATGTATTTTATATTTTATAGAAATATGACAACAATCACATATCCCGTGGTATGATCAATGAGCATTAAGCTGTGTCGTCAGTCAGTCGTTTCCCATCATGCTTTTGATCAGCAGAGTCAGTGGAGAGCAACTGCGCTCGACTGCACAATCCGAAACAGCCGCCTCGCCGTCACAAGAGTTTTTTGGCACACATCAGCATGACATCAGAGCAAGTCGGATGTAACTCGGACACTTTTCTAATCGGCATGCATCTCGCGGTGATCAGTTCTGCGAAATCAGATTTTGCTCATCTCAAACAAGCCTATTATTTAAAATTGGAATTTCTCTGGATTTACAAATCCTTGGGAACTTTTGGAATAACATAAATACACAACTGGCTAAAATATATAACACTGTGTAAGTAGTTTTTGGATATATATTTTTACGAAAATCTTACTATGACCTTAAGACGAAACTGTCAGGATAAGGCCATGTTGTTTATTAATTCCAGTGATGATGTTCTACTATGTTGTCCGTTGACGTTGTACGTAATCATGTCACTGGGGGACAATCGCGGATCACTGTTCCAACGTGAGTGGAGTGCGGAAACTTTACCAGTGCCCGAATTCGTGTACCACGATCTACTGATCACGAGCTCGGGAGCTGATTGAGATGCACCCCATGTCCACACGTACACGGATATTTTTATAAAGGTTTAACGAGTTTTTCCTTCCGTTTTATAAAAAAATCTCCGTCCACATGAAAACGCATGCTATGAAGCACTGTCAAGGGCATGCCATTGCCAAACCAACAGGTGGCGATATAATCTCAACCGTAAAGCCATGTTGGCCAATCAGAAGCCTGAAAAAGTTTCCAGTAGGCGGAGATAACAGCGCAGGCTCTGACGTCATAAGCCAAAAACTCCGGTTTTGCTGTCTACACGGTAACACTGCAACCGGAGTTTTTGAAAATCTTCACCCTGGCAGGAGTTTTCAAAAATGTTTGGTTTCAGTGACCTGGTGCAACGTTTGCGTGTGGACGAACGGCCAAACCAAGTAGAAAAGCTGCGGTTTTGAAAATAACCGTGTTCGTGTAGACAGGGCCTAAGTAGCTGAATTCAGTCACTATAAAATAATTTGGCATAATAATGTGACTCTGTGAAAATATCTTGGAACTCCAGTTGATCCCACAAACTCTGATCTCTATCGTTATTTTGATCTGACACTACTGCATGAGCTCTCAACCAATGATTCACAGGAGCTCCGCCAGGACCGCCTCCCTCATTTCCATGTTTTACAAAATTGTAGCGTCTGGACCAATCAAACACACAATTTTTCATTTGATTTAACAAATCAGTTCTTCATTAGATTAACAAATCGTCACAGTCCCCTCACCCAATAAACTGGATGCCAGGAGGTCTGCAATGACACCAAACCATGGCAACCCTGACACCAGATACGTTTACGACCTCATGGAATGTGAGCAGGGAAAATCACTGCATGTTCCACAGCAAGAGGCAAATGCACAGTAGAAATGGACTTTTCTACTAATTAATTAATAGGAAAACCTTTCTTTGAATGAACACACATCTCCTCAGGTCATTGTGTATAAGTGTCTTCTTGTATTTTTCTTTGAAGATTGTATACTGTTATATGCAGGCTTATGCTCGGAAACACTCACTCCTGTCAGCTTACATATATACTGTATAACCCTACCATGTTTAGTATCTATGAATTAGTATTCGGATGATCTAATTGAGAGTGTATATTGTATGTTTATACCTATGCAACATATTAGTGTTCTAAGAATCTTTTATTAGTTTGTGCATCCACACCCCAAGCGAATTACATATGCAAATTACCATGCCCTCGAACAAAGGGTCGTAAAACCCTCCAGAAATTGCAACCTCCCGCTTGGAATTTCTTCCTTTCTCATTGGACAGGCCCGCCTTGAGAGGCGTGACTCTTCTCCGACCTTAAAGGCCCACACACCAGGGACCCTCCCAGGTTCGGTGGTTATGTTAGGTTTCGATAAGATGTGAGCTACAACGCTCCAGAACATCCTAAGCTCGCACCAGGCTTCGGCCTAGTCCTTTCCATCCATCAAGTTACTCTGACTCAAACTGGTCCTTTCTCATCAACCAACTTCAGCAAGATCTACGTGAGCCTTCAGATTGCATCAAGCCTTCTTTCAGACAGACGAGACTTGCAAATATCAAACTTAGTCTTATTAATTAATACATTAGGTATCATGTTCACCTTGTTGCAAAGGTGTGTTTGAACTAATAATCTGACGTTTTCCCTCAGGCTTAGATTGGCTGAATATGCAAATGGTTCCATAATTTCATTCCTTATCTTCTCTCTACTGCGTTAAGCTTTAAACCTTTCCTATACCAAATGTATGCGTGTGTGTGTATGTTAGACCAGTTTAAATGTTTATGTAGTATGTTAGACTAGTTTAAGAGTTTATGTAGTATGTTAGACTAGTTTAAGTTTTTATGTAGTTAATAAAACCTTACTCGTATCACACTTGACATGTTCAGTGTTTACTCATAACCGGAGTCAATAATCATGCAGATTTACGCTACAAGCTTATAGAATTGTACAGTAAGGAAGTTATTTCCCTTAACCGGAAATTAACGTTTTAGAATTGACAAGACAGTTGACCCTGAGCGGTCAAGTAAATATCTACAGCGGATCTAAAATATTCTTAATTAATCATAACTAGTTATGGTTAAATATTCATATTTCCCATGAGCTGATTCAGGTTACATGATGGTTGAGCTGAATAAAACGAAGTTCTGGAGGTTAAAAACATGTCACCTAAAAGTGTGTGGGATAGTCCAGGTAAAATAGGGCGTGACTTCAGATATGCTGGTGGGTCCCTCTTTGCTGGCTGTTTAGATGCAGATAAGTGGGTTTGAATTGGTACCGAGCTATTATGATTGAAAGAGGTCTTTATGTATTCAGATTAATGGTATCCATGTAGGTAATCTAATTTTAGCAAAGAAATCCTAATTTCAGTATTAAAGCATAAATATGTCTTGACAAAGCGTAAGTCTGAATATCAGCTCAGCGGCATGTCCAAACTGTACCATAATGTAATATGCTTTATTGAAGAAATCACAAAATTGCAGTATTTTTTAAATTTTTTCTTTGAAGAAGAAATCTCAGTACATTTATATCAAGGTAGATGTGAGCGCTGTTCCCCTTTCTACAGCATAAAGGCCTTTTAGTTTATAATTAGATTGAAGCAATTAATCTACATTTTGACTGCATATATACAAGCAACCTTGTGGTCATTATGTGTTTCACTCGCTGAGTGAAATTAAAGGTGTAATACTGTACTTTAGTATTCATGTGTGAGGCACACATAACTGCATATATGTTTAAACCAGTTTTAACTTACATTAAACCAGTTTTGTAATTCTGTAAACAAGTGCAAGAAGTTATTGTTACATTAGAGAAGCACTCACAGAAGTGCTTAATGCAACAAGTCTTGAAGGACTGAAAACACCACATTCTAAAACTGTGGGCAACTTTTAAAATAGACAGACACTAAACTGCTTTAATTGCACTGACATGCATTGGTTACCATGACAACAACTTGTCACAGGAAGCGCTAACTTCACATAGCACAACACACCATGTTGTAAACAAACCACCTGAAGCAGCTAAGCTAATACGACTTAGCATAGTTTCATCTTAGGCTAAGCTACCAAATAGCTTTAACAATTAGGGGTTAGCACTCTTTAATTGAAGCTTTTAAATACAGCATGTGTGTATGCAGTGTGAAGTAATTTGAACTTAACCTAATCCCTGGTTTCGCTTTTTCCCTTTCTATATGTTTCTCAATCTCATTCGTCTCGCGATTAACTGCCCTTAGATCTATCCTTCCTTAATGCTATTGCTTAGTTACTAGCTAATTAAATCTAAATTTAATTACATTTTAACTGTCTATCTAGAGAAGAATCATTAAGTTATTGGGTGCTTTTAGTGACACAGTGAGTAACGTGCTACGGAGGGCGGGGCACACTCATGGCATGGCCCAGCATGGGAGCTGGACACGCAGCAGCTGTGACCAGACATGTTGTGTTGCCCAACACAGATCAGTTAATCACTAGTGCCACTGATTGTTCCCAATACCAGATTGATTACCCTGTTTTAATAATAGCAGTCAGCTAATTTTAAATCCATTTACATGTTATGCCCCCTTTTGTTCCACTTTGATTTGATGTTCTCTCTGAACCTCAAAAGGAACCAGAGACACTTCTATTTTTGATTTGTTTATTTTCAAACATGTGCCCTAATTTTTATGACCCTGTTACAAAAGTCATCTAGACAAATACTAGGGCATAACTCTAGTCCTGAGCACCAAATAATAAGCATAATCTGAATAGAAATGCTCTCCTTTCCTTTTTTCCTCTTCTACTTCACTTCCTCAGAGACTGAGCCTGTTGGGAACCGTCAATAAATTCTGAGTGATAATTTGACAATAAGAGTAGTCTTAAGTCATCAATCAAAACCCTGTTTACACCCTTTTCAGCAAACATATGCTGACCCAAACCTATCTTAGCATTCACACTCTGTTTTGATCTTGTAGTAGTCTCTAGCCCTTACTCTCAACACAAGTTTGCCAAAATGTTGCAGATGCTCAGACTAACTGCCCAGAATGCAGACCAAAGAGGACTGGCCAGGCGTTGTGAGGAACACCCCCTACCCAGGGCTGACGACCACCTACTGAGCCGAAAGCAACTGGACACAGAGAGAAGAGTACCACAGACTCATGACTCAAGCGAGAGTTATGGCTACAAAAAGCTCACCAAGGTCATCATCTTCCTGGCCCACAACCTCATGGGTCTGAAACAGGAGGTAAATGATCTCAAGCAACAGATCACGGCGGTATCCCACAAGGACCCCAGCAGAATGGAGTTACAGGAGGAAATTGATAGACTTCAAGAGACTCTGATCCAGCAGCTGAACAACACTCAAGACAAGCTTGACATGGTCCGAAGAGAACTCAGGGACTCCTATAGGCTGCAAAAGGAAACGCAGTGGGAGAGACACCCTACTCCTGCATCCTCACTGAGCAGTGCAAACTTCCTCAGGTGCACGAAGCTACGAAGGGAGGAGCCAGCACTTTCTGCTTAACAACCCAGCAGACAGAACCATAATACCTCCAGCAACCACAGGGAGGAGGGGGGTCCCTTCCAAGCATCCCTGCAGCAGCGCATGATGCGACCCCCAGAGACCTTGACAAGCTAGCCAGAAAAATCCCAGCATTCACATGGCCAGGAAAATAATAGAAATAATAAAATAAACTTTATGCAGGACGAGCAGTAATTTAGAACGGTGGCGTCGTTTTAAACATTGCTTGCAAGCAGACCCAATAATCAATCTTATGTGTCTGTTTCATAAGTTTTAGTAACTTTTTCTCCATGCGCATACCAGTTCCTGATCGAAATCAGATAAGATTGTAGTTTGAATGCACCTTCCTACAAGAAGTAAGAAGTTTTTCAGTGCTATAATGTTTAAATCGTACAATAAGAAACTAACCCGATTTTAGCGAAGAAATCCTAATCTATGTTGTTAGTGGAGCATAAGTCTATTATCTGACGACGCAATCTCAGATTAGCAACTCATATAAATGGTACCAGAATAAATCGGTCTGATTTTGGGCGAAGAAATCCCCTTCTTCAGTACTGTGTAGGTGATCTGAGCGATGCTCCTCATTTCACTAATTTAAGACCTTATTATGTGTTACGTATCATTGTATTAATATTGATCCGCTCATGTGAAACATTTACGTAACTCCTATACATGCGCGCACCAGTTTCTGATCAAAATCAGATAAAAACTATAGCTTGAATGTGCCTTCCTAAAGGTAGTAGAAAGTTTCAGTGCTATAATGTTTTAAAATCGTACGATAAGAAACTAACCTGCTTTTAGCGAAGAAATCCTAATTTCTGTTGTTAGTAGAGGGTACGGCTTTTCTAACACGTAAACCGTCTCGGTTACGTATGTAACCCTCAATCCCTGAAGGAGGGAACGGAGACATCACGCCGTGACCGACGAATTGGGATCC
>JADLZN010011689.1:0-164117 GCA_018155175.1 Sinocyclocheilus anophthalmus | reverse complement strand
TTTTCACACAAAGTCACTGTTAAAACAACATATGTGGAACTAAATGAGAGAGACACCAGAATTAAGGCCTTACAAGGCCAGCTGCATGCAGCCAGAGCTGAGGTCCAAACCCTGACTAAGCAATTAAAGAGGAGCTTGACATGGATCAGAAAGAATTTAAACAGTCCTAACAACTGCGCATAGACCTAAGCAAAAGACATCAGGTTGAACACCACGTCGCCAGCAGTGCAAGCCCTCCACGCCTGTGCACAGCTACGAAAGGGGGGAAAGGGAGCCAAAGCCTTCTGCTTGACACTTCACAAGTCAGCTCCCTGAAAACCTCTGCAGCTGCAGAAGAAAAAAAAAGTTTAATTCAGGCGAACCGAAACAACGCATGTGAATGCCACCTGCAAGCAGCAAAAGGTGAATTAAATGTCACAAATGAACTGAAATATGCTTACAGACCACAAGGTGAACAGATAGGGAAAACACGAAACAGAACTTCCCCTGACTAGCAGGCCCAGACCCCCTCAGCCAAGAGTTCAAACCTGTGAGGGGGGGCGGCGAGGGCCACTGTTCACACGTCACCAACCAGCAGCCACAAGGGGGTGGGGCAGGGACCTTTCCAGAGGATCACTGCAGACACACACACCGTGTGACCCCACAGACCCCAACGAGCTGGCCAGAGACAATACATCTGGCAACCTAAATACTGCAGAGACCCTGAGGACATCAAAGTAACTGATCCTGCAGTCTCACCAGCAGTTTAAACAAGCCATCATAAAGGAATTCTCAGACCCAGAGTCTGAACAGGGACTGATCGCTACTGATTCTGAACTTCACAACTCAGAATCCAAAGCGGGCACCAGAAGGCACCCAGCATTGCCACAATGCAAAACCCTTCTACAGAAAGCACTAGCCAGAAGAGGACAGAGCCATCACCATGGCAACAGACCCAAGTTCCAGACCAACCACTGGGAAAAGCCATGGAAAAGGGCAATCTCATCCTGCAAACACCACGGTATGTCCAACAGCAGTCCACCACAACATCCTCCTCCACACCCTTCACACAGGTGCTGAACGGAGGCTACAGAAGGACAGCTGAACACGCCTACTTCTGGGTTACAGGAGCTGCTGACACTCGCAAAAGAGCTCCTTGAACAAAACTCAACTAAGGAGTACTGAGAAGGACAAACCTCTGACTCCTTGCCTGCTGCAACACAGCATCAGGCCCCTCCAAGGGAGGAGCATCCCTTGAAACCTGTCGACACCCCCAGAAGCAGCCAGACAACGTTGGATTGAGCACGGGCCCACATGCCCAACAGCGAAATCTCTACCAACACAACTCAGGCAAGCAGAGGGCTAACAACCACCTGCTGCTCTCCTGCCATCATCACTAGGTCAGTCGGAAATTCTCTACACACTATAGAATCTCCATAACAGTTCCCGGCAATCCCTGGAACCACCTGCACTCTCACCAGTGAGAGTCTAACCCGGCTGTCCCACATCACGGGTACCACAGATAGCCTACTGGCTAACAACATCAACAAAAAAAAAACATCCTACCCGGACTAACTAACTTCAGGATGACAGGTGACACAGCCACGACACCTGCTGCATAAGCTCGAGGAACCACACCTTGCTACAGCCTACATCACAACAGCACACCACCAGACAGCATCCAACAAGGCACCAACAGCCAAAAACCACCACTGTCTCCCAGCCGTGAGTGGCAGGTGTGTGTTCGATTGTTCTGCACCTGTGACATCGCTCGTTGTTGTCTATTCTACGGACAACAACGCCCGAAAAGGGGGAGTTTGTAGCGTCTGGACCAATCAAACACACAATTTTTCATTTGATTTAACAAATCAGTTCTTCATTAGATTAACAAATCGTCACAGTCCCCTCACCCAATAAAAATGATGCCAGGAGGTCTGCAACGACACCAAACCATTGCAACCCTGACACCAGATATGCTTACGACATCATGGAATGTGAGCAGGGAAATCACTGCTGTTCCACAGCAAGAGGCCAATGCCCAGTATGAAATAGACTTTTCTACTAATTAATCATGGAAAACCGTTCTTGCAATGAACAGTGTATCATCAGGTCATTGTGTGTTTATTGTAATCGGGTATTTTTCTGTGAGAGTGTTACTGTTTCAGAAGGCTTATGATCGAACACTACTCCGTGTCAAGCTTACATATAGATATATACACACCTTGTTTAGTATCTATGAATTAGTATTCGGATGTTCTAATTGAGAGTGTATATTGTATGTTATACACCTACGCAACATATTAGTGTTCTAAGAATATTTTATTAGTTTGTGCATCCACACCCCAAGCAAATTACATTGCAAATTACCATGCCCTCGAAAAAAAGGGTTGTAAAACCCTCCAGCAATTGCAACCTCCCGCTTGGAATTTCTTCCTTTCTCATTGGACAGGCCCGCCTTGAGAGGCATGACTCTTCTCCGACCTTAAAGGCCCACACCAGGGACCCTCCCAGAGTCGGTGGTTCTGTTAGGTTTCGATAAGATGTGAGCTCCAACGCTCCAGAACATCCTAAGTTACGTGCCAGGCTTCGGCCTCGACCTTTCCATTCATCAAGATCCTCTGACTCAAAACTGGTTCTTTTCATCGACCGAATTCAGCAAGGATCACTGGGACTTTCATATTGCATCAAGCCTTTCTTTCAGACAAACGAGACATGCAAGTATCCAAACTTAGCCTTATTAATTGATACACGAGGTATCACTTACACCTTTTTACAAAGGTGTGTTTAAACTAAGGAACTGATGGTTCCTTCAGGTATTGTAAATCTGCTTTTGGGGGGGGGGAAAAAAATATGCAAATGGTTCCATAACTTCATTTCTTATTTCTCTTCTCTGTACTGAGTTAAGCTTTAACCCTTTCCTATACCAACTGTATGCGTGTGTGTGTGTGTGTGTGTATGTGTATGTTAGACCAGTTTATGTGTTTATGTAGTATGTTAGACCAGTTTATGTGTTTATGTATTATGTTAGACTAGTTTAAGTGTTTATGTAGTTAATAAAAACTTACTTGTATCACACTTGACGTGTTCATTGTTTGCTCATATCCGGAGTCACTAATCATGCAGATTTAGGCTACAAAGCTTTTGTAGAATTGTACAGTAAGAAAGTTATTTCCCTTAACCAGGAAATTAACGTTCTTGGAATTGACAAGACAGTTGACCCTGAGAGGTCAGCTAAATATCTACAGCGGATCTAAAATATTCATAATTAATTATAACTAGTTATGATTAATTATTCATATTTCCCATGAGCTGAATAGTGACAATAATAAATAAATGAAATAAATAAATAAATTCTGGTAAATAAATAAATGGGAATAAATAAATATAAAAAATAATAAAAGAATGAATAAATACAATTAAAAAAAAACAACTAAATTCAAATTAAAAATAAATAATGAAAGAATATGTAAATAAATTAAACAAGAATAGAAAAAAGGTAAAATAAATATATAAAATAATACAAATGAACTGTTACATTGCAAATGAACTGTATTTGTTTGATCAAATCATGTATTTATTTTTCCTATTATTACATTTATTTATTTATCTACCTATCTATTTAGATAAAGACTAAAAAGTCTTAAGTCATAAGAATTCCTCTGAGATTCTGTTATTGACTCAATTTTATACCAATGAGACAGATTAAATTATGCTTTATTGTCTCTGAAATATGTGTATAAAGCACATTCAAGATAGTCTAGTGTCTCTCGAGACTGCTGCTCTGACCCCTCTCTCTCTTCTTACCTCACTGTCACAACTGTCAGGCTTCTCCTCTCTCCAAGCAGCAAAACAGAGACACTGACTCTGTCCTGTCAATTATTTATGTCTAAGTGCCCAGTCTTGAGTCGTATGCCCTCTCCTCTCACTGCACACTGTCTGGGCTTCAGTCTCTGAGAGACCCTTCTATTCCATTCAGCCTGCTGCACTTTGGCTGATAAAATTCTGTCTTTATTTTTGAGATGCTTTTACTTATGCAATAAGCCACAAGAGGCTGTTGTTCATAGTGAATATTTACCACAAGTAAAGGCTGTTCTTAGGCATGGCCTGAAGCTGAGGGTTACACTTTATTTTACACTATTACAATATCTTACTGTGTAATTATACATTTAAGTACTGAGTAATATTAATTAACTACATGTACTTACTATATGGTTAGGATTAAGGTTTGGTTTAGGGTTACTTGCATGTAATTATGCATAATTAATTGTTATTACAATAGTAAGTACATGTAACGTGTAACTAGGACACCTTAAAATAAAGTGTTACCAAGCTGAGTTCCTAAAACCTCCTCAAGCGATACTCAAGTGGCTTTTTAAACAGGTTTAAAATCATGTAAAGTCACCTGAGATGATGACTGTAAACAGTAGTCTTCGGTGGAATCATGGTTGCCTTTGCATGATGCTGCATCCATGTGTCAAATCCAAGTAAATATGTCAGTGAGTAACTTTATTTGAGCACTTGCACTGATCAAAAATAAGTTAACTGCTAAAACCAAATCTTCATTACATCACATACACCACCCTACATCATATTTGCTGAATGAATCCAATACTTGCTGATTCCAAAAATAGTGCCTGTTGAATGATGTGCATTTTGTGGGCATTTTTGCTTTCAGAAAGCATTAAGGTGAAGAAGTCTTTTTTTCCCTTAATTACCACAAAGCCTGCCATAAATACATGATTTTTATCAAGTATAGTAACGAATAGTCAAGTAACAAATATTTATTCAATTCTCAGACGATTTTCACATGTATGAATGATTCTAAAGACATTATTTTTTATCCTGATTTTAAAGAATTCTGAAAAATCTGAATGACAAAATGTGCAGTTTTTAATGACAAAAAAGTGCAAATGTAGCACGTTGATCTGCCAGCCGCGGGTCTTAATGATGCATTAACGACCAAACAGATGTTTATAAAAGTTTACATTGCGGTTGCAGATGAAATATAACACAGATAACATTAAATAAATACTTTTTTACCAGGTTAAATGTTGATTATTAGTAACTCAAACCCCTTTATCTAAACCTCTCTACTTAACCGTCGGTCGCGCACATCCGCCATGTTTGTAGTTTATTAAACACGTTTTATTCATGTTTGTAGTTCTCAACCGAATCATTAGTCAAAGCGCAATGGTTTCTGGGTAATATTAGCCATTAGAGTGTGCACGGATCCACACTTCAAAACTCGACCTGAAATAGTAGACCATCCGAGGACTTTTGGCATCCACTTTTAAACATACTATGCTGTGGGACACACTTATTTTAATCTCACATACTATTTGGGATGGATAGTATGAACATTGGGGGGCAGGTGGGGGGTGTGTGTCTTTTAAACCCCTCTTTTGTGCAGAACTACTTCATTCCACCACCGATTCTCAGTTTGAGAGTTTAACAGCTGAGCTCAAACCTCTGTCACAAATTCGAAAATGTCACTTTAGAATGAAGGACGAATTCAAGGAACGTTGAGTTGCTTCACTGAAAGCTTATTGTATCACTGTATTAAAAGCTCACTGTATTATGTGGAGTTGAGTATTATGAGAGAGAGATGGACTGAGCGAGTGTGATTACCTTTAGCTGATACAGCATTTATTCTTCAACTCAATCTCATATTCACAATAAAACATTTGAATGTCTGCTGAGTCAAGTTAAGTCAAGTCAAGTCTGCTTTATTGTCAATTCTTCCACATGTACAGCACATACACACAGAGAATTGAAATTGCATTACTCTCAGACCCTTGGGGCATACAGATAAAACATAACGACAGATTAAATACAAAATACAAAATACAACTATACAAATATACAAATAAGGTAAAATGTAAAAATATTATGAGGAATGCGAAATCTTTGTTGTAGTATATCCTTTCATCTGTTAAGAGTGATTTCCGATGACAGTGCTGCTCACTGCATTTGATAACTGTGTATTACAAGCTGTTCTTAAAAAAAATAAAACTTTTGTTTCACTCTCTTTCAATATAAAAATCTTCCGCTGACTCATAAAAATGGTCTCTTGTCGCCATCTAATGGCGGAACAATGTCACTAAAATCACCATCACAAACTATTTGATCAGGAACAAATAAGAGACTAATGAGACCAAAGGCTGCCTGTTAGATTTACCCAAAACAAATTATATGTCATGTTCAACCACTATAGAGACATCAGAGCCAGTGGCAAATTCCAGAAGATCTGGCCAAGGTGAGGCTACTCTCTGCGGGTTCATGAGCGCTGGTAAAGCGCTGACGCCCTGGAGCGCACATCTTTGAAAACATCAAAGCAAACTTTCAAATAGATGTTATCTTTATTAACAAACTGCATATCTGAAGTCTAAATAACTACACTCTCCCCTAAAAAAACTCTTAAAACTACATTCCGTGACACAAAAACAGTATTATTTATAAAATTAAAGTGGATTTGGGCGTTTGCCATGACACTCGCTGTAAGAAATACTGCAAGCGGAGTGATACAAACGGTGAAACGGTTCCCGTGTGATATCGGATAGGTGGAAACAGAGAAAGACCTCTCAATCAATCAGACTCGAGGTCCAGAGAGAACTTTTGAAAAATTGGCAATCTTATTTTGTGGGGGAAAAGGTGCATAATGAAACATTTTTATATGTGTTTTTTGAACTCAGAATCAACAAATTAATATTAGGTAATATTAGCCCTTTTCAAATCAGCTGAATTGTTTTTTAAGATGCAGGCAGGGGCGGACTTACCCATTAGGCAAAGGTAGGTGACCGCCTTGGGCCCCCAAAAGCCAAGGGCCCCCTAAAATGCTTTTCATATAGGATATGCACATTAAGCGCGGACACGCAAACGTTTGCAGTTTACGGTGTTTATTACCACGACAACCGTCCGAGTCTGTGGCGCCTGCAGGTGTACGGCTGTACGCACTGTGAGTACCATGAGCGGACAGACTGATTTGAGATTTGCCCTGCAAACATTTCGACTGAACCCATACCGTTAATTATAAATTTATCAGTCTTTTCAGCATAGAAATATTACGTCAATATCTGCATAGAAATATTATGCCAAATAGAAGCAGAAAATCATGCTATATGCACTTTCATGAGATCGGGTTAGACTACAACAATTAATTTGTTGGCTATTTTACAAATGGGAATACAACGAATTCATGACAATGTTTACATTCAAGCTACCCGTAAAATGTATAGTGAAAAGTACTTTAAAAGCGTCTGGAATGCTATAGAGTAATTTTAAAGCTGTTTTTTAAAACATTTGCTGCATGGATAAAAAATATAAATAATTAACATATCATACAGAATTGCGTTGCAGCAAATCCTTTAAATTTTAAGGTATTCAGAACAGAGCAACATAAAAATCAGAAAAAGCAGCTATACAATTATAGGACAAAGTTTTCATATATGCCATTATAATTAGTGTTTTATTGTTTTAACTGTACGGAAAACACAAATTATAATCGGGCCTTCCATCAATTATAGTGATGAAAAAATGACTCGCCATCTCCTAATTGGATGTGCCTTTAGAGAGAAATGCACGGATTACATAATGAAAGAGTTAATTTTATTAGGAGTCTATTTTCGATTTAAATTACTTCGTTTTAAAGTAGTAATTTAAAGCTTTCTATATATTTTGATCATGTCTGAGTTTAGGTTAATCATTGCTACTGTTCAAGGCTGAGACGGCAGAAAGCATTTGTTTTCTTTATTTTATAAAAGCACAACATTTTGCTGATATTGTGAGTGCACACAAATAAAACTAGCTTTACAGTTTACAGCTTTACAGTTTAGAATGATTTATTACTCAACTTTATGAGCAAAAATGACTGCGTATTTTAAGTTGTTTCCACTGTTAGAAAAAATGCAAGTGTTCGCACTGGCGCCTCCATGTCCTGCAGAGCTTCAGCTTCCACTCTCCACAAACGATTGGATATGCGTCTAACAGCGCACCACATTTATATAGGTTAAACATTTTAACTTGCATTGTGATATGCCTGAACTGTTTTATATATAGATTTTATTTTAGGCAAGTCCTGATGATTTGAGAAGGCTAAATGGATCAAACATAGGCTATAGGCTATGATCAATTCACTGTCTGCTGCTGGCCCCTTACTTAAAAAAAAAACTAAAAAAAAACTTACATTTAATGAACAGAAAATACTCCAAATGTTTTTCTAAATTTACTTTATAAAAAAACGAAAATAAATATAATCACTTTTCCATAACATAAAAAACTGAACTATTTTAATAACTGAAACAGTAGCAGCCTATAAGCTTTTTTTGGGAAAAGGGGAAAAAAGACGGGCTAAATTTGAGACCCGTGCAGGGCTTTAATCCACTTCATCCAACGCTGTTTTGTTCTCATCTGTGAGCATGCTCTTGATATATGTATTTTAGGTGTGTAAATGTATAATTGCCGTTTCATTATTGTTTTCAGTTTTATTTAAATTTGTAGTTAAAACAACTAAAAATAAATGTATTTTAAAGTTTAGAATTAGACAGCACACAGGCTTACGCTGAAAACAACTAAATGGAACCTCAAGATTGAGCTAGGAAAATGTGTGCAAATGTATAGGGCCCCAATCCTATATTTTGCCTGGGGCCCCCAATTCACTAAATCCGCCCCTGGATGCAGGTCTATCAAAATATCTCAATATCTCAGTAGTGTCAAGTTCCACACAATCAACACATTATGCAAATTTATAAATTGTACCATGGCAAATATATTTTATAACAATGTTATGTGGTTTATTACTGTAGTATTACTGTATTATTAAGAAATCTTGTTTTACAGTTGTAAAACGGGTATTTTGTGTGGTCAAATTAATTTGCTGTTAGAGCAAATTAAAACAAATGCCTTCTCAACCAGACGTCAGCTCATATACAGAGTTAACTTAACTAAACATTTGTGTGTTTTGAAGATAATTGTGATGTTAAAGTATTTGGTATACTGTCCAAAATCTTAAACAAGCAAACACGATTAATTTTAGAAATTAAAGATGTTCCTCACCAGACACTTGATTTTTGTAGCCTTCACTACTGCTTATTGCTTAAAAATAATGTTAACATTTTTAATAAATAAATAAAGTGACTGTCAGTCAACCCTTAATTTTATTGATTGATGGAATAGTTCATTTATTATATGTGTTTTCCAAGCTTACCGCATACTGTAACTGGTTGGTGACTTGGGACTGGATGATCTTTTCTCACACCTGTAAGAGTAATAATGTCCTTGTCATGGTATTGTAAAGACAAAAAGCATTTATGAGAATGGAGGACAATGTTCTGGCTGATACTCAAGCATATGACTCAGCATATACAGCGATGTGCTCTTACATTATGATATTTTAAGCAAAGTGTAGAAACATTGCGCCTGAAAATGATATTGTTTTCACTACAGGACTTTACATTTCAGTTATTTATTTATTTATTTTTTTTGCTCAACGAACATGCCATAGAGAAAAGTGCTGACATTGATTGAGGAAAAGTATTTGTGCCAAATATCTGATCCATTTTGGCACACTGTAAATCTTCCCCTTAAAAGCCATTATTCTGAAATATTTCCATCAGGGGCTTGCACCGGTCCATTACCTCCCGCCCTTTTTCAGACAAAGTACATTGAGTTGAGTATAACAGCTCTCAGGCTCATAAAAACACCATAGGATTGCATTAGAGATATAAACGTACCCTGCTGTTGATCATCCGTCAATCAAAATGATCAATATATATATACATAGAACACAATAGTGTTTATGTTACACATATCTATAATGACATTACTTCTCCATAGTATTCAAAATCACTTGTTTTCATGTGAGTAATGCATTATGTTTCAGTGAAACTTTGTTTTGTATATACACAAACCTAAATTATAAATATTGTATATACTTTAACTCTTGTGCTGTGCTGAAAATCCTTTACCTAATTTGGTATTCCTGGTGAAAAATGACCAGCCTTTTAAAAATTGCTCATAACATTTTATTATGCTATATTCAGAGTCGGCCCCAACCAATTAAAAATGGGGGGGGGGGAAGTGCATTTCTAGAGGGTGCTCGGTAGAAATCGTGTTCATACCTCAATAGGGAAATAAGATTCGGTAGAAGTTGCGTGTGGTAGAAATCGAGAGGTGTGGGGGAACAGTGACTTAGGTGGTGGACCCTCTGTGGCGTCGATGGGCTATATTATCACCAAATCTTCCCCCTTCTTTAGATCGATCTTTTTTCATTTAGGACTGGTTTTGTATTTATTTTTGGAACTGATTGATCATGGGCAGCATTGATCTGAGCACCCGCACCTCAGTTTTGGACCTAAAAAAAATATTTGTTGATCATTTTGGCAACGTTCCCTCAAAAACGTCTCAGGTTACGTACGTAACCCTAGTTCCTCGAGGGAACGAGACGCTGCGTCGAAAACGCTAGGGGAACGCCCTTCAGCGTGATGGGCTCTGAACCTCATGTGTAATCAGACCAATAGATGGGTGAGACGTCACGGCGGGTGACGTAATGACCAGGAGGCTATAAAAGCACGTGCGGTGAGACCAGCGTCAGCTCAGGGATTGAAGCAAGCGCTGGCAGGGACGCCGGAGGTATGGCACTAGACGCAGCGTCTCATTCCTTCGAGGAACTAGGGTTACATACGTAACCTGAGACGTTCCTCTTCAGGAACTCGAGCTGCGTCGGAAACGCTAGGGGAACGAGAATGCCCACGCAGCCAGACTTCTAGGTCTCTGCCGAGTGTGGAAGATTGCACAGCTAGGGCGAGAGGACAGAAGAGTCAGGAGTGGCTCGCAAGTCTAGACCGTAAAACCTAACAAAGGTAAGGGGCGTGGACCAACCCGCCGCATTGCAGATGTCCTGCATCGGAACACCCGCTAAAAAAGCCTTAGAGGCTGCCACACTACGAGTTGAGTGAGCCTTGACCCCTAATGGCAAGGGGAGATCAGAGGACTCATAACAGATGGAGATGGCATCCACTATCCACCGACTGAGGGTTTGTTTAGTTGCCGGCAGACCTCTCTTAGGGAGACCGTAACAAACAAGCAACTGGTCCACCCTCCTCCACAGGGCAGATCTGTGGACATAAGCATCCAGTGCCCGCACCGGACACATGCAATTTAGCCTCTGCTGGTCTGGATCCCCAAAGGGAGGAGGACTGAAGGCCTGGAGTACGACAGACCACGGTGTAGAGGTGGGGACCTTAGGGACATATCCCGCTCGTAGGAACAGAAACGCTTTGGCCAGACCAGGTGCAAAGTCGAGATAGGAAGGCGTCACAGAAAGGGCCTGCAGATCCCCAAACTCTCTTGAGGGAAGATATCGCCAGAAGGAAGATAGTCTTTATAGTAAGGAGGCGATCAGATATCTCCGCAATAGGCTCGAAGGGAGGCCTACAGAGAGCTTCTAGCACCCCAGCCAGGTCCCACGTGGGGACACGACCGGAGGCCTCAGCCTCAGCGCACCACAGAGGAAACGTGTAACTAGGGGTTGTCTACCCACTGACTGGCCACCAAGAGGGGCATGGTAGGCCGCAATAGCTGCCACGTAGACCTTCAGGGTGGAGTGGGTCAGCCCTGCAGAGAAACGGGCCTGCAAGAACTCCAGCACTGTACCAAGTGGGCAGTTAACTGGGTCTAGCTGGCGGTCTCCGCACCAAGAAGTGAAACGTTTCCACTTCAAGGTTACTGACGAAGCCTCGGCAGTGGAGCTGGATGGTTTAGAGAGAACCATAGGGGACAGTGCAATGTCATGCGAGTCGCAAACAAATCCACCAGAGCTTGGCCGAAGACTCTCCATATCTGCTTCACCACCATGGGGTGAAGCATCCATTCCCCGGGCCTTGGCCCCTGTCTCGACAGGATGTCTGCTTCCAAATTGAGATGCCCAGGGATGTAAACTGCTCTCAGCGAGAGAAGTTTGCCCTGGGACCACACAAGGATCTGGTACGCTAGTTTGTACAAACGGCGTGAGCGCAGACCTCCCTGGTGGTTGATGTAAGAGACCACCGCTGTGTTGTCGGTGCGCACCAACACATGGCTATTTCTTAGGTCTGGGAGAAAGTGTTTCAAAGCTAGAAATACGGCCAGCATCTCTAGGCAGTTGAAGTGCCACGTGAGGTTGCGGCCGCTCCACAGACCGCGGGCTGGGTGGCCACTCATGACCGCTCCCCAAACGGTGAGGGACGCGTCCGTCGCTAGCGTACGTGGCGACAAGGAGCTCCCAGCACCGGGCCCTGAGCCAAGAACCAAAGTTTCCTCCACATGTCCAAGGCACGTAGGCATCGCCGCGTGACCTTGAACATGCGAAGCGGGTTTCCCCTCGGGGAGAAACCCTTGGTCTTGGGCCACCACTTTTAGGGGCCTCATGTACAGCAGGCCAATATGTATCACGTTGGACACAGCTTCCATCAGACCCAGCAGTTTCTGAAACTGCTTGACAGTGAGTGACCAGCCTTCTCTCACTCTCGCGACTGCGGTGAGGATCGACTCGATACGAGCAGGGGACACACGTGCCTGCATCGTGGTCGAATCCCAAATCACATCCAGATAAGTGGTTCTCTGTACTGGAGAAAGCACACTCTTCTTGGCGTTTAGTCTCAACCCCAGCTCTCTCATGTGGGCGAGAACGACATCTCGATGTCGAACCACCATCTGCTCTGACTGAGCTAAAATCAACCAATCGTCGATATAGTTTAGTATGCAGATGCCAGGCTGCATCCACACACTTTGTGAAAGTGCGGGGTGAGGGGGGGGGGGGGGGGGGGGGGGGGGGGGGGGGGGGGGGGGGGGGGGGGGGGGGGGGGGGGGGGGGGGGGGGGGGGGGGGGGGGTGGGGGGGGGGGGGGGGGGGGGGGGGGGGGGGGGGGGGTGGGGGGGGGGGGGGGGAGTGCAAGGCCGAAAGGAAGAACATGAACCTCAGGAACTCCCTGTGAGTGGGAAGGATGGATACATGGAAGTATGCGTCCTTAAGATCGGTCATGACAAACCAGTCCTCAGACTTGATCTGAGACACGACCTGCTTGATAGTAAGCATCCTGAACTTCAGTCGCATGACTGAGCAGTTCAAATGACGTAGATCTAAAATGGGACGCAACCCCCCATCCTTCTTCGGAACTATGAAGTACCGGCTGTAGAACCCGGACTGCCTCACATGAGGAGGGACCACCTCGATGGCCTCCTTCCACAGAAGAGTAACTACTTCTTGCTCCATGACCAGAGCCTGCTCGGGGCCAACCAGCGTGGGGGAATCCGGTTGAAGAAGCAGGCAGAGGAGAACCAAATGGATCTGTAGCCTCTCTCTACAGTGCACAGGACCCAATGAGACACATTTGGCAGTAGTTTCCACACTGCCAAAAAGTCTACTAAAGGAATCAGTCTCTCGAGACTAATCTCTGGTGTAATACGAGCAGCCAGCTCGGTGCCCTGTAATGGCGAACCGGCAGGGAACAACCGAACCTGCTGCTCTAGAGACCTCCGCGGAGGTGGCGAGCCTCTTAGCACCGCTACGTTGCCGGGCGGTGACTGAGAGTGGCGCTCGCGGGAGACCGCTGTACCCTGTAACTCCGGCAGGGTTAGTAGATCGATCTCCTGAGGGCACTGAGGCGAGACGGACACCGTGTAATGCGGTGTAACCCGCTGCACCCCAGAGGGGACTGCCCTCATAAGTCCTGGGCCAGTGGCCTCAGGACTTTTTGGCCAAGGACCTCTTAGACTTAAGTACGGTCCGAAGATCCGGCTTAGCCTTAGAGGCCCCCGACCTAGAGCGTCGCCTAGAGCACGCAAGGCCACGCTCTGTTTTTGTGCGCCCCTGTATGTGGAGCTGGTACCCGGAGGGGGCTGCTCTCGCCCAGCAGCCCCCAGAGATAGAGAGCGGCGAGGGAGAAACCGCTGGAACGCCGCCGCCTCTTTATGGGCCTCCTGGTACCTGTCGACGACCGAATTGACGGCGTCGCCAAACAGGCGCAAGCGGGGCGTCCATTAGGCAGACCTTGTCTCTCTCTTTCATGTCTGACAAGGTCAGCCATAGATGCCTCTCCGCTGCCACCATAGCTGCCATAGACCTGCCAATGGCACGGGCGGTCTCCTTAGAGGCGCGGAGAGACAAATCAAACAGACTCCTGAGCTCTGTAATATACTCAGACTTACTTGCTCCCCCTCATCTAGCTCTTCCAGCAGGTCGGCTTGGTACGCCTGTAACACTGGCATGGTGTGCAGACAGCACCAGCATGACACGCTGACGAGACCCTTGCCCACCCAACAATTTTTAAAGGGTAACCAACACAAGTGTAACAAGGTAAAGAGTGTTATAATAGCATGTTTAGAAAAAGAAAGCTTTGGATCAGAATGATACAAAATTAGGGTTAAATGCTCTAAAGGGATTAGTCACCTCAAAAATTGTACTTCGGGCATTTTATTCAACATCCTGTTCTGTGGAACACAAAAGAAGAAATTTGAAACATTGTTGGTAAACAGTTCCAGGTTCAATTGACTTCCATAGTATTTATTTATTTATTTATTTTATTTGTATTTTTTTGTCTATGGCAGTCAATGGGACCAAAACCATTTGATTACCAATGTTCTTCAAAATATGACAGAAAGTCAAACAGGTTTGGCATGACATGAGGATGCGTAGGCCTAAATGACAATATAATTTTAATTATTTGGTGAATTATCCATTTAATCTTAAATCTAAAGTATTATGTTGTGCATTTCATGCCTAAAACAGCGATCAATGGACTCTATGCACGGCAGGTATCTGAAATGAAGGTCTCTTTACCAGCCACAATCTTTTGTCAATGAATGATGAATATAAAATAATATTGATAAATGTTATTGCTATAGTATAACACATTAAGTATACCACAGTAATATAATACAAAAAATATTTAATGATGAGTTCCATAAAGTTTAAATATTCATGAGGTTGGTTTGCCCTGCTATTGCAGTGTCCGTTTTGTGAGATTTCCCAAAGGTTTTACCTTCTCCCCTGGATGAAGAAACTCACAATAAGTTGATTTACAGTATTAGATGTAAGGGTTTTAACATAACTTCTGATCCTACAGTCTGCAGTCGCCACTTCAAGAAGGAAGACAACATACAGTTCTACACTAGGTAAGATCTAAACCCTTATATACAGTACATTATATTACCAAGCACAATGTAGGCCTATTGTGAATTTTTTTTGTTGCTGTGGTTTTCTGTTTATTTAAAAGCCTCTTCTGTGGGTCTGGGCAATACGTGTTAACAAGTTAATAGATGATTCACCCATAAACAAAAATAAAGCTGTCATCATATACTCACCTTCATGTCATTGTAAACCCATATGGCTTTCTTTCTTCATTGGCATACATAAATGCTGTAAATAATGTTATTGTCAGTCAGCTATTCATATATTTTTATCAGCTAAAATATTTTTTTCTTCTTTCTTATTTTAATTCTTAAAATACATTATACATTTTTAAAGTAACCCCCAGGTTCAGTGTAGACACACTGACTTGCCTTGTTTAGATTTTGTGGTGTGTATTTTCTGAAAACATCTCACATCCAATCTAGATTTGTGATTTACAACCAATGGCCTTTTGGAGACTTACTGAACCTGCATCCCACAACATAGTGCGTGTGACCAGAGCAAGGGCAGCTACAACGAGGAGAGAAGTTGGAATAACAAGCAATGCAATGGTAAATATTGATATTGCATTCTTTGGGACAGAGAAAGAAAATTAATTTTATTTATTTTTCTCTGTTGATGCACACGTTACATGCATTATATGTATCATAAATATTTCAAATTTATTTTGACAAATTTATTTCCTCTTCATTGTCCACCTTTCAGTCAGTCTTCCAGAGAGATGCCTTTAATAATTCTGGATTAATTTGGTTTTATTTGTAAAGACTGTAATATAAAATGTAAACCTAAATAAAATGTAAATGTTAATATATTTAACTTAATAGTTACATTTTTTTTTAATAGTTAAAGTTTCTTGCGTGTAAATATAAAATAAATTGATAACATGTAATGTAAACATAAATATTACTAACTTTGATACAGTGTAATGGTTATGTAAAATACAAATACTAATAACTGTGATATTGTATGTCTTTTTTAACACTTCTGCCACTTGAAGGACTGATAGGTCAGGCAGCTCGCTGGTGACACCAGTATAAAGTGTTCTCCTGAGTTGAAAAACAAAGGTATAGGGTAAATTGACCATTAAAAAAACTGAATCTTCCACTGTCATTCCATTTTGCCTACATCATGAATGCTGCCATATCCAATAGGATTGTGTTTTTCTAATTTCTTCTGCTAGGACTAATCATATAGGCATGTTATATATTATGAATATAGCAAGAAATGAAAAGATGATGTAACAGCATCAGACAGTCTACTCCTACATTAGTGAGTTTGTTACATTGTAAATTCAAATATATTTAAAATAAAATTATGAAGAATTAATAGTCTATATAATGTTAAAAACATGCCAATACACTGTAAAAAGTATTCAGTAATATTTCAAAGGATGTCCCTTTCCCTAAAAATCATCTTCTCCTCTGTCATTTTGAAAGTTCTACATAAGGAACAATGACTTCTGGTGCGGCACCGGATGGGAAAAAACATCTCACTTTCTTCGAAGCCAAACATTCAACAGTTATTTGAAATGCTCTCATAAAAGCACTCATTTCATCTCTAGACAGGATTCACAATATGTCACACTTGATGATTTGTCAAAGGTTAGAGAACATTGGGAGTTTGAGGGGCGGCCGCACCTGAAGATGCAGCCTTTTCTCACATTCAGCTCGACCTTAACAAGGTGAGCAGAAAGCCTCCACACAGGTGCTTTACAGCCTCTGTGTCATTTCATCTGTCAGGCCACACAAGATCACAACACAATAAACTTGTCAACTTTCAAGAAATTACTGCAAGCAAACTCATTCCCTCTCACTCAGTGAAAGAGCGGGTGACATTGGGTCTTTTATAAGACCATGTGGAGGTCAGAGAATCTACTGCTTCTACGTGTGGAATTAAGGTTCCCGGTGGCTCCTGATTTATGGCTGGAGAGGCCAAGGATCTAGTTAAACTGCTGATTAAGGTGGCTTGAGAAAGACTGATTGAAACGTGTTATGATTATGCTTGCTACGCATGTGTCATAATTCCTATCCTCGAGAGTTACACCGACACATCCTAGAACAATTATATACAGATTGCAATTAAGAGCAAGGTAATGTGCTCTAAAACAATTTTAGTATTTAGTGAAAGAAAGTTCAGCACATATTGGTAAATTGAGATGCAGGTAGTTTGGATTTATTGTGGGTTTGAAAATATGCTCATGAATATAGTTGTTCACATCTTAGTCCAAGACAAATGAGGAGATAAACTGCAAATAAGATTATATATATAGGGGACATAGGGGAAACCAGGGTTAGGAATCCTTTTTACAGAACAATTCATGTAAAACTAAAATAAATATATAAAAACTTTGTCCACCATTTATTTAAAATATAAATCTTTTGTAACAGTATAAATGTATTTACTGTCACTTGTGATCATACCTATCAAAGTTAAGCAGCCGTCACTGTCAATAAAAAATATACATTTCTTTAAAAAAAAAGCCTTACTGACCTCAAACTAGTGTATACAATGTGACAGCTTGGCCCAAATAAAAGTGACAACCTGACTTTTTAAAACCATTACACAAATTCCTTCATAAATATTGTATTGTTGTTGTTGTTGTTACTGTTGTTGTTCTTAAAGGGATAGTTCACCCAAAAGTGAAAATTACACCATGATTTACTCACCCTCAAGCCATCCTAAGGTGTATATGACTTTCTTCTTTCAGATATAAATTATCCTCTTGGCTAAAATCGAAATCCTCTGTTATTTTACTTTACAAATTCTTGTTTTGTACTTCTAATTCGTGAACTGTGTTTTGATTTTACTCTCTCCTCTGCGCTTCTGTGTTTGTCACTTCTCACCAGAGCTTACACTATGCCTACATCCTACATCATCCGCTGGAACGCCACTCTCTCGTGAACACGCATACAACTAGCGGAAGCTAGAGATTACGGTTTATAAAAGTTTTAAATATGGATATTTTTCTTACACAAATGCATAGCTTTGCTTCAGAAGGCCTTCACTAAACCCCCGGAGCTGTGTGGAGTACTTTTTATGATGGATGGATGGATGCACTTTTTTGTATACCTAGGATGGCTTGAGAGTGAGTAAATCATGGGGTAATTCTCATTTTGTGCGAACTATCCCTTTAAGAACAACAACAATAATACAATATTTAGGAAGGAATTTTAGTTGGGATGATAGTTTTACCAAAATTTAAGAGATCTTTAAAATAAGTGAGCTTTTCATTTTCATTATCTATTTCTATTTCAAAATAGTAAAGAGAAATGATTCAGTTCTGTGTCTTTATAATCAAATTTCTCTTAAACATATTTCTGTTTGCATGAAAGGATATCCTAAGCCTTCACACAAAATGAAACAGGAATTGCTGTTCTCCATCAGCCATTTTACAATAAAGCCAATGCTTTAAAATGTTTACCATTCATTAAAGCTTGGCACTGTGCAAGTACATACAAATATGTGTGCGTTTCCAAATTTTCTTACTGCACCATAAAGCTTTTATTCATTCATATTCCCTTTGCCCTCCAGCTGTCTCTATTGATATAAATATTTCCTATAATAAGTCCAGGCTTGTCAGGATTTGAGAACAAAACATTGGCCTTTACGCAGAGAAAATTACTGCTGATGTATCAGCATGCAGGCTTACGCTCATCTATCTATCTATCTATCTATCATCATCTATCTATCTATCTATCTATCTATCTAAGGTACAAAAGTATCACAAATGGATGCCAGACCCTTTAAATATACTAATATGTACAATATGTACCATTAATCTAGGTATATTTATAGAAAAAGAGTCATCATTTTGAACATTGTTCTTGTCCATTTCATGAAGTAGTTCTCATAATAACCATATGAGACATGTGCAGACCAATGCCAAACATGTACCACTACCTCTCATGATGCAACGGTTTGTGATTTCTTTTTTAGGGGTATCGTACCAAGTATATGTTAAAACTTACAAGTGATGAATCATGTGTAGAAGGTTTTATCTGTTTTCTGTAATGTGTTCTGTGAGGATGTGTGTCAGGATCCAGTGATGTGCATGAAGCTCAACCTTGAGGGACAAGATATTGACTAGTTTTATTGATGGCGTATTTGGCCAAGCGCCCTCACCAGATTTATGACTCACATTACGAATGGAACTTAGTGTCTCAAGATACTGTCTTAAAGGGGTCCTATTATGCTTTTACAAAGTCTTGATTTTGTCTTGGGGGTGTACTAGAACATGCCCTCATGCTTGGTGGTTCGAAAATGCATTATTTTTCACATAATTTACATTACAATACCTTTCTCCCCAGGCTGGCACAAATGGCTCGATTAGTTCCAGCTTTGATGAAAGTCCGCCTTCCGAAAAACAAAATGTGATTTGATTGGTTAGCTGTCCCAGTGCGTTATGATTGGCGAACAGCTTAGACGGTGTTTCAGTACTGCCACGCCCTTGCTCCGTCTTTCAACAAAAACAAAGACGTTCGGGCGAAAATCCTGCAGGCACTTTACTCCCTCGGGTTGTGGAAGCTGTCGTCAGTAAAATGTGCAGCACACAATAGCAAATTGGGGTTTATAATGCTCAGGAACAGAGTTAAAATTAAATTGCAACCACTGTTTCCTGACATAATCTGCTTTTGGAAGCCCAAACAAAGACGTTTGTGCATGGAGGTGAAAAAAAAACAGCGTTTCAGGCGGTCGCACACAGGACGAGAAGCGCAGCGTCGCGCCACATCTTCATCTTCACATCATCAAATACATTATTTTCTATGAGTGTAAGCACACCGGCGGCGCCATTCGGCGTCTGTCCGCGGCGCCCAGCTACGTCTTGTTGTACTTGTAAGAATTGTTCTAGACATGCCGAAAATACAGCACAGCACAGCAAGTCTTCTTCTTTGTTTTCTCTAATGCACTAACTCTGCAGCAGCACTTCATCGTTGTCTCGTCTGATGCACTCACTCAACCAAGCGTTCTAACCACAACCATTCGAATTTCCGTAGGTAGGAATTATTTGTAATGATATTCCAATGAGCCGCTTTGTGATATCACAAAGCCCGGAAAAAAAAACGCTGTAGTCCAAACGAGCCATTCGTTGTAGTTCTTGAAAAGTGATTTAAAAAAAACGAAATATCTCCCTTTAGAGTGGACTTTTGAGATTTGTAAGTTTGAAGATCTTTCTTTTTTTTTTATGCCCAAACATACAGACTACACACTGACTAAAATTTAAAAAGTGAAAAAGCATAATAGGACCCCTTTAAAGAAAAAAACACCTTGTTTGGATGTTTCTAGAATTATCTGTACTGTATCTGTATCAGAACAACAGATCATCCATATGCTTATAAGTACTAGTGTTTCTGTATTCTAAGTTAGTTCTAGGCTGACTCCTCTTACTTGTTTTTCTATGGCCTTTGGAAGTGTGGAGAACTGTCTTCAGTTGACGATCTGTCAATTGATTGACAGATTTGACTCCTGGTCTTCATTGCGCATATTGGTCTCTCTATGGGATTAAACTGCAATTCCCCTACACCGCCTGTAAAAGCGTAACTGAATCCATTCCTGTCCAGTCTCTTGCAATCAATATCCCACATGTATTAATGTGTAAATGTGTACTGTTGAAATTAAATTATGAAAATATACAGAAAAAGTGCAGGCCTGTGCATTTTCAATCATTATCATCAAAACCACAGTCATAGTTTACATCAGGAAATGTTTACATCATTGATTCTGTTATTCACCTGTTTTTTTCCTGTGAAGCTGTAAAAGGCGAAGTGTTTGTAAACTATTTAACCGTGTGCAAGTATTGAGTGAAGCTCCTTGTAATAAACTAACATTAATGACATGTAATATGTTTAAAACGGACAATGTTAAATTACTGTAAAGTCTATGGCCTCTGCATGTTAATCAGTTCATTCAGTACAAGTTTATCCAAAGTAAACTCTGCATTTTAGGCCTATTTTCTGATGTTTCACCAATGAGAAATCCCCCTTTTATACTGGTTAAACTGAAACCACCATTGCTTCTGTTCTCCATTACACCGTTCACTTTCCTCTACCCTTTTGTCAAAGAAATTTGCTGGTGAAATATGCTAGCAATAAATATCGCCTTCCTCCAAAAGCACAGGCTCACCTCAATAAATGTATTGTCCCAGTCAAGTGTAAATCATCTCTTATCCCCTCGCTGATACCTGACCTTTCAGCCTTCAGTCTTGAAACGTCTTTCAAAAAGATTGCAGAAAGGATGTCCTCAGCATTCCTGGTCCAAGGAAGAGCTGTAACAGATGGCATCTGAGATTAAATTTATAGTGAAAGATAGAGCTTGTCTTGTTACCCTGTTTAATGGAAAACAATGAGTCTTCTAGTGGAGTCTCTAGGCTGACACATTGACCTGGATAGACCATTACGTATTTTATTATCCCGAGAGCAGGTTCTTCTGCCACAATCCAAGACCGACAAAAAACCCCACAAAATACCTGAAACACCTTCCTGTAACTAATGGGCTACAGACTCAAGAAAGCTGATAATATTAGATATATAAAATAAATAAATAAATAAATATACTCTATATTTATATATAATATATACATAGATATAATATAATATATATAATTATTTAAAATATAAACAGTTGTAGGTTCAGATATCAATTGCTTGATAAGTGGATATTTTAATTATAATTTCCTCTCTCTCTCTCTCGATCTACTCTCTCTGTTACATTTAGATTACCTCTGCCATCATCTACTGCTCACTTAATCTTAAAAAAACACTAATAATTTATTAACATTGTTAATTGTACTGTAATTTTTTTCATCTCATACTATACAGTCTTCTATATTGTACATATTGTACATTTTAATATTGTGATGCATAAATTAACTTTTGCATTTAAAACAGCTGATTAGTTGTTTAGTTTAGTGTTATTTAGGCGAGTTTTAGATATCGAAGCTTGTTTCTGCCATGAAAAAAAAAGTGACTTTTTATCCAACAACTTTTCTTTCAGTTCTGTTGTTATAGTCTCAATTATGACTTTTTTTCTTGGAATTCTGAGAGAAGCAAAGAATTGTGATCAACTTTGCAATTGTGAGGGGAAAAAAAGTGAGATTCGCAAGATATAAAGTCACAATTAACTTTTTTTCTTGTCAGAAAACAAGTGTACAATTTTTTTAAATTCCTTGTTTTATTGTTGTGATTATTGTTTTTATTTTATTTTATGTAAAGCACTTTGAATTACCATTGTGTATGAAATGTGCTATACAAATAAACTTGCCTTGCCTTGCCTTGCCTACAATCAGAATTCTGAGAAAGAAGTCAGAATTGCGAGATGTAAACTTACAATTATCATTTTATAACATGAAGTTGTGGAATATAAACTTATATTGTAAACTGTGAGATATAAGCTCACAGTTGCAAGGAAAAAATTCAGAATTGTGAGATATAATCTCGCAGTTACCTTTTAAATTTTTTATTCTGTAGTGGGAAAAAAATTGAATTGTGAGATGCAAAATCAGAATTATGAGAAAAAAGTCAAAATTGCGGAATGTAAACTCATAATCCAATGAAAAAAAATCTGAATTGCTAGATAAAACCTCACAATTATGAGTTTATAACTTGCAATTTTGAGAAAAAAAAGTTTGAATTGAGTGATTTAAAGGAAAACAAAAAATTGCTAGATATATACACAATTATGTTTATAATTTGCAAATGTGAAAAAATGTGTGATATGAACTCGCAATTGCGAGACAAAAAGTCAGAATTGTGAAATATAAACTTGCAATTCTGAGAAAAAAAAATGAATTGTGTGTGATATAAACTTGCAACTGCGAGACAAAATGTCAGAATTGTGAGAAAGTTGCAATTACCTTTTTTATTCTGTGGTTGAAACAAGCTTCCATATGATGCTTAAATTAACATATACCATTTAAAACAATTAATTTTAGTTTTTAAGTGTTATTTTAATTTATTTAGATAAAAATTATTTATCAATAACTTGATCAGTAACTGCATTACAATGGAAAAATATATTTGAGATGGAAAGAGATTCCTGAGCAACAAAGAGAATGAAAAATGCATGGAAAAGGGAGAAAGTGAGACATTTCCATTTGGAAATACATCCTGGCGGAAGCAGTCCATCATGCAGTGCAGCACAGAACAGAACAGAACAGAACAGAGGTAATAATGTGCTGCAGGGGAGGAGAAGGGTGATGGTGGATTTTACCTGACAACACAGACCCCTGCAGGCCCCGAACTCCAGCTGACAAGATGACATCCTTTATCTGAATATCTGATGGGCTGTCCAATCACCTGCTCCTCTCAAATTACAGCACTGAAGACAGGAAGTGCCAGAGGTAGACACATCCAGCTGATTAGTTATGGTTCCATCCATGTAATACAGTTCCTGTATAAAGTGGGTAAATTATTAAATTAATCATTATAATATGCTGCTGCCATATTCTTAGGCAGTCTGACACATTTGAGAGTAGTATTTAGACTTGACAAGTGGATCTTTGCCTAGTACGAAACAGGAACAGTGTTGAGAAATACTGTACATTTGAGCAAATGTTAAAGGTTACATATCATGAAAATCTGAATCTTAAGTGCTATAACCAGGTCCCCGGTGCATCTACCAACCAAGGAAACGTGAAAAAGATTAACCTAGTAACTTCGTTTTGGGAAGCCTTTTTCTGCAAGTGTCTGAGAAAACGAGCGTCTGATTTTGCTCCCTTGGTGACGTGGCAAAGGGATCTCATTATGATATTACCGCCCTTTAATCTGTAAGTTTCCACCCACGGCGCCGTTATTGTGTTTTCGCAAGCAACAACGGTGTACCAGTTCTAATGCCATGGCGAAAGTTTGAGCAAAACATGCTAACTGTTCTGTCTTTGGCTGCACAGACAAGCACAGAACACTGTTTAGAGTCCCAGTCTCAGAGGAGACAAGAGAGCAGTGGATTTATTGATTAATTTAATGTATATTGCTGCTGCCACACAGATCTAAAATAAACAAGCAAATTATTTCCCAGCTGTTTACCTTCACAAACATAACCAACTGTTTTTGTAACTCGTGTGTTTTTAACGTAAACTTGTGTGTGAATGAACATAGTTTAGTACTCACATGCTGTGACAGCCGCTTTCTGTACGTGTGCACTCAGAAAACCGTATATCAGAAATTTAAACTCATATGGTTTAAAACGCATGATTTCAGTGCGATAAACATGATAATCAGAACCAAAACAGATGTTTTTTAGCAGGTATTTTTTCCGTCTGTTTGCTTGACTTCAGAAGACTTGGATATAAATGATGAGTCATTACCATTAATGATGCTTTTATAGTTTTAAAAATAATAATAAAATTAATTGCTTAATTGCTTTATTGTCCTCATTTGTAAGTCGCTTTTGTATAAAAGTGTCTGCTAAATGACTAAAATGTAAATGTAAATGTAATGTGATTGAATAAAACCTAAGATCACCCGTTCTCGTGTAATCTTGTGTATTTTTTAAAACAGAAATTTCAATTTAATTTAGATTTTTTTATTACATTAATAATGATGTATTATTTTATTGTAAAAAAAAACGTTTAAGTCATCCTGCTGTCCCTTTGGAAGTTTGCTGAGGCCTCCTAGTGGGCTCCGGGCCCCTGGTCAATAATATGCTGTTATTATACTATGGGGCTGTTGAATGCTTGAACCTGATTGGCTGACGAACGTTCTAAGGTGTGCAATTATTTTCAGAGAAACGCATGGCTAAAGAAGTTCCAGGCAGGTCTTGACCGCATTACGTGTCCATATCACTTCGCCCAATTATTTCAGTTATTTCAAAGGTCCTTACAGCTTACAACAGCAAAAGAACCAAAACCCACAACGACACTGACCAAGCAAATAAATATAGTAAATATTAGGATAAAAATGACAAATTGGTGCAGTCATTGCTTTCGGAGGTAGATGCTGCTGTTTGGGAATGCAGTCGTGTAAGCAGTTCTGGGAGGCAATTATACAGAAATACTCTTACGACAGACTTTGCTCGGGCATTTAAGAATTACTATGACAACATTTCAGATGCTGTGCAACGAGATCGGTCTACTGGTTAGTCAGGTAATGTCGTCCCATAATGCAAAGTCACATGACTTTTGATGCGCATAGAGGAATTTATTCAAAAACCACCTCAAGCAAGCGTAAAAACTCTTTGCGATACGTCAAAATGTGCATACAAACAGGATGAGGGAAACATGGCTTGTGTCTCAGTAGACTCAGTGGTGCACACAGTACTGTTCAACCTCTATTTGTGGACATGATACTATTGCATTATCTGTGCAAAATACTGTGTTTTATTTGTTTTTAATCAACTGTTATTGCTAACAATGGACGCGTCCATCTTGGTTTTCTGACTTCTTTTGGTTAAATGCTGCATTTGATTTACTTCAGAAGTCAGATGTCGAAGCTGGGAATGACGTCACACCCAAGTGGACCGTGTTTCCCCAAAGAACTCAGAAAAAAATGGAGTACACTAATGTTAGCATTAGCAGTGTTAGCAAAAGCAGAACATTACACCACATTTTGTAAACCCCACGGCACACGCCCAGAATCATACACCATAACAACATGTTCACAGATAGAGGGCAGTAATGAGTGTATGACTCAATAATGACACGGGAATACAACAGAAGCTTTATTAATATTATAGTATTCATAGCTTTCACTTTTGCTCACGTAGGGAATTCTCAACTTGGGGTTGAGCGAGGCAGACTGAGTTCCCGAGAAGGAACTCAGACTTGCGTGAGCATTCCATTAAAAAAAAAAAAACACACGGAGTGAACGCAGCAATATTTATCACTCTCTCTCTGTCTTTCTCTCTCTGCATCTGTCTGTTATAAGAGGCTCAAGCCTCCTTTAGTAGGTCTAAAATGTCATTTTGGAATTAGCAACGGCAGTGTGGGATGAGATGCGTAAGAAATTAATCCTACACACAATGGACAAAAACCTGACGAATCTCTTGAAATACAACATCTGAACAATGTCTTGAGGTGTGGTAACCACAGTATAAACGGAATAATTAACTCCAGTCTGTTGAATTATTAGAAAATAATGCTTTGCGTCATGGCCGCATCAACGGCCTGTTGTCAGCTATTCGTTACAATAGATGTGATCACATGAAGCATTCAACCTGACAAAACATTATTGTAAATAAACAAGCATATGGTTTAAAAAAAAAAACTTTATAAAATTAAGTAATAAACAGTAATTTAACAACTTCTAGCCTATATATATTTTGATATAATTTGAAGCTGTTTTCAGATGTTAGGCTATACCACATGCTGTTGAAATTATGCAATAGTTTGACTCTGACCTCAGTGTTTTCACACTATAAAATTCAACCTTTAAATCACTGTATTATGAACTTACTGTAATAATTTGAAGACCAGATCCAAACATTCATGACCACTTTGCCAATTGTGCGGTTTCTTTCATCTTTCACCAACAGTATTTTGATGTCTGGCAAAGGAAGTAATGTAAAGACGTTACAACCGTCAGTGCTCATGTTATCATGCACCTCAAGAGCTCTCTTTGATCACTGAGAGATGTCATGCTTGTGTTCTTAAGCAACTGTAGATGAAAAGAAATACCTGTACTTCACCAGGAAAAAATAAATAAATATTGAATTTGTTCTTAGCTTTAATTTCCTTACCTTGGGATCCAAAGCAATTCTGCTGGAGATTACAGCAAACATGTCAATTCTAATTAAATTGAACGAACTACAGACGAACAGAGGCTCTTATGAATGACTCAGAAATGCTTGGTTGGCATTCTCTACTCAAAACCAAAGATACTATTGCATGCATTCATCACTGTACTCTATAATTTACCTCTCATACTAATTAATATGGGTGACATGCATGTCCTTTTAGTTTACTTATTTATGCTTGTCTGCTCACTATGAACATGAAAGACAGTGTTTTATTTACAAACTTACGAGACTTGGATGTAAGAGGCTTCACTTTTGTCATTTTTAACTAATTTAGCAAAACCAAAGGCCATTTGGGTGAAATTGGGGAGTCCATGGTAATATGTATATATACTGTATATTATATATATATATATATACACCCTGCCCTCTCGAGAGTTTCCGCTCTCAGTTCTGTAGGGTGGGCACAGATTCTGATGATATGTCTCTCGACTAGTTATATAAACTATTACACACCTCTGGTATTACTACTATTTACAAGCTAAGCCTACAGGTAAGTATGGTGAATCCAGGTAAATACACCAGGTAAGTATGGGTAAGTATAAAAAACTATAATGTTTTATTATCAAAATAAATAAGTGAATAAATAAATAGACAAATCTCAATAAATATATAAATGTCAATAAATAGAAAAATAGAAATAAATAGATAAATAGGCCAATAAATAAACAGTGTGTAAAAATATAACAGGACTAGACAGTATCAGTATCCATTATATCAATGACAACATCAATAAGGAAACTGCTCAAATTAAAATCGACCGCTGATGGGAATATTTACAATATATCTCCGTATCTGCAGATGACTACTGAATTCACGATATCTGGCGGCGGGGGATACACACAATTGTTGTTTGTTTAGGAGTGGAGCATGCACAGTCAGCTTTCGAGGAGCTGATTGTCATCACTGCGAGTTACTCTCGCTGCGTATGCTCCGCTCTCGCCTGGCTGTGTTTGATGAGAGCGGGTGGGGATCGCAGGTGGATTTAGCAGAGGTATCCGAGATGGGCTCGTCCTTTTCTCAGTCCTCACCCACTAGATCCGCGGCTCTCTCTCACGGTCCGGAAGCCCGCGCTGCGGTTTCTTCCAACCCCCCCAGAGAGAGAGAGCCAGACACTTCATCTATCTTCCTACAAAGAGGTGGATGTGATGAGTGTCGAGACAAAGGAGACCGTGGACTCGCCACCACTGTCCCTCGCGTATGAGGTGTGACTCGATCACTCGTTTCCTCCGTGGCACCCTGAGGCTGAGGACGGTACAGCACACTAAGGTGCTCTCATGGGACCTGGCTTTGGTTCTGGAGGGCTTATGCAATGCCCCCTTTGAACCCATAGAAGAAGTTTCGTTCAATTTGCTCATGCTCAAGACCATCTTTCTCGTCTCTATTTCCTCACTAATAAGGATCGGGGATCTTCAGTCACTTTCTGTTTTGTGCCTGGAATTTACTCCAGGCATGGTTAGGGCATTCCTTTACCCGAGGGCCGGGTATGTCCCTAAGGTGCCCACTTCTTCACCAGGGCCCATAGTACTTCAGGCATTCTGTCCTCCTCCGTTCCAGGAAGTAGGCCAAGAAAGGCTTAATCTGCTCTGTCCAGTTCGAGCACTGGACGCTTACGCACACAGAGCTGCCCCGTGGCGTAAGGCAGATCAGCTGTTTGTTTGTTTTTGGTCCACCAAAGAAAGGATCTCCGGCGACCAAGCAAACCATGAGTAGGTGGGTGGTCAAGACCATCACACTGGCCTACGAGTCCTCTAGCCTCCAGTCACACGTCGGGGTCAGAGCGCACTCGACTATGAGTATGGCGGCCTCCAAGGCTTTCAACTTGGGTGTGGCCTTGCAGGACATTTGTGCTGCGGCGGGCTGGTCCTTTCCACACACTCTTGTCCGCTTTTACAACCTAGACCTGGCATCTACCCCAGGTTCCCAAGTTTTCTCTTCATGATGTGCTCGTAAGATACACACACAGGCAGGGACTTGGTAGTATGGCGCAGTGGATATTCTCGTTCCCAAAGCGATCTCGACGCAGCTCGAGTTCATGAAGGGGAACGTTTCTAGGTTACGTATGTAACCATGGTTCCCTGAGGGAACGAGACGCTGCGTCTCTTTGCCATACTCCCGGCATCCCTGCAGGCGCTACTTCATCGAAGCTGGTTTGCGCTCTGCTGGATGCGCTCTGCTGGATGCGCTCTGCCGGATGCGCTTTTATACTTTCTGGTGCTTATGCCCGTGACGTCTCGCTACTCCATTGGGCTGATTTGACACGTGCTTCAGAACGTGGTCACGCAGAGGCGTTCCCAAAGCGATCTCGACGCAGCATCTCGTTCCCTCAGGGAACCATGGTTACATACTTAACCTAGATAGATTACATCTGAGGGAAAAAGAAAGGATGTGATGTTCAGAACATGGTAACTACAGTAATTATCAAAGTGGGAAGTGATGCCCTCTGGGGGCATTTGGCCTGCGGTGTTTTTACACCACAGACAAGGTTTGAGAAGAAAAAAAATCATTATGAAAATATAATTATATTTTCCTTAAAATGTTCTTCCTAACTTCAGGCCTTATTCTCATGTCATATATAACTATGATGTTCTGCAAAACAACAAGCATTTATTTCTTACTGGTGAAAATCAGATGGTCAAATCTGTTTTCTATCAGGTACATCGCAGTGTAAGCTTCATAGTGAACATTACTACATCACTCTCGTCAACGTAGATCATATCAACAACAAAAATATATCTTGATTCCATATAGTGGTTATTTTGGGAAAATCCCAGGTATTTTGAGCAGTTGGATTATAAAAAATATGTGCTAATATGAAATTAAATTAAGTAGCCTATATAAAATTGCAAACTAAATCTATCCATCAGTACTTTTCTACTTAAGTACATAAAAAAATCAAGTACTTTTGTACTTTCACTTGAGTAAAATTGAAAAAGGAGTACTTTTACATATTATATATATAAGATATATATAGATATATAGATATGATATATAATCTGTTGATTTGAGTCTGTGGGGAAGTTGAGCCACCCCTTGTTTCTAGGCAATATTAGACAAAATTGATGATGTGACCACAAATATATTAAGAGTTATCCATTTTACTCACCCTGTGATGAAGAGAAGCTCATTGAATAATTGGTACCCATTTAAGTAAAAAAAAAACAGTTGTGATTTTTTTATGTTCAAGGTCTCATGCTTCTTGTGTCTGAACAATTACAAACAAATCCCAAAAAATATCACACGTCTTTGTGTTTAGGAAGTTATAATATGAGGCTATATTATTAGCATGATTTTAGCTCTAAACTGGAGGATGATACACATTTGTTAAAATAGTAGGAGTGGGGTCATTTGAGCCGAAAAGTTGAACCAGTGGCTCATCCCTTTTTATGATTATAAAGTATTATTTTACTGTAATTCTACATTATACTTTATTCATTTTAGACCAAGCATTTTCGATTTTGTTCTTTGTTTTGAACTTGATTTTGTTCTGAAAATGTTCAAATGTAGTCTGAAATTAATTTTTTTTTTTCATAAACGTTTATGAAAATTGTCTATTGAAGTTTTTATGAAATTGTATTTCCCTGCAACATTTATAAGTGGGATGTTGAGTATTAGCCCTGTTCTGTAAGGTCAAATGCAGTTTTTTTTATTATTATTAAATTTAAACTTTATTTTGTTCTGAATTTTTTTAATAATTTAATAAATGCCTTCAAAATTTTGTATTGTATCTTTAAATAAAAGTTTTAAGAAGTCATTCATCCATCCATTCCATTAACCAAAGCTCTTTGTCCTTATTAGTGTAGCAGGGAGCTGGAGCCTAAACCAGCATCTTGAGCCACAGGCAAGGAAACACACTGGATGGATGGCCAGTCCATCACAAGACTCACACAAGTCATTTTTATTGAATTTATCTTCCTTTGATATAGCATGAGGTGAAAATGTTCAGTTTCACTTCAGCATAATCAACGGCACAGTTTAACTCCATGTGGCTCAACTTACCCTCTCCCTAGGCTCAATTTACCCCACCCTGGGGGCAAGTTGATCCAAGAGACCACTTTTTTTTTTTTGGAAGTCCATATTTTGAAAGCAGGTTGTTTTATTCCCAAGAATGCACCACATCCGGACCCATTACTGTCATGTGCTCAGACTTTAAACACACTGCAAGTAAAATCGGCTCAACTCACACCACTCTCCCCTAATATATATATATATATATATATACAACATATATATTAAATAATAAAATAATAAAATGACAACACACAATTGAAATGTCCTCTACACTCTTAAAAATAAAGGTGCTTCAAAAGGTTCTTCACAGCGAGGCCATAGAAGAACCATTTTTGGTTCCACAAATAACCATTCAGTCAAAGGTTCTTTAAAGAACCATCTCTTTCTTACCTTTTTGTAATCTGAAGAACCTTTTTTCACCACAAAGAAGCTTTTGTCAAACAGAAAGGTTCTTCAGATGTTAAAGGTTCTTTATGGAACCATTTAGACAAAAAGGTTCTTCTATGGCATCGTGAAGCACCTTTATTTTTAAGAGTGTAAGTCACTCTGAAACAAAATTACCACATTTTCCTGCTTTGATTTCATCAAGGTCACGCCAAGTAAATACTAGTCAGACACAGAAGAGGAAGAATTTAAAAATATGATCATATTTATTAATGGAATGAGAAACGCTCTTAATGGTCCAAGCACACAAAAACAGCTGCCAAGGGCCTTACAGTTATGAATTAATAGTATTTGCAGGGTCAGCCTTATTAGAAAAAAATAAAAATACATTTTGGTTAACCTTTTGGGTTATTATTTTAGAAAGGCTTACAAGAAGTACTTCTGCCTATCAATTGAAGATGTGCAACATAACAGGACTTGACATCAAAACTTGACATCCTCCACTGAACATCTGTAGTTATAGCTTCACAAAACAATGTGAGGGTGTGTTAATCAGAAGAGAGTCCAGACAACCTTGGTAAAATACATTGTGATTATCAAAGGTCATAAAACACTTGGAGACCGAGAAAATTTGACAAACAGCTGATCAAACAGATTGAGGAAATGAAAGCAGTTATCAGATGCAAACTGTTTGATGTTTGAAAAGTAAATCATAATGGGAAATGGCAAAGTACTGTTGAACAAGTCTTGAAATTACACTAAAAGGTTCTGTGAGTGCCCTTCCAGTTAAAGTCATTTGTGGCTTGATGAACTCATTTCTATCTTAATCGTACTTCAAATTTCCAGAGCTGTCAGTAATTTTCAAGGCTATCGTCTGTTAATAATTTGAATTTAATATCTGCCAAACGGACAGAATTTCACAAATGTAAAAATGCCTCTGGAAGAGTCTCTAATCAGTGTAGTTGAAACTGTCAGATCAGTTGATTGGTGGACTGATGCAACATTGCAAAAACTAATCATAAAGACGAAAGGCAAATCAATTCAACTTCATATTTAGAATGTTCCTAAAGCCCCGACTCCCAAATTTATCTTTAAACTCCAATTATCAAATTCATTAAGATGCTCAACATTACTTTCCAGGTTGATCTCATGGGACGGGTGTTTTCACACTTGAGTCCTCTTTAAAAGAACCAAACCAAGACCCCTTTAAGTGGACCAAGAGGTGGACCAAGTGAAAAAGTTCCTGAAAGGACTCACACTATCGCAGTTCCTGAAAAAGGACTCAGATCCTTTTTTGGTCCACTTAAGCAGTAATGGTGTCTCAGACCTCTTTGTGTTCAGACTGTTGCTTTTTGGATCTAGTCCAATTCAGTGTTTGATGGCTGACATTATGGCCTCCAAAACTTCGAATATTTTTATGTTTTGCACAAAAATATAAGTTTCGTACACCTTTGTAATATTTATTTTGAATAGTTTTCCTTGTCTATGTAATCATGTTTATTTTATAGCACAGGATTTCTGCAGGATTTTTAAGCTCAAATTTAAGACTTTAAGACTGTTTTTAAGACCTGCACAGATAAAATTAATGCCATATGAGTGGGGTGGGGCAATGTTTTAAAATGACTGTAAAAAGCATGATTTACAGTTCAGATATAGGTTTTCACAAAAAAATATAAAGAAATTAAATACAATTTAAAATTTCAGCCTTTCAAATTTCAAACCATTTTTAAGAAAAGAGTCAAAAATCAAATGTATCAATTATTGTATTAATGTTTTAATGGCTGGTTTAATATCAATTATTTTAAACCAGCAGAAGGGCTGTTAAAAAAAAGTGAATTCATTCTCTGCCAGCAGGTGGCGCTTTCAGAACTGCATAAAGATATACTTTGAAACGTGCAGCACTCATATTTATCCAATGAAATCATAGCCTTTTTCATTTTAATCATCACATTATGATATACGACAATTGTCTTTCCGTCCCCATTGTACTTTTTATGGCCTTAAATTTGATACCAAAAAGGACCAGCGGAAAAGGCATGCTGACATTGAGATAGAAAAACAAATTTAATTGGACAAATAAAATAAAATATAATAAACTGCTTTAAATTTTTCAGGTACAGTACAGGTATCCTTAAATGCAGCATTTAAGTAAGAAATGTACTAATCAAATGAAAAAAATGCATATATTATTAATCGTATGAATAATAGATTAGGCTGTTGTACTACATACTGCACAGATCAGTTACACATGTGATTTCTTACCCAGATGTTTACATTCGATTGAGACAAAACCAACTGTGTTTATGTGAACCATGGGTGTTTTTGACAGTTGAAACAATAAACGCTAAAGAGAGTGTAGTTTAGCCCCCGCTGGCATGTGCACGGTTGTACACTCTTAAAAATAAAGGTGCTTCACGGTGCCATAGAATAACCTTTTTGTCTAAGTGGTTCCATAAAGAAACTTTAACATCTGAAGGCGAAAGAAGGTTCTTCAGATTATAAAAAGGTAAGAAAGAGATGGTTCTTTAAAGAACCTTTGACTGAATGGTTCTTTGTGGAACCAAAAATGGTTATTCTATGGCATCGCTTGAAGAACCTTTTGAAGCACCTTTATTTTTAAGGGTGTAGCCTATATCAAAAAGTTTAAACTGGCAAGGCACACAGTCGTATCTCACACAGTTTTTCAGCGGTTGAAATTAAAATAAACGAGTGTACGTTGTGAGCGAACAATTTGTAGAGATCTGCCAGAAGAAGCAGCCACTATGAACAGCTGATTTTTATGGAAACATCTGATGGCCAAACTACATTGGAATTCGCAAACGGAAAAATCAAGTGAGCCCGGGCCGATTTGTGTTCATAATGCACGTTTTTAGCGAACCGTACCTTAGCCGAAAGCGAACCATACTCAGACCACCTCCCGAGATGGTCTCGGTTCGGTTCGGTTCGCTTCTGAGGGGTCTGAGATCGTTTGGAGTGTTCAAATATAGGCCAAAAATCATGTGAACTGCGCTCAGACCCCTGAAAAGGACCAAGTGTGAAAACACCCTTAAAGTGGTCATATGATGCGATTTAAATTTTTTAAGCGTTACAAGCTCTTGGTGCATAAAGAAGATTTGTAAAGTTGCAAAAACTAAAGTCAAATTAAAAGATATTCTTTATAAAAGTTAAGAGTCAACCACCGCCTACCTAAAACGGCTCATTCTAACTCGCCCCCACATGTCTACGTCACTATGTGGAAATATTAGCATAACGCCGCCCAAATATGCACGCAAAGAAAGAAAGCGTGGTTTCAATAACCGCAGTTAGTGTTGAAGCAGCCAGTCAGGGAGACGCTGTGTTTCTAGGCGAAAGCAAAAGCACTTTATTTGGCCTTCCGGAAGTAGATTTTGTAGGAGATGCAATTAGGAATCATTGGTTACGATTTATTTACAACAGAACAACACAACACAGATGTTCGAATTTGTGCAACACATTTAATGGACGACAGTTTTTTGAACAAGGTACAAGGCTGGCTGTGCACAAAGGCCATTTCTAAAAAAAAAAAAGGGTTAAATTCCGACTTGCTATGGACAATCGGCGCTTCTGAATCAGTGACTGTAGGGTATGTTCTGTATAGTTAAGTATTTGCTATGACTGTCAATGCGATGTTTTGCACAGCGCAGAGTAAACGTGTCGGTGTGTGTGTGTGTTGTGTGTGTGTGAGAGGGGAACAGGGGTCACATCACAGGAGAGTGAACTGACTGTCAGAAATCATAGCACGTCAGCTGCCTTAACAGCGGCTTGTGTACTGCATCATCAATGTGTCTGTCACGCGACTCTGTTCCCATTTCTGGCTTGAACTGATGGTAAAACTAACGACATTATTAACTGTCTTGATATTTACTTTGAAAGCTGAAGCGATTATGGTAAGGGGCGTTACATTTCCGATGCGTGCTTGTGGTGTTCGGCCAATCAAAATGCACTGGGTCAGCTGGCCAATCAGAGCAGACTGCACTTGTCAAAGGAGGGACTTTGTAGAAAACGAAGCGTTTGAGAGAGGCGGGGCATAGAGGACCTACAATAATGTACAGTATTTGAAAAATAATGTGTTTTTTGAACATTAAAGCATGTCAACATATTCTGTTACACCAAATACACAAAATAAGGATCTTTAAAATAGCATCATATGACCCCTTTAAAAGTTAGCTTTGCATAAAAAACTTTCACATAAATATGTCTAATGATGTTTTTTTTTTCCTTTACATCCTGAAAGAGTGTACCTTTTTAATTCTGAATTGGGTTACATTTAGAGTTTTTTTGTTTTTGTTTTTTAAAGTTAAAAAAGACCCCATGTCACCCAAAGAAAGGCTTATATTCAGCCATTCAAATAATCCTTTTTACTTAAAAAAAAAAAAACTCTTTAAAATATCTAGAAGTCCATATATTCTCACTCATTAGACCATGGAAAATTTTCCAGTTTGAATGTCCTGATTGTGCCTTTAATTTTCAGCACAGAACAATTGCATTTCAAGATCACAGAACTGCTAATGAGAAAAAGACACCCTATCGTTATACCAGAGATCTGGACATGAAATAAGGAAATGAAGCAGCTTGATTTGGTGCCCTGAATTCCTAAACCAAGATACAGTCGAACAGAATAAAATACAGAAATTCAAGATTTCTAAAGCAAAAGATTTGCTCATGCAGTGCAAGTTTTGATCGTTATTTACATTCTAGGCTACATTAACTAGACAGGGCCTTTGTACCAATGACAGCTAATCCACATTTAACATGGTATTTTCCACAACCTGTGTTTTATTCGCTAATAACCTTTCACAATCCAGGCGGTACAATAAATGTGCTGCTGGAATAGTGCTGCACCATATATAAATTGTCATTGTCATTCTGTTGCACATAAACATGCTCTCTTTTTTTAGGCAAATTAGGCTCATTATTGATTCCTCCTTGTTCATAAAACTCAATGTTATTGGCACAATCAGTGCAATTTAACATAAGTAAAGTATGTCAGATTGCGGAAGTCTGTGACATCCTCCAAAACCTACTTAGAAACCCACAAGATGGTGAACTGATCAGTTTAAACTGCTTTTCACCACAATTTATTTGGTATGTTTGCGAGGTTTACATTTTATTTACTTTTTTAAGTCAAGCGTTAAAACAAAGTAGACAGTGTGTGCAAATAAATGGCACTGTATGCTATGCAAGCATTTGAACACAGATGTTTAGCTACACAATGGATGTTAGCATAAAAGATTTCTCCTTCAGGTCAACTAATGTCATGGTGGATCAACTGTTTGATGAGAATATTACTAAGCAAGTTAGTTTGTTTACAGCGATTTACCTGAATAATAACGCGCATAACAATGAGAGACATTTGAATCAAATTTTAATGACGAGACGTCAGACTTGAGTGTTGACATGTTGAGTGGCAAAATTCTGTATATCATAAAACCATTTTGGCAAACCAGTGGTAAAGAAAGACCGATGTAAGTTGAGCTTGATAAAATCATTTATTGTGCTCCAGAAGATTAAATCCTATTTAACCAGAAAGAAAGACAAAATGACAAATAATCTACATCACAACACCTCTCTGTAGTTCTCAGCAGCCGTTTTGATCTTCTTTCTAGGTCAGCCAGTAGAAAATAAACACAATGAAATTTGGTTGCTGTTTATAAGAAAATGGCCCTCAGTCTTGCATTACATTCAGTTACAAGGCTTGTCCTGGCATGTGTGTATGCGAGTATATGTGCATATGTGTGAAGAAACATACTGAGCTGTGGAGATCTTCCCAACTACAGATGAATCCCATCTCTCTCCTTGGTACATGTGCATGCACAAGATGAATCCTCTGAGTGCCCCACCAGTGTACGGTTCATTGAATTTTAATATCGTTCAAAGGAGCTTCCTTTGCAGGGGACAAATGGGCAGGCTGACTTTGCATATGTATACCTGCAGATGGGGACTGGTATACAGAGCAGCGATGCTCTCTCTGGCCCGTTTGTACTGCGTCGAGTTGTCACAGGTGAAGGCAGAACAGAGAGGAAACGCCCAGAGGAGATTGTGTTCTGAATCGGAACATGTTGTTGGGGACAATGTGTGTCACGAGTTTGCTGATCAGTAGAAGAACAGCATGATTCTTTCAATGTTGTTCCCTTCCTTGGCTTCCCTAGTCCCCCATTAGTTCTTTGCCACTAGCTATTCACAAGGGCTCAAGTATTCACTCCCAAAAGCCTATGTTTGACCTGAATGTTTTCCACAACAACTATTAATGAATTACCGTGAGATGTGAAAGGCCGTACTGCTAGTGAAATGGCTTCTTATGTCTTTCACTTTGGTCGTTACTCCATATCCTAACCAAGTAAGTATGTTATATGAAAGCAATCACAGCCAATTAGAACATATTTAATCTTTAATGTTCAGTTATGTGGAGCACGATTTTAGAAATAAATGTCAAAATGACCTGTCATGGTCAAGGCTAGCTAGGACATAGGCACAGAGCTACAGTTAAATAATAATAATAAAAAAAGATCGCTTTTACTGTTTGTTTAGGAAATAGCATTATCATAGGGTTGTTGACCAAAAGAGTGCACACAAAAGCAAAGAAGAGGACCTCTGATCTGGAAGAACCACATTAGCAATAGCTGTTTTTCTATAATCGTTCGCTACATGCTGAGGGAAAAAAAAGTAGATCTTTATGTAGAAGTTTACCTTTCAGTGGTGTTTGTGTTCCATCAAATTTCCAGGAGTAAAAAAGGATTCACAAGAAATCTAAATTGTCACCCTGAAGTGCCTAGTACTCACAGAAAGGGAACAAAGAGTTAGCATCTGATAACTTTTTATCATATAGTACATAATGCAACGAGGCTTGAGAAAATTAATCATGATTGTTTCTGGATTATCTTCCTCTAGTGAGCTTCAATGGCCTCTTCAGATCAGAAGGCCCAGTAATGAACTGTCTCATCAGGGGTCCTCCTGTCTTTAGCCTGGGATTCACTGGTGTCGATCATTAGCATGTAGGATGTTACTTAACAAGGCTTTGAGAAAAGTAAAACAATTGAGGATGGATAAAACCAGCAATTACTGAGAGATTTGCAGGTGAAACTGGCTTTTAGCAGTGAGGCTACTGACTTTGAGCACTTATCTCTGGGTAACAAATGACAAAAGTTTCTCTTTCACTTTGTCCATTTGTTTTCTCTTTCCTTCTATAGCTAGCTTTAAGTGGTATGATCAAGAGCTTCGCAACATCAGAAGCCCCCTAATACATTCTTTCATCAGGGGCCCTCCTGTCTCCAGTGTGGGATTAATTTGTGATGATCATTCAGAAGAATCATAGACAGTTCTGGATGAGAGGATACCAATGCAAGTCTCCAAGTCATACAGAATATGCGTTGGTCACTGGTTGTTCAAAGCTGCGTGGGGGACTGCCTCATAAAGCACCGAAAACAAAGAAATGAGAATCAAACATTACAGGTAAGGAATTTTCTAATGTAGAGTGGTTTGACTTTTAGCAAAAATGAACTTTAAAAAATAAAACAATGTGTTATAACTGAGACCAATGAGCAAATCAAAAAGTACATTAATGCCCCACACATGGGAGCTCAAACAACAAGTGATTCACCAATATTAAAAAGTTTTACCAACACACATGTACAAAACTAGTCCTTATAACCAGGTTCACTCAAGCTATTTGTGAACGCAATCTAGTTAGCATATCCCCACCCCTTCCTATAAACATCTTTAGAACCCATCGTGTCCGCCCATGTCAGCATATTCCAATTCCTCCAGTGAGCCAAATCAGAGCAGTATTTCCTTAAACAAATCCAAATGGGGAAGAAAATGATTTTTTGTTTTAAATAATGACTTAATCAGCAGAACAGCCACCAAGCAGATAAATTGTCATGCGCGTCGTGCTAAAAATATCCAGCCTCCCTTTAAGTCCACCAGTTTCAGTATAGACAGCACTTGTGTGATGAAGCTGTATCTGCCAGGAAGCCAATAAATTCCCCGCTACGCTCTTGAGGCAGATTCCTCAGTATCAATGCCCCCAGCCAGGGCTTAAAGAGCATGGGTGTTTTGTGTACATATGTAGATATGTAAATATGTCCTATACAATAAAATTGTTCCCCCAAAAATAAATTGACAAAAAGAATTCAAAGATATTCAGTGAATGTTTCTATTGTGCATATTCTTGAGGATTTCTCATTCTCTTCTTTTTCCCGTAGTATTCCACATTCTCCACCAGAAGGAGAACACATGCCTAAATTAGGTAAACAGCATCTCCCGTCTGCTCTGAAGAGAGTAATCTACAATCCAGTGCCCCGGGAAAACAATATGTTTCCTTTTGTTTACAAAGGGCCTCCCACACATCATCTATTCTGTGCTTCCGTTGTTTCCTCTCTGGGTAACTGAATCAAACCATTCCTCAAAGAATCCCAGACTGATAGTTGTTCCCAGGAAATGGCCCTGGTTTTGTCACAATATAAGGGTAAAAAAATCATCTCTGTTTGTTTTTCATTACATCAGAAATAGTTTTTTTTTGTCTTTTAGTTTTTCGCCTTTAATATAAAACGATGGTTTTGCTCTCGAGGCACAAAAATCAGCATTGTTGTTTACTGTTCCTCGGAGCACTGGGAGTAAAGATATTCCTCAACCCAGTGCCATATCCTCCGTTTGTTGTCACACTCGTACTCCACAACGGTGGGAGTGTACATGTGTGTGTATGTTGGTGTTTTGGGTGTGAGAACGTGTGTGTGTGGCTATACTCTAGTGGTGGAGTGTGAATGAGGGTGTGGATGGGGCAGGGTGTTATTCTGTCCACTGGGGTAACTGTTAAAGGGGTGTAAGGAGGTGAGGCCTGGCATGCTGTTGGGTATCATGGTGATGGTGTTTGGGGTCATGAGAGGGATGTCGTCCGGCGAACGGCGCATGGCGAGCGTGTAATCGGGCGGGCAGGCAGTTCTCAGGACCACCTCATGCGGGTGCATGGCCTCCCGGCACTCGCGCTCCAAGTCGCTGTGTTTCATTTGTAGAGACATGATCTCCTCTTCTTGCGTATGGGGCAGCTCGTTGGCTGTGGTCCTCTGTGGGCTGCAACGCCGGTGGACCTCGTGTCTTCGCTTATCCTTCTTGTAGTAGAGTGCAGCAAATGCCAATATGTTGAGGAAGAGCAACGAGGCACCAACGGCGATGGTGACGCTTAGTTCGGTGGAGTAGTCCCGCTGATTCTCTAGGAAGGGTTGGTTCTGATTCAGTGTTTCAGTGGGAAACGGTGTAGGGTTGGGCCTCTTGGTGTTCAGTGGGATCTTCTTTGGTGTACGGGGAGTGACCTCGGGTGGAGGCAACTTAGTGGTGGTGGAAATTATCTGGGTGACCTCGTTGAGGCTGTGGAGATGAGGCACCAGCTCCAGCCATAAGTTGACCTTATTAGCACGGTAATGTTCCTTGACACGGGGCTTTAAGCCGATGTGCAAGTACAGCTGGTCCTTTTGGTTGTAACGCGTCCAGGCCACTTCCTCAAAACGGTTAGGCTTGGTGTGGATGAACTTGGTGTCCTGTGGAACTGGCTGGTTGGGGTCACTGGAAGGTAAAAGGAACATTTCAGTACTTTTTTCACAAAAGATAATTTCTACAATTCCTCTCTCAGAATTACATATGGGCACTCCAAAATCAAGCACTCCATTGGACAAATATCACACAAATCATTACATTAGGGGAGTGCCTAGAGACCCTTAATATTCTCTCAGTGCTCATTAGGGTCTCCTGACAACTGCACCTGCTTTTAAAATTAACGAGAATTAGTCTGAGAGAAGAAATTACACATTTGCACACAAATTGATTTGTTGTCCTCCCGTGAGATGATTACATGTCTAGGCAGCAATGTCATATAAACACTAAACTCACTCTAAGTGATCATCAGCATTACTTTATTCACTGCATTACACCTAAATTGAAGCAAACTAAATTGCTGTTGCATAAAAAGCAGTTGCGCAAATTTAATGTAGCATAACCTTGGGAATTTTAACAAGTATTTGGGAGTGAGAATGCATTAACAAACAATTAAGCAATGATTAAACCTTAGAAACACTGTAGCAGTGTTTCCTGGCAACAACTGGATATTGTACGGTAATAAATAGCAAACATTCTGAATTATAGAATGGTTGCATTGGTGGTCTTACAATAAAAACAAAGTCATATTCAAAATCACTTCTGAATCCTTATTAATGGCTGTAATGTTTGCCAAATGCCTAATTGATTAGAAATGATGCCCCGTTGCCTAGAGACTTACCCGGTCTTGGCAAAGTTGGTCCAGTAGGTCATTACCACTGCACTAAGCATCACATCATTTTTGGAGAAGTTGCAGGGGAAAAGCTCAGTTGGACCAATCATGGGCAGCCCAAAAACATATGGGATCTCATCGCCATGTGCCGCATCAGCCCAGGGTGGCACCTGCTCTGTCTGGCAGTGATGGTAGAAGGCGTAGAAATAAGTAGGCGAGCCAAAGCTGGAGTGGAGGTCTGCTGTTGCCACTGCTGGTGCCACCCACTGATGATCTGTGAAGAGTGCCAGCAAGGTCTTTCTTCTGGTCTCCGGGTTGTGGCGGTCAGCCCAGTCAGTGTACATAAACTTAATGGTCTCCCGCAGGATGTCCTTCCCCTCAGGGTAACCATATAAATCATCCACAAAACTTGACACGGCATAGTCAAAATCATTGGCTTGAACTCCGTTCTCATTGTCTACAATGAGTTCCACAAACTTTAGCCCCTCGCCTTGGTTGACGCCCAGCATGATGTCGTAGTTGAGGAATTCCCCTTGTTCCATAAGGATCTGAGGGTCGTCGGGGATCACATCACCATCAATGACGGGTCCAAAGGCGATGTGGTAGCGAGCAGGCTGGATGTCCTGCTCCACTAGTTCTTTGTAGTGTTTTTTCTGTAGGCACTCTACCATCTCCACTGTATCTTTGAGGTTGCACCCCACCTTTTTGGCCAGCATGCGGGCATACTTGGCCGGCTGAAAGCTGACAGCCCAGCTGGACAAGGCTGTGCCACTTTGGGCTATGGCCCTTTGGAAAAGACCTGTATAGGAAAAACAAGACAGAATCAGAAACACCGAACCACCGTAGCATGCTACAGTACGGTCCACACATGTGAGAACACTAGAGACCATTTGCTTCTATTTATTAAATACGTTTTTATTACAAAGTATATTAGGGGCATAGCATTTTTGTGAAAAAATTAACATAATTTTACATGGCCATAAAAATAGTGCACATTTTTAAATAATATTAAACAGAATATTAAATAAAATGCTTAAACAACTTCATGCTTTGTTTAAAAAAAAAACAAATACTAAACTTGTTTAAAATTCACGTTTAAATGAGAATAAAATAGCAGATTTTCAATGTGCGCTCAGACCTTTGGACCCCACCGTAAGCTATTTACACAGTGCTCCTCAGTATGCAAGCTGGAGCAAATGAACACATCTCGGTTTAGCTGTTTTTATGCAAATCTTAAATGGTTTGGGAAAAGAGGCCATGCAAGTCAACATACGAATGCTGACGAACTTGGATTATACACAGAGCTGATCAATATTTCAGTTTTTTCATGTAATTTTAGGGGGAAATGTGACTTTAAATCTATTTCTTGAATTTCATTACAGCGCATTAACCGTAATTAGCTGTTTGCACTCTGTAAACCCCTTTCACATATAGACGTCAAGGAAATTGACCCATACCATTGAAGAGAAGCAGATATCATGCACAAACATCAAGACAAAAAAGCAAGTGAGTGAGCAGGAGAGAAAGTGTGTGTGTGAAAGAGAGAGAAAGACTGACAGAAAGCGCAAGAGAGAAGAAAATTGAGTTACTCTGTTACCATGACAACCCCTGGGATCTCAGTCTTAGCAGTGCAGTTATGAGTAAAAACATGTTCTTACTAAAGGAGAAAGAAACTATAAAAACACACATGGAAATGAAATGGAGATAAGGGGATGTTTCAGTTCGCAATTCAACAAAATGGTGACAATTTTATATGAACCGATGAATATATTTGTGAATGAAGAATATACTGCTAAAATTAAAAAAAAAGAAAAAAAAGAAAGGGAAAATATATGAAAATTATTCAAGATTAAGCAGTGCACGGTTTGCTTCAGGGCAAAGCAATCACATGTCACACTAAAGTCTCTTCCAAAGGTGTCTCTGGGTTCATTTGAATGATGGTGACAACCTTAAAGCAGGTCTGTGCCAGTAGACCTCTTCACAAAGCAATCTTCCAAGCAGAGAGACTCAAAATTGAATTAATGTATTTACCCTTTTTGTGCCAGTGGAAGGTGAATGCTGTATTTGGACAGTGTACTCATGGCATGCCTGGTGATGTATATGGACTCAACTAAATAAAGATGGGAACATGCAACGACCTAGGGAGATTTAATTTCCATAAACAAGTGATATCAGCTCAAACTGAGTGAGTTAGCAGCCTAAAGCATGATGAAAAATGTGCTTGGCAAATGCTGGGCCGACGAAGGAACTGCTGTGTAACTTTTCAGCAACGCTGTTGCTTTTAGGATTTTTGCATTACACACTTGAGCTCTGTGAAACTGAGCATTCTTTCGAGCTAATTTATATGGTATAAGGCAGTATTTTGTGTTACAAAAATATATTGAGAACATTTGGTATATAGCCCAGCCCTAGTGATCAGTGCAGTTTTTTTGCAACCTGTTACTGTAATATTCTGAATAAATGTCACAGGTTTTTCATAACTAAGGTTGCAATCCGATTTTCAAATGCAAATGCAGGTAGTTCAAAACAACAACAAAAGCACAGAGACCAGAATTTCTAAATGAGCACATAACACAAACAGCTATAGCATGCAGACAAAAATTGTCAAAAGTTAAAACCTCTGCATTGTACCTTTGGTTGAATTGCTCCAACGGTTACCTTCAGAATAATGGGAAAGAGTCAGCAGGTTGACACACGAGGCCCCAGCCCCAGACCCAAAAACAGTAATGCGTAAAGGGTCACCCCCAAAGAATGCAATGTTTTCACTCATCCAGCGCAGGGCCTGGATTTGATCAAGAAGTCCATAGTTTCCCTTGGCTGCCTGGTCTCCTGTGCTCAAAAAACCTGCAGAAAGAAAAAAATAATCAAATGAGTGTTTGTGTGCATTGCAGCGCAATTTTAAAACCTTAAAAAAAGATTGAAAGCAATTGAAATATTCAATAGCAAACTGTAGATGAAAGTATGTCAGAGAAAGTTACAAATTTCTGAAATGAGGGGAAACATTCTTGTCCCTTTTTTTACATCCATGACATGTTATTATCACACTTGTTCACCTGAAGAGAGCTTATGTAAACAGTTTTTAATAGTATTTCTTGGATATCAGGGATGGCCTCTCCTTCCCTGGCAGACAACACCGAGTCTGTATTTTTTTTGGTTGAATGCAGCATCAAAAAATTGAAATCAAATGAAATCAAATCAACCATAAAGACAGAGATTAAGGAGTTCTTCAGCACTGTTCCAAAACCTAGAAAGCACACTATATAGGCTGCATTTTAAGGCACTATAGGCATAACTTTATTTAGTAAGATTCTAAGACGGGACCATATGTATGCTTCGCAATGTAAGCAATCCCAAAATGCACTGTGACAAGTGAAAAAAAAAATGAAGTGAGATAAACTCATTGAAAACAAGATTATAAAAATGGTTCAATCTAGCTGATTTGAAATGCAGTACCCAGTATTTCTGTTTGCTATAGTTAAGCAACATGCTAACAACAAACTACTGAAATTATCACAATGGCGCCGACGGTGATGGCTGCCTCCGTGGCGTGCTCTGCAGTTGTTTTTATGTTTTTGTTAGTTTGTCCTGTCTTTAGTTATATCCCTGCAATCAGTTTCACCAGAGACGAATTGCTGGACATTCGGAAGTACACACCACCCGATATTTCACCGGTTTTCGACTATTCGGATGTTTTGCTGGACATTGTTGTCGGGGGAGCTGTGGCGCTGATCAAGCGTTTCAGGACGCGCAGACGGGGGAAGCAAGCCGGCGCGCTCGTGAAGCTCAGGAAGCGCGGATTCAGAACGCCGTTGCCAAGCATCCATCTGGCCAACCTCCGCTCTCTACCCAACAAAACGGACGAACTTCTTCTGCTCTCCCGGACAAATAAGGATTTTTCAAACTCTGCTGCTCTGTGTTTCATGGAAACCTGGCTGAAAGACGCCATTCCGGACAGCGCGTTGAGTCTGCCGGGTTTTCAGCTGTTCAGAGTGGATTGCGACGCAGAATCAACGGGGAAATCACGCGGTGGCGGGACATGCTTTTACATCAGTGAGAGGTGGTGTACAGATGTAACTGTGTTAAAGAAGATGTGCTGTTCAGATCTAGAAGTGCTCTTCATTACCTGAAAGCCGTTCTATTCGCCGCGGGAGTTCCACTCGTTCATTCTCGTGAGTATTTACATCCCTCCGCAAGCACACGTGAGCACCGCTTTACAACTTGCTGATCTGATCACAGACACAGAACAACAACACCCGGATTCTGTTTTAATCATTCTCGGGGACTTTTTTAGCAAATCTTTCCCGTGAACTGCCAAATACAGACAGCATGTTACATGTCCAACCAGAGACAGTAATATACTGGACCACTGCTACACCACAATAAAGGATGCATATCACTCTGTCCCACGAGCAGCTTTGGGGCTCTCTGATCACTGTTTGGTTCATCTTATACCGACCTACAGGCAGAAACTGAAATCAGCTAAACCTGTATTAAGGACTGTAAAAAGATGGACTAATGAAGCAGAGCAGGATTTACAAGCTTGTTTTGACCTCACTGATTGGAGCGTCTTTGAAGCTGCTGCCACCGATCTGGACGAGCTCACAGAGACTGTAACTTCTTATATCAGTTTCTGTGAAGACATGTGCAGTCCTACCAGGACTCACTTAACTTACAATGACAAACCATGGTTCACTGCAAAACTCAGACAGCTCCGTCAGGCCAAAGAAGATGCTCACAGGAAGGGGGATAATGTCTTGTATAAACAGGCTAAATACACACTGGAAAAGGAGATCAGAGTGGCAAAGAGGAATTATTCAGAAAAATAAGGATTAAATTCTCTTCCAGTGACTCGGCATCAGTGTGGAAAAGTCTAAAAGAAATCACCAATTACAAGACACCATCCCCCAGCACTGTGGAGAATCAACACCTGGCAGACGATCTGAACGAGTTCTACTGCAGGTTTAAAAAAACACCCCACACCCGCCCTGAAAACCTCTCCACACAACCATTCACACCTCCAGCAACCCCCCTCTCCCCCACTCCTGCAATTCAGATCAGCGAAGACGAAGTGCGCCATGTCTTCCGGAAGCAGAAAAGGAGAAAAGCACCAGGCCCAGACTGTGTTACACCAGCCTGTCTGAAATCCTGTGCTGACCAGCTGGCCCCCATCTTCACACAGATCTTCAACAGATCACTGGAGCTGTGCGAAGTCCCTTCATGCTTCAAACGCTCCACCATCATCCCCGTCCTAAAGAAACCCAAAATTACTGGACTTAATGACTACAGACCTGTGGCTCTAATGTCTGTGGTCATGAAGTCTTTTGAAAGACTGGTGCTGGCCCACCTGAAGGACATCACTGGACCCTTGCTGGATCCTCTTCAGTTTGCCTACAGAGCAAACAGGTCTGTGGACGATGCAGTAAACATGGGACTGCATGATGTTCTGCAACATCTAGACAGACCAGGGACTTGTGTGAGGATCCTGTTCGTGGACTTCAGCTCGGCCTTTAACACCATCATCCCAAACCTCCTCCTGCCCAAACTAACTCAGCTCTCCGTGCCCACCTCCGTCTGTCAGTGGATCAACAGCTTCCTGACAGACAGACAGCAGCTAGTGAGGCTGGGAAAATACACATCCAGCACCTGTACGATCAGCACTTGAGCTCCTCAGGGTTGTTTTCTCTCTCCACTGCTCTTCTCCCTGTACACCAACGACTGCACATCTAAAGACCCCTCTGTCAAGCTCCTGAAGTTTGCAGACGACACCACACTCATCGGCCTCATTCAGGACGTGACGAGTCTGCTTCAGACAGGAGGTTAAAGAGCTGGCTGACTGGTGCAGTCTTAACAACCTGGAGCAGAACACCCTCAAAACAGTGGAGATGATAGTGGACTTCAGGAGAAACCCCTCTGCAATCCCCCCACTCACCATCATGGACACGCACTGTGGATGCAGTGGAGTCATTCAGGTTCCTGGGCACTACTATCTCTCAGGACCTGAAGTGGGATATTCATATTGACTCCATTGTGAAAAAGGCCCATCAGAGGTTGTACTTCCTTCGCCAGCTTAGGAAGTTCAACCTGCCACAGGAGCTGCGGAAACAGTCTACTCCGCCCTTATTGAATCTGTCCTCTGCACTTCAATAACTGTCTGGTTCAGCTCAGCTACCAAATCTGACCTCAGAAGACTTCAGAGGGTAGTCCGGACTGCTGAGCGAATCATTGGTACAACCCTCCCTTCTCTCCAAGAACTGTACTCGTCCAGAGTGAGCAAAAGGGCTGGCAGAATCACTCTGGACCTCTCACATCTAGCACACTCCCTCTTTGAACTGTTGCTATCTGTTCGACGCTACAAAGCTCTGAGCACAAGAACGACCAGACACAGGAACAGTTTTTTTCCCTCAGGCCATCCATCTCATGAACACTTGACAATAATTGTGGGACACACAACACTATTTATACACTTATACATTTATTTATCTAACACACATACTCAGTTTACATTTCAATTTGCACATAATATACCTGTACATACAACTGTCTATTGTTATATTCCTGTACATACAATTGTCGATTTGTATATTTTTATTCCTTATTTACTTGTTCTATTTTTCATTATCTGTGTTTTTTGTTCTGTCACTGTCATTCTGTTACACTGTGGAGCTTCTGTCATGAAAACAAATTCCTCGTATATGTGTAAACATACCTGGCAATAAAAACTCATTCTGATTCTGAAATCAGTGGTGAGAAGTCTCTAATGTGCTTCATGAACGCTATTTGTATGACATACAGAGTAGATTGCTACATGTAAAACCCTCCAAATCAAGTCAGTTGTCGTGGTGTTAGCTTAGCAACATGCTAAAAGCAAATTTTACAGAAATCAGTGGTGAGTAAAGACTCTTGTGTGCCTCGTGAGGAACCATTAAGTTACAAGATTCAACACGTTTCGAAAAAGAGCCTTTATTATTGTATGTTAACAGTAGTTCTTAACTCTAAACTGCATGAATCATAACATTTCTGTGGTTTCACATTAACTCTGCTTGCTTAAAAAAAAAAAGTTTGCTTTGGTCTGACTTCCACTTAATTGCACTAAAATTAACAACAAATTTTGTGGCAATATACTATAAGTGTCAGAGGAAAATGTGTGGATACACAGAAGTAACCCAGTGGTGTGTTTTAATTGAAAACTAGTCAGTAACTACTTCACTACAGTAGTTTATCCTGGGAATATACATCCTGAGGGTGCTTGTGAAATAATGATTGTGTGCATATTCAGTGAATAGACGACCATTTGGCTCTTGTAATTGCCCTCATAGTCCCAGAACACATGAAAAATAATAAAGCAACACAACAAGTGCTTTAAAGTAAGCTCATTTACAGATGCAGACAACAAGAAACAAAACACTCCAAAATAATTTTGGTTTCTTTAAACAAAGCGCACACACAAATCCATCTGACCCTTCCTCTGCTACCTTCCTTTTGTTAATTGAGTTCTTTATTGGATTTAATTAATCTTGTTGTGTTGCTACATCAAGAAGTTGATCTCCTGGAAGTGGCCGTCGAATACAAGCACGCATTTAATTGATTCCATTTAACCAAAGCAGTGTGCAGAGCAAATCAAAAAGACCAGGCACAGGCTCGAAAATGATTAGCAATCAAATAGCAGGCTGTCAGGTGCTCATGCTTGCGGTGCAGAGCCGTGAGCACATTTGGCTGTTAACACAGGCAGGCAGCAGCCCACTTTCCGTCCTCATGCATGCAGGGAGGTGCAATCCAATCACAGAGGAACAAAAGGGCCTCCCTCTGCTCGGACAGTGAATAGCCCGGGCTTGTGAATGCAAATGTGTTTGGTACAATGTGGAGAAAACCGATTCACAACAATGCACTTTAATAAGACAGGCAATAATTATGGATTTTTATCACAGTAGTCAAGGAGAGGATTTGCTGTGTAAGTGGTATTGGATTATTTCTATGAGACAGAGTCAGCGGGAGACTATCCACAGCATGACAACAATATTACTAGAGATTCACAATAAAATGTTATTAGAGATATACATAGAAAACATAGGATATTTAACTCTGCGTGTAAATTTCATCATCAAAAAGACTTTTAACACTGTAAATAAAGGCTTTAGCCAATCTCAAAATTAATATTGGTTTTCATACTATACATTATAATGTTTTGATGCCTACATTCACTTGTACCATTTAAAATGACTGATTTTAGATTTTAGTGTTCTAATTTACATTTATTTAGAAAAGAATTGCATTTTTATATCACCCATTATCTCAAACTACAATATTTCTGATGTATGACTCCAGACCTTCATAGTCCCTTCCTCAGATGATTATTACATTTAAACTGCAAAAGTGAAGCACAACTCATAAATATGAACATTGCAAGCTTTTCCTGTACAAGGTTACCAAGACTCAAACACAGAGTGTTAAACCTTCAATGTTGTTGGACTAAGATAACCAGCCTCTATTCTCATCTTTGTGAGTTGTAATCCACTACCTATATCACAAGAGATTTCTGGAAATTATGATACTGTCAAATAGCATCTACAAAACTTAAATCGTAATAGTAAAAAGAAGGTTGTTTTGTGCTGGCAGAAGGATATTGTGGTATACCAAATGACGGTATGGATCAACCTCTTCAGATCTACAGTACCTAAGTTTTCATACACGTCAAGGTGAGTATTAAGGTAACCTAAAGCCCTACAGTGAAAGTCATATTGGGAATGGTCCAAATAGATAAATAAAAATGGAATCAGATTCGTTTGGCCCCCAAAGTGAAATTCACAATTAGATGAAAAAGCCAAAGAGAGGCTTAGTTCCAAGTGCCATGTAAATCAATTCCTACTGGAACTCAAGCAGATGGTTTATGATGTTAAATTATTATCTGATTTGACTGGAGAGGACTTGAAAAGATACAAAAGAACAGGACCAACAGAATAAAAGAAGGAAAAATGGATCCCTCAAAGCAAAGCGAGAAGTGACAGAAAGAGAAAAAGGCATTATTGTGCATTTCTTTTGGGTTTCAGATGAAGAGAGGTGGCAGCAGCAGGTTCAGTCCCAGAGATGTTGCATTAGATCATTTGCCAGGTCACTCTCCCTCCAAAAAAGAAATGTCACAGCCAGACCGTTGGCGCTTTATTTGTCTGTTCTGTCTCTAGTGAGACAAATTGGCCTTCCGGTTGTATTTGTGTTCCTAAAAATATTTACAGTGTGACAACACCTTCATACTTTCAGTCCCCATCACAGAATTATCATCCATTTCAGGGACTTCAAGACTAAAAGCAGATGCCATCTGTTCCCATACCACAGGCTGGCACCTGAGAATGCAAGTTTCAAAACTACGACGAAATTAACTGCCAAAAGTTGGTTTGAAAAAATTACAGCCACTAAAATGATGGCAAGACCGGGTCACTGCCTCAAGTGGTAATTAGCTGTACTGCATGCTGATAATTAAGGAATGGTGTACAGTGACCACAGATGGTATGAATTACTTGAGCATTGTCTCCATAAAAGGAGATTGATACACTAGGGGTTGGCAGAGGCTAACAAAAGGATCCACTACAGGATCCCGACTGAATTTGACTTGACAGACCTATTCCTGTCTTCACTGCTTAGATATGCAGAATTCGAAACCTAAAAACTGCTGCTCCAGGCAAAATACACAGAATTTTATTCAAACATGTTTTTTCTTAGGGATATTATATTAAAGTAACCCACTTCCTTCTAGAAAAAAAAAATCCATCTCCTTTAATTTCCCTCCTCTCCAAGGAGGATGGATCGGTGACATGCTGAATGCCTTTCATGTGGATATTTTTTGAAAAATAAACACTAATAAAAAATAAATGGCTGTAGAGTTTGCAACATTACTATCGGAAAAAATGCAGTCCAAACAAATACTACAACAGGGTAATCTTCCCAGTGTAAATATAGGTAATGAAAGTTAAACGTACATTTCTATAATGGAACGGATTACAGTATTGCACCTAGAGACTGGATGTTGCATTATTTAGCATATATTACAGCTGTCAGATTCTTATCAGGTTAACATCCTTGTCATATCCCATTTCAGTGAACTGAGTAAATGAAATTACCTCTAGGTAAGGCCTACAGTTTGCTGTCTTGGATGTGTCAGGAAACGGAACGGAGGACTCAAATGCAGTTCAAACAAAAATAGGCTTTATTCTGAACACCCAGCCAGCAAAGGCGTGAAACCCCACAGTTAGGGGAATGCAGTGGTGTGGCGCTCCCTGCGCACACATTTCACCAAGACAGAGGGCTGAGAGGAATACTGTAAACGTCCAGTGTCGTTCTCCCAATCCGGCCTCACTGTCCACAACCAAAATATTAATTCCTCGCCTGAGGATCCTGGAAACAGTGCCAAGAGTGTAGAGGAGAATGAAAACTCAAAAGCGCGCCCATACGGCACATAAGGACATAAGACATACCCACGCCGAACGAAAGACAAAGACGGGAATATATAGGAAGTGGGAATGAGTACCAGGTGCGGGCTAATAGAGCGCGCCGCCCCGCGAGTGCGCGCTGATTGCTCCACCAAGCGTGTCTGAACTGACAGGACCAAAACAACCACCACGTGCAAATGACAACGACAGCGCACAGGTGAGAAGCAGAACGGAGTCGGAGAAGGTACCGGTACTGACAGGATGAACATACTGCAATAGCAGTTCAATACACATTTTTGTCACATAATGTAGTGTAACATTACCTAACATACTGTAAAGAAAAAAAGCATAACAAAGCATAACACATCAAACCATAACAAAGGCAATACATACAACAAACATAACTTAACCAAGACGTAGCACATAAACAAAATAACATAACATAACCCAGACGTAGCACATAAACAAAATAACATAACATAACCCAGACGTAGCACATAAACAAAATAACATAACAACCCAGACGTAGCACACAACATAACATAAAGTAACAACATAACATAACTGAGACATAACATAATCCAGATGTAAATCACAACCTAGCATAAAGTAACAACATAACATAGCACAATGTAACATAACCCAGACATAACGGTGTGGCACATAAAGCAACTACAGTAATAATACCACATAACAAAACACAAACATGACATAATTCACAACATAACCGAGATGTAGTACATAACATAAAAATGACATAATGTAACATAACCCAGACATAACATAATACAGAAGTAACACATAACATAACATAACACTACATAACATAGGCAAGTAGAGCCTATGGTCTGATGTGGAAGTGTCATTTAAGGGTTCAGTAATGTGTTAATTACTTTAGGTGCTTGCTGAGTAGCATGGGGAGCTTAATGAAGGCTAATGTAAATACTTGCTCTTCACTTATTCCACCTCGCTAACTTTGCTTAAGGGATGCACATCATCTTCTGACAAGGCCAAACAGCTGCTGTGAATCTCCAGAAAACACCACAAACAGCACCAACCTGCAGTTCGCTTGGTTTGAGCTGTTTGTGACATTTATTTCATGTATATGTAAGTCAATCTATGGATGGAATTTACTGTTTAAAATATAGCTTTGAATATATAACTTCATACATTATACATTTTAACATAATTATACATTCAAAATAAAAAGAGTTGAAGAAAAAAACTATTTGAAACAAGTTCAGATTTAGGGGGATTAAACAACCCTCATGCAGGCAGAGAGGATTAAAATACAAATTCTGAGGCTTTTTACTAGGTTTTTTAAGTATCTACTATTATAAGCCAGTTTTGCCAGGTGCTTAAGCCTTGTTGAACCCCTTGTTATTGTGGACACCTCTCTTCAATTGCAAGCTTGTTTGAACTATAGAAGAAAAACAAGGAGCGTTTAATGACAGTCTCTCAAACACACAATACTTTTTTTTCAACTCTTACATTATCTGCCAGGCCATTGTTTACCCTTTTCAGTAATTGGAAGGCTTTGATGAGATTTTATTTGACGTGCTATTGCACATTACATCTCTGACTAGTCTCCTCAGCAAGAGATTAGAGGAAATTCGAGCAGTCTTTTATGACTGCACTGAAGATGATGCTAATGACAACTGTAGAAAATTTTGTATAATTAAATCAAGCCATGCAATATTTTCTTTCCTGGAATAAGATGAAATGTTTAAAATTTTAAATGAATAATTCAACCAAAAAAAAAAAATGTAATTGGACTGTGGACATGCATGCTGTTATTACCATGTTTTGATTTTTGTATGAAAAAAAAGACTCTTCAGAGATTATTCTTTTCAGAGACTCTGTGTTCCACTGGAAAATAGATAGATAGATAGATAGATAGATAGATAGATAGATAGATAGATAGATAGATAAAATAACAGCATGCGAGACTAAGCAATAACAAATAAGTAATAACAGAGTTTTCATTTCCTTTAATATAATCCATCTTTATAGTAGTTATTTTGAATCTGAATATTACTCAAATGCCTGACAGGTGGCAGAACAAAATAGCTTCGTGTGCTAACGTACTGCAGAACACAATCTCCAGGTTTAAACATCAACAGGTTGCAATAATTGTTCTTAAAATACTGCCATGCAACATACATTCACGCGCCACCTGCAGCCAGCTTTTCTTTGAGAATGTGCTTGCTTGGTATTGGCATTGCTTAAAACCGATCGAATTGTTACAGCTCCTTTCCATAGAAGACACTTGCCATACAGATAACAGCTTTCTGCGATTTAACACACACACACACACACACACACACACACACACTCTCTCTCTCTCTCTCTCTCTCTCTGAGCAAGATGGGGAAAGAGAGTGAGCGCGATAGGGAGAATAAAACCTTTTCATAAGAAGTGAGAGTCTAAAGATAGCCCTCCATCTTTTTTCCCTCTTGCTCCTCTCCAGTGAACATCCTGGAAATATTCCTCTCCTCTGAGTTGCAAGAGAGTGCAGTTGAGTGCTGTCTGCCAGGTTCTGGTGGCCCTATCACTACAAAACACTGAACCAGAAAGTACTCTTAACAGAGTGCATCCAAATATTACAGACTGTACATTGATAACGATACAAGGCTTTTCCAGGGAGACCTAGGGGAACACAGGCCTCCCCCATTCGACAAGACTTACAAGTCTCTCTTAAATTATGGCCATTTTTGGACTTGTAAACACTATTAAAACAACTTTTCAAACTCACTGATACAATTCTGTGTAATTGAAACAGAGAGGTTTGATAAGTGAGTTTGAAAAGTTACATATATATACAACTTTGTCAGTGGTAAACCACAGTATTTCATATTATTTTTGATGGATATTTTAAGATTGAAGAGTCTGCGGCAACAAGGGTAAAACAACATTTATACATAAAATAAATGAAGGCATAAGAAAAGTTTTCACGTGATCTCCACATATCAAAACAAAAGAAGTTGAAAATGGTAGTTTTAATAAACATCTACCCTGGGGACATAAAAGTGGCCATAGCTGAAGAAACACCCATACATGACCTCAGAAACCTGCATGGAACCTGGAGGCAAGGTCTCACTAATGAGGCCAGTGGAAGGAGGGAATGATGTGGAGACGAGCCCCATTGCCCGCTCCCTCCAGAAACAAACACACAGCTTTGAAAATGTCATCTCACTTCTGCAGTGGTGACAGTGCCGTCTGCAGTCAAGCGGCCCACCGCTGAGCTAGACACCATGTGTTTAAAAACCTGTATTTGTGACGATCATTGTCTGTCAACACAACGAATCAGCTCGCTTCAGGAGAAAAAAAAAACATACAGCAGTGACTTAGAGGTTAGAGAAATGTGCTCCAATACATTGTGTAGAAGCACTCATGAAGGAGTTTGAGGCTTGAATTTAGGGTCCAAAATTAACGAACAAACACAAGCATAAACTGGCTTTTCTGACATTTTGGACACTAAATAAAAATAAAGGGAAGACAATTACAAGGAATGTTTTTGCAGTTACAGGTGTTTACAGGTGTTTTCTTGTTTCAGTTTTAAGGCTGTTTTTTTTTTTGGCACTTGCTGTCGGAAGGTGTGACAAAAAAACTAAAATAAATAAATAAGGGCATGTGTTTGCATTCCTCAAGTCCTCTCCATGCTGTTTAATGTAATAAATAAATAAATAAATAAAGTGAATTAATGTGGATGACCTTGTGACCTTGGGTCATTAATTCAAGAGACAGTTCACCCATGAAAATTTAAATTAAAATTCTGTCATCATTTACTCATCCCCAAGTTGTTCCAAACCTGTATGAGTTTCTTTCTTCTGCTGAACATAAAATAAGATATTTTGAAGAATATGGGTAACCAAACAGGTCCTGGTACCCATTGAGTTCCATAGATTTCCCCCAATGTTCTTAAAAAAGAAATTCAAAAAAGAAATGCATACAGGTTTGGAACAACTTGAAGTTGAGTAAATAACAGAATTTTCGGTATTGGGTGAACTATATCTTTAAACATGGCTTGTATATTGAGCAAATCTCCATAAGTATAATTTATAGTGAACAACAATCAAGAAATGTTTAGTTTAGAGTCAAACAAACCAAAGCTTCTAACTTCAGATTTGGTCCTGGGGGAGGTGTTTTAGAACCCAAATCTCCTCCGCTCACTTTTAGCTGTAAACCTCAACAAGTTATTTATCTTATTATGCTGACTTGATCATCTTGCCAGATTGCAGTGAAACCAATCACAACGAGCTTTCATCTCAGATTACACTGCCATTATCCTTCATCATAACGGGCCAATCAGCTGCTAAACTGACCAGAGAGTCTGTCTGCATCCTGAAGTTTACAGTCTCTGCAGAACCAGAACTACAGTAAATAAAGAAAAATCAAGCGTAGCATTAGTTCTGGCAGGTCACGTTAGGCAAACTCGCATCAGCTGACTCTCAGCTGATCCCCATCTACCTATGGGAATACGACACCTATCTAAGTATTCATATATAAGGTTCTGCAGTAGTATCAGCAGTTTTCGCATTAGCTAATTAACCTCCTCCATCCCCAGATCCTCTTCTGTCAGTCAGGATTCAGCCTTCTGATTATCCTTTGAATCAGACTAATTCTAAAATGTGTACATACAATTATTGAACTTAACGATATCTGCAGTACATTTATGTTGGTTCTGTTCTGTTTAACCTGGGGGGGGGGGGTTATCGCTGCTCTCCCTGCTCTCATCCATGCTAGGCTGCATGGATGTGCAGGGAGTTTTTGCCCAGAACAGAACCATACCACCAATCCAAACTGTATGCTAATTGTCAATCATCTTTGACGATTGTGGTCCTGACAGAAATAATAATTGTAAAAATAATGCACTGCAGCAAGAAACAAAGCAACGGTTGTCAAGGCATCACTATGGTGGTGCCGGAGGGCACAACACAATAATACTAGCAAAGCAAACAGAATGTGACATCACAACATTAACCCACCTCACTTTAACCAGCAAAATTTCAAGTTGTTCTTACAGAAAGGCTTTGGACCACCAGGGGGAGTCCAACCTAGGAGCAGCTGTTTTTCTACTGTAATCAAATGATCTAAGGACCCCCCTAATCATGCATATTTGTCTACAGTAAAACTAGACACTTGGCAAAAGTGTTCAGAAAGTAAAGCTGTGGTCACATTAGCAATTTTTGTGTGTTAGTAAAGGTCCACTGTCAATTGCCAACAGCGTAGAGATGAACTTAAACATGAGTGAAATCTGCGTGGGGAACTTTTCACTCTCGAATCCTCGTGAAACTCCTATTCGCTCGGATTATTAGTGGAATGACTGGATTTCACCTGCAAAATTGCACTGAGCAATGGTAAATGTGAATGAACCTTAACCGATAAGGTACTTTAGTCATTACTACAAAATAAACACCAACAGTTTGATCAGGTCTGACTGTACTATTATAATTCCTTATTATTTGGCACTTACAAATAATATACAATTGACAAGAATATTAATTTGCGTTGAAATCTATTCTGTCAGGTGACTATTAATCATAATCTTATAAAAAAGTTAATAATTATTATTATTGAAGCAGACACTTAAATATCTGGGAAACTGGTTGCAAGGGACACGGCACATTATACAGCTTAAGCCTTATGATACAAACATATGTAACTGCAGAAAGCCACCTCTACTAATAATAAACAAGTATTCCAGAAAGTTCAAATAATAGGTGCAACAGGGCTCTGTAAGTAAAAATCCCATTAATTTTTTCCATAGGGAGAAGTTGTTTAAAGACAGATATATAGCATATATAATATATATATACCTATATTTACAGTGGGGAAAAAAGTATTTAGTCAGCTACCAATTGTGCAAGTTTTCCCACTTAAAAATATGAGAGAGGCCTTTAATTTTCATCATAAGTATACCTCAACTATGAGAAACAAAATGAGAAAAAAAATCCAGAAAATCACATTGTAAGGATTTTTAAAGAATTTATTGCAAATTATGGTGGAAAATAAGTATTTGGTCAATAACAAAATTTTCATCTCAATACTTTGTTATATACACCCTTTGTTGGCAATGACAGAGGTCAAAACGTTTTCTGTAGGTCTTCACAAGGTTTTCACACACTGTTGTTGGTATTTTGGCCCATTACTCCATGCCGATCTCCTCTAGAGCAGTAATGTTTTGGGGCTGTCGCTGGGCAACACGGGTTTTCAGCTCCCTCCAAAGATTTTCTATGGGTTGAGATCTGGAGACTGGCTAGGCCACTCAGGACCTTGAAATGCTTCTTACGAAGCCCCTCCTTCGTTGCCCGGGCGGTGTGTTTGGGATCATTTTCATGCTGAAAGACCCAACCACGTTTCATCTTCAATGCCCTTGCTGATGGCAGGAGGTTTTCACTCAAAATCTCACGATACATGGCCCCATTCATTCTTTTCGTTTACACGGATCAGTCGTCCTGTCCCTTTGCAGAAAAACAGCCCCAAAGCATGATGTTTCCACCCCATGCTTCACAGTAGGTATGGTGTTCTTTGGATGCACCTCAGCATTCTTTCTCCTCCAAACACGACAAGTTGAGTTTTTACCAAAAAGTTCTAATTTGGTTTCATCTGACCATATGACATACTCCCAATCCTCTTCTGGATCATCCAAATGCTCTCTAACAAACTTCATACGGGCCTGGACATGTACTGGCTTAAACAAGGGGACACGTCTGGCACTGCAGGATTTGATTCCCTGGCGGCGCAGTGTGTTACTGATGGTAGCCTTTGTTACTTTGGTCCCAGCTCTCTGCTGGTCATTCACTAGGTCCCCCCGTGTGGTTCTGGATTTTTGCTCACAGTTCTTGTGATCATTTTGACCCCACGGGGTGAGATGTTGTGTGGAGCCTCAGATCGAGGGAGATTATCAGTGGTTTTGTATGTCTTCCATTTTTTAATAATTGTTGATTTCTTCACACCAAGCTGCTTGATTCAGTCTTCCCAGCCTGGTGCAGGTCTACAATTTTTTTCTGGTGTCCTTTGACAGCTCTTTGGTCTTGGCCATGGGGGAGTTTGGAGTGTGACTGTTTGAGGTTGTGGACAGGTGTCTTTTTATACTGATAACAAGTTCAAACAGATGCCATTAAATAGAGGTAACGAGTGGAGGACAGAGGAGCCTCTTAAGAAGAAGTTCCGATCTTGTGAGAGCCAGAAATCTTGCTTGTTTGTAGGTGACCACATACTTATTTTACCGAGGAATTTACCAATGAATTATTTAAAAATCCTACAATGTGATTTCCTGGATTTTTTTTTTCTCATTTTGTCGCTCATAGTTGAGGTATACCCTATGATGAAAATTTCCGGCCTCTCTCATCTTTTTAAGTGGGAGAACTTGCACAATTGTTGGCTTTGACTCAAATACTTTTTTGCCCCACTGTATATTATATATATATATATATATATATATATATATATATATACTGTTTTTGCCTTCAAATCAAAGTTTGTGATTCTGCGGTTGGCTGGTTGGTTTTGTTCATGACTTATTAACAAAGACAATTTAAACATCCTTGTCAGGTAAAGCTATTTCTGGAACCAAGGGAGCAAAGAAGAAGGACAGGAACTGTTGCATTCTATAAGTCCTTGATTTATCCTTTTGTAATTACTATAATTTTTTTTACCTCATATTTTGCACTAAAGTTATTAAAACAGACATAGAGTAATAAATTAGTGTATTGCATCAGCATGAAAAACTAAGCAGACCAGATCTGTCTGGAGACCAGAGTAATGATCCCTTATTATTTGTGCCAGAATTCCAAACTTCCACCCCCACTTTTTGGCAAAGTGAAGTTTGCTGAGAGGCTACTGTCTGTCAGTTCTGTCAGATGCTTTTGGTGAAAGAGCAGAAAAACATGAGATGAGGTGTCAGAGAGGGCATGCAAGACGTTAAGGGAACAGTATTGAATGCTATCTCAGGGGCCACAGCGGTTAACCGTGTTTGACAGCTGCAGCGGCTCCAGCCAATCAGAGCTCTCGTGGCCGTGTCTGAACCTGCGGCCAGTGAAGCGCCGAAAAAGAGTGCAAGTGCATTCTGACACCCTCCAAGATTAAATGTCACAGAGAGTCACTGGGTCCTAAAGTTCCACAGTCCTTCACTCATGAGTTGGATATGACTATTGACCCATCACTGCTGTGCCACAGATACCTTATGATTGTCCCTGTCATTTTGCCCTCCTGTATCAGGACAATCATACGGTGGCTGAGAGATCTCAATGTGCTGCAGCTTAAGAAAACACATGCAGTATTTTTCCTAAGGAACTGCAGGAGAAACACCTGAGGCCCAAATGAGGAAATTGATACTTCAGTGAAACAATTGAAACCTCTGCGCAGTTTTCCTCTAGGTAAGATGCATGTTGATACACAGCAGGCCGTTGTCGATGTATCAACTATAATACCAATGGAAATTCTGGTTCAACAGCATCTAAGCATCTCTACAGAATGACTCGATTTGTAACAAAAATAAAAATCAATAAATGTGTAACAGACACGAAAAGATGACAGGTAAATGAGAAATGTCTTCTGTATTGCACTTCTAGAGTAATTACTGTAATGGATGCTGAATTACAACACCCATAACCGACAAAACCTCTTCACAAATGCTTTCTGTGGCTCTAACTCACTCTCTCTTCTTTCTGTCATCGCATGTAAGGAACAGAGACAGTTTTGTCCATAGATCTGAAACTGATAAGGGCAAAATAAAAGCATATCACTACCAAAACAACTCTCTATCAGAAAACACTGTCAACAGAAGACGTATTCATGCCAAACAAGTATCAGTTGGTATCGGCAGTGAATACCTAAACAATCACAAGTTGCCATCTGGCTGATAAAGACTTTGACAAGTTAACTACTTTGATCTGTCAATCAAATGTCTCAAAGAAAAATTTTTTTTTTTCAATAAACGTTTATATTGTGATCTCACCGGCTGAGCAAACTCATCTTAAATGGCTACAAATCTTCTTTCAAGCAATCCAGAACAAACACAAACCTGAAACCGGTTTGATACTAATGTATAAAGATATAAACAACACATCGACGCTCTACAAAATGAACCCCCTGGAAATCACCGCCTGAAAGGACAGTCACACAGTAAGAAACAACATCTATCAATTAAGCATGCTTTCTCCTGCCACTCTTTGAAGATGCAAATTCACATTTGTGTTGCGCTTGCATCATAAATGAATCATAAGGCAGCCATTCCCGTTTGATTGTATTAGTATTGCAGAAATCCTGATGGATTCTGTTGCTTCAAAGGCACCCATCTAAAAGACTTCAGGCGGGCTTGGAAATGCACAAATCTAGCAGGCTCTTAAAAATTTAAACAGAGACAGAGACCTTCTTCTGGGACCACCTGTCAAACCTGTCCTTATATGTGAGATGCACAAACAACTCGCAATGCAGCATATACTAAAGGCTCGCCTCTCAGACCCCGACAACAGCAGGTCTCGGCTTTATTACATCAGACAAACATGCACTCTCATATACATCATATAGACATAGACACAGATTTACATACACACATGCAGAGCAGCACAGTCAGTCTGATCCTTATAATTCAGTGAAAAAGACTGTAAAACAGTCTGAGATTGGAATGGATACCATTTTTAACTCAAAAAGGCAAAACTTGAGTGAAATGCTATTTGGGAATTTAGCTTTGGAATTTAGACAAAACTATAGATAATTTGACATTTAGTGTGTTTTTAGTGTTTCATATATTTGCTGCACATAGACAATTTTGAATGGGCTCCCTTTCAGTTCAAGAGTTGGAATTTAATTTTAAATTACAGGAAAAGGAATATACAGAACTGCAATTCAAAGAAATTCAACAGCTTTTTGGCTCAACAAAATAGGCATAAACATCAATAAAAGTTCATTAATTATGCTACTAATATTATCATTATGTATTTAATAAATTGTTTTTTTTTTTAATTAATAATGATATATTTAGAAATTTTTAATCCATTTTTTAAAAAAATGTATATATTTAATATTTTAAAACTATTTTCTGGAAATGTCCAAGTTGGATTTATTATGTTTTGACATAAAATTTAAATATAAACTAAAATGAAGCTAAATAATACATAAATGAATATATATATATGCATTTTTATTTTAATATAATTTTATTTTAAAAATTTAAACAATTTAAATTTAACAGTTTCAAGAATCCGCGATGCCTAGTCCCAACATCTACATTACAAGAACATACACCTTGCATCTAAAAGAAGCAAAATAGATGATTATTAATATAAAATAATAAATAATTAATAAGAATAAATAAGTATAACACCCACGTGTAATATTAAAATTAAATTAAATTCAATTAAATGTTCAAGATTTCCCATAATTAATCAAAATGTTTCTGTACATTAAAAGGCATGCTCTTTGCATCCAAACCAGGCGAATGCTTAACTGCTTTCATCTTTATCCACACAAGCTCATTTAAAGATAATACAAGCATAAAATCCTAAACCAAAGAGACATCATTTTACAAAAGCAGATGCCTCATTAGTTGGCCTGTATTTTTTACTGGTGCTGTAAAACAGCAGGCTGACCAGGTGAATGTGTGCTGGGGTGGGTCATGAGGAGACCATTAACATTGACTGTTAGATTCAGCTCATGGCTTTCATTGAGCGTGACCAAATCTTGGTCGGAATGACAATCCTGACAGTCGAACGGCGAGCCAATACAAGACACACAGCTGGGAGACTGGCATCTTTCAATGATGTGGCAGTTTCGAGTGCACACAGGAGACTCCACACCAAACAAGCACTACACCACATGTCTGTACACAAATCTCCCTCTCCAGGAGAACTGCTGAATGCCTAGACGCAGGAAAGATGCAAACCCGACTGTGGGGAAAGGACGATGTCACCATACATGTCTTGATGGATGAAAAATTACACAAAGAAAGGTCAGTAATCTTCAAGGATTCAGGGGTGAATTTTTGAGGATTTGAGATGCAGATGAAAGGTCTGAGGACAGGCTTTATTCCTGCGGCACATTTTCAGATTCACAAACCCACACGGACTAAGTAAACAACACGATCTGGAGCCGAAAATGGGCAAACCAGTCCTCTGAGCATCCAGAAGATCTAATCAAACCCCCTAACTTGGCATTCACTGGCAACCTACTGACCATTAATTCCCACTTATGAAAAAAAAATCAATTTCAGGCTTCAATGTACATTCAGAGGCTTCTTGGAACGCCCAGACAGGCTGCTTGGTTTTGATCAGCCTCATAAGAACAGATATTGGGTATTTCGCCAACACATCCCGTAAAACAATTACCCATATTTACTGCAAGCTAAAAGATTCAGAAAACGTTTATTTTTCCTCCAGAAAAAGGCCTACAGCTCTGGGTAAACTCACTTCTCTCCAGGCTATAACGTGAAAAGATCACTGTGTTTATGAGGATATAAAATGCAATTCAAGAGCACTCTGAATCCATACTGGATAAAAGTGGGTTCAAAGAGCTAACATTCCTATTCATGGCAAAATGCCTTGGGATTGGTAGCACCCCTTCTTTCTCTTCTTTATGCCATATGATGTTATTTTGCTAGAAACATAGAGAAGTGAAAATTACATATTCCTTATCGAGGGCAACTAGAAGAGAGACATTCGATCCAGGTATAGTGTGTAGAGGTTGATGATGAAAAGGTTTTTATGCTTGGAGAGATATTTCTGTCATAGACATGAATGAACGTCATTTTGAAGAATAAATTAGATGGAGAACAGCAAAATCACTGATGTAACCTGTGAATGAATCTTGTTTATGAATCAATCTTGTTTAGGTTTTTTTTTTCCATTCAATTTCATTATTTAGGAAGAGAACAGCCAGAAATAAAATAAAATAAAATCTGAACTGTGAATGAATCATTAGAGTTCATGGCTCTAGCTTTAAATTATTACAGTACAGCATATGATTTAAGATGCTTTTAAAGTGTTTTTTTTTTTTTTACATTTTGAGCCTCAATTCACTTTTATTATCTAAATAGAGTAGCAAGAGTATCCTTAAAATTTCATCTTTGGTCTCTTACAGAAGAAAGAAAGTCATACAGGTTTGGAATAAAATGAGGGTGAGTAAATGATGATAGAATTATTTCTCTCTTTTTTTGAGAACAGTTCCTTTAAAAACTATTTCTTGAGTCTTTTGGAAATTTCAAAAAAAAAAAATTCAAGAACAAAAGACTTAATCTACAACTTAATCTAAATGACTCATAAAATATAAAAAAGATTAAATGGTGTAATGGTGTAACCCACAGAAAGGGCTCTGAATGAATCAGATATTGAATCTGAATGAATTGTTTCAGTAAATGGAAAACATTTGAATCACTGGGATGGATCAAAGTCAACACCAATAATAAACATAAAATAAAATATAAATGTAACATACAGTATTTCAGTCCTAATTGAACTTTTCTGAAAGAGTGCATTGATGAAATGAACAACGGTTGCCGAGTTGTTCATGTTTATGGCCTTAGGAAACCATGCTGACCTCCATCTCATTTAAGTTCACAAAATGGATACTGACTGACTATGGCGAGCACGGCTTTGAATGGTGGCCTGTGCGGCTCAGTGCCAGTCAAAGTTTTGTGAAGACTGTAGAGGAAACGCAACAGCATGTTGATTTAGAGGTGTAGAGAGAGAGAGAGAGAGAGAAAGAGAACACTAGTGAGATAATTGTCTCCCATATGCGCTTACAAACTGGCACGCCAGCAGTGACTTGGCCTCCCTCAACCCATACAATCTCACATCCTGTTATATGTGCAAATATGCAAATATATAAAGTGCTGATTGTAGCCAATATCACACAGAATGTTCTGACTAGAGGAAAGGTCAGAGGCAGAGACTGCGCTGACTGACTGCCAATCTATAAATGAGTCAGTGTTAAGTACACGGACAAGTTAATTATGTTGGGGGTCCAATTAAAAAGAACCATATAGGAGTCTGTGTAGGTGAGATGCACACACAATAACCATCAATCCAGGGATGAAAAATAATTAGCATTATATTGAACTCAAAGTATTACTATGTTAAAGAGAATATCATGCTAGTTGCTGTTGGAAGCTATACTATGTACAGGGTATATTCAGGAATCATGGAGTTAAATGTAATACCTTTTAAGACCTTTTTTAAGACTCTTTCCATACATTTTAAGACCTCATCGCCACTCCAAGTTTTAACTGGTTACATCGGCGACACTTTAACTTACATTTACTATATACTGATTGTAAGATAGCGCAACTAAACAGACTTACTTTGTGATAACTCCTTATCAATAAAACATAATTCAGAAGTGGGGAACGAAGCACAAGAGAATTAATTGAGTGACTAACCAATGCAACCCAAGAAACAAGAATTAGACCAATACACAAAACAACTGACAAAACTTATTGAGGAGGGATAATAAAGCTCTCCGAGTTAACGGGGCAATGCGTTCACACAGTATATTCAAAAGATGTATTTGTCACATCAACTCAAACCATAGCTGTTTTGTGGAACACTTCTCATGACAAACATCTGACTGATCAGACAGTTTACCTGTGATTACGGAGTGCTTGATTTGATACAGACTTGACAGAGTGTCAGTACTGCACCTGATCGTGTCTGAATGATCATGGAAGGTAAAATAATGATCACAACTATTACATCATTTTAATTGTGCATCCCAAGCCTATGCCAGTAAAAAAAAAAACAAAAATTACCATGCTCCAAATATAAAAATTTAATTTCCATCCCTAAAATACATATTTTACAGTCACTGTTATGCACATTTATCATAAACACAGCTCAAATGCTTCCTACTAGTGTGGCCCATTTTTATTACAGGTTGTCACGGTCTTGCTGTGCCAGAGAACAGGCAGGACGACGAGGATGCAGGAGGATACAGAACACTTTATAAAAGCACAATGAGGAGCACACACACAACACCACACACACACACACACACACACACACACACACACACCAACACACTACAGGGTAACATTCACAAAAACTGACAAACTGGAACACAATGGACAGGAACTGATATAGGGTGGATAACAAGGGGCAGACAGGTGAGCACAATAAGGTAACTAACTGATAATGAGGACAGGAACAACCAAATAAGGAAACAGAGGGAGAAACCACAATCAACCGTCCACAGGGGTGTGACAGATCGCCCCCCCCCTCCCGGAAGGCGCATCCTCACGCCTCACAACATCCAACGGGGAGGGGGGGGAGGAGACCAGGAGAGCCACCAGGGGGTCAGGGAGCCATGGCGAGGCAGGCAGAAGAAGGGTTGCCCCCTTGGCGGGTAGCGAGCTCGGGAGGCCATGGCTGTCAGGGGACTCGGGAGGGCCTGGCGGATCCTCCGTTGGCCTTAAGCCGGCTCGGCCACCACGGTGGCGGGCATATGCCCCCCCCAAAATTTTCTTGGGGGAAAACTAGGTACCTGGGGGTCACTTCAGGACGATGGGGCACTTGACTGGAGCCGAACTGGGCGGCTCTGGGGCTGGAGCCGACATGGGCAGCAGAAGCTGGGGAATCAGAAGCCTCCCTGGGCATTAAAGGGGAAAACAGGAGCCTTTTCTGTGCTTAACGGGGAATCAGGAGCCCTCCCATGGCTTAACGGGGAATCAGGTGCCCTCCGTGGGCTATACTCGGGATCAGGATCCCTTCCTGGGCTGATCTGGGGATCAGGAGCCCTCCCTGGGCCGAACTGGGGATCAGGAGCCCTCCCTGGGCTTAACGGGGAATCAGGAGCCCTCCCATGGCTTAACGGGGAATCAGGAGCCCTCCGTGGGCTATACTTGGGATCAGGAGCCCTTCCTGGGCTGAACTGGGGATCAGGAGCCCTCCCTGGGCTATATTGGAGATCAGGAGCCCTTCCTGGGCTTAACTGGGGATCAGGAGCCCTCCGTGGGTTTAACTCGGGAACAGGAGGCATTCCTGGGCTGAACTGGGGATCAGGGCAGCGCTTACGTGGTGCTGGCACTGGAGCAGTGCTCTGGAGGAGTCAGGCCCAGCAAAGCTGCTTTCGAGGAGCTGGCACTGGAGTGAGTTTTGGGACTGGAGCTGACACTGGGGGGCGCTCTATAGACGATGGAGGGCTGGACGGAACCAGCGGAGACGACAGAGACTCAGAAGACGAAGGAAAACTTTCTAGAGCCAATTCTGGGGTAAGGATAGGTGCAGTGAACTCTAGGGGCAGCGCCATGTCCAGCAACGCTGAGAGGCCCGCAGGCATGCGTCGGCGGCGACCGGCGATCTCGACTTCAGAGCAGCCGGCGATCGATACCTCCAATCAGCCGGCGCTCTACGGACCAGAACCAGCTGCATTCTCCTACACAGCTCGTTAGCCATCATTTGTGTTGGGTCAGTTATTCTGTCACGGTCTTGCTGTGCCAGAGAACAGGCAGGACAACGAGGATGCAGGATACAAGAACACTTTAATAAAGTCACAATAGGAGCACACGTACAGGGTAACATTCATAAAAACTGACAAACTGGAACACAATGGACAGGAACTGATATAGGGTGGATAACGAGGGGCAGACAGGTGAGCACAATGAGGTGATTAACTAATAATGAGAACAGGAACAACCAAATAAGGACACAGAGGGAGAAACCACAATCTACAGTCCACAGGGGTGTAACACAGGTAGAATGCAAAATGTATGAGTACAAGCATTTCAACCAAATGTAATTCATGCTATATTTCAAACCTTTAACCCACTGGGGAAAATCAACCCATGGCAACAGTTTAAAAGCAGCCCAATTGCATGGAAAAAAACAACAACAACCCTGCATCCAACACGAGCTGCAGAAGTCCGATTTGACTAATCATGGGTCAAAAGTAAGGAGAGATAACTGACAAGATGTTGGAGGATTTGCTCCTCAACAGATCCCGAGCTCATTGACAAATATCTTTTATCGTAGGATGTGCTCCCTTTAAACAGTGCGCGCGATCGCGAAAGTGAACTACGACTGCCAACGCTCATTCAAAGGGGATTTAAATACCCCACATATTGATAGCGGCACCCTGATGCGAGAAAATTATATACAATATTAGAATGTTTGCGGGAACGGACACAAAAATTGCTGGAGCGGATGGGAGCAGGCGGTAATGCTCAGAAATTCAGCGAAAGCGGGATCAACAAGCCCCGCCCTATCATGCAGCTGCGCAGTCAGTCAGTGAGCGCCATAACAGATGACTTCAAATCTTGCGGGATTCCATAAATAAAATACACAGAACCCCACTATTCGACAAATATACATAATGAAAAGATGATACAAAATGGAATACCTTGGAAAATGGCATTTAAGACTTTTTAAGGGCCTTAATTTTCTCTAAATTGATTTATCAACTTTTAATACTTTTTAAGACTCCGCGGATACCCTGATGTAGCACAGTTTTGCACTTTTTCTTTCTTTTGAATCAGGTAAAAATATGATGATTTCATTAATTTGATTAATAGAAAAAATATATAAGAATAAGATATATAATGCAAATGTCAAATGTGTGTAAATAAACTTGGCAATAAAGCCCTTTCTGATATAATATAAGGAATCTCATTGATTACTTTGAATACATTGATTAAATTGATACTAATACTAATATTCCTGAACAATTTTTGTCTGCTTCTGAATCAGAAAAATTAAAAATAAATAATAATTAAAAATATATATATATACCAGTTAGATATGTTGTGTGTGTGTGTGTGGGTGATGTCAAAAACAATATAATATAATATTCATTTGAATTATGGAAATAAATAAAAGAAACAGATACATTACTGCTAATAATACAAAGTTAGATTAAATAAATTAATGCAATACAATACAATATAATATAATATATATATAACATTAAATTTAAGGCATCTCATTGATATATTTTTTCATTTCACATCATACTTTCTGAACAAATGTGTTTAATTTTTTTCCCCCAAATCAGGTAAAAAATATTTAATCAATTAAATGTATAGAAAAAAAGAAAGAAAGCCATATATAATGTTTTTTTCATTTCACATCTCAAACGTTCAGGAAAGCCAGGAGAGATGTCCTTCACTTCACCATCTGACCAACAGCATGGCGCTTTCACAGCAAAACTATTCAAATTTACAAGCCCGCTGTAATATCCAGTGCTCCCATTGGCCATGTTCCCTTTAGTTGGCTACTTTAGTTCATGGTTTACAACTGAACTTCCTGTGGGGGTACATGGAAACAAGCAAACACAGCGGATGAATACTGAACCACACTCACACACACAGCAAGACGGCGGTTTTAAATTCTTCGGCTAAACACCTGCTACTGTTGAAGGCGACAAATTTGTGGCAGGGCATCCAAACCATTACATTTCCGTGACAACCTCCGCATTGTAACACAACGCAGCCAGGTGGGAATGCCTTACTGCTGCGGATGCACATTATTAGCCATTTTGCAAAGTGGAAAATGCTCAGTGAAAATGTTGTACCACAGGGACATAAAAAAACTGTTGTGAAAACATTTGACATCTGAATTAAAAAAAAAAAAAAAAGTACAGAGAACAAAAATAGTGCAATATGCCTCCACAAAAACAGGCAATGAATAACGGACCAAAATAAAATGCTCTATTGTGTAATATCTCATATCCCAGTTGGAGTTCTTCTTCAAGTCGTGTCTCTCCATATAAACCTTTCTCGGAGGTCATACGTTCAAACCGCAGCTAAAATATTCTAATTGAGTAATTACGTCCAGCTGTGGCCAAACTATCTGGTCCGTTCATTTACTGCTACTAAACAAAAGACATAAAACATGTGATGCGGCGTGCTGAGTTCCCTGCCATCACATCTAAACTTCCAACCATCTAATAGAGCTATTTAAGACATTTAAGCAATGCTTCACCCATTAACATGAATAGATCCTTATGGCTAGACAAATTGCATTCACATGTGACAACTTTGATGGATGATCTTGACAATGATATTTTGAGTGCAATATTTCCTCAGTATTACCCATACTTAAGTGGAAGTGGCTCAGTCGGCGGTGCTCGTCGAGGATGTGTAAGCGAGAAGCTCAACACGTGACTCTCGCAGCTCTAACAAGGTCAACAAGCATGCTGGCATAAAATAAGACAATTCATTTCGCAACACAGTGCTTGAATTCTACTGTTGCACCTCTCATGCTTTTGTTTGAGGGGAACAACTGTTTAAATATGATACTAATTCAGATGTCAGCTCATAAACTACATTCACAGAGACCCAACTTAAGCATTTCTGTCACATTACAATGCTACTTTAACTGGATTGATCATTATTTGACAAAAAAAGTAATTGTTTCGGAACAGATGTTGATTCAAAGGAATATCACAGGCCTGCAGGGGTACAAGGGGCAAGTGTGGAGGGGTGAGCTGGTGGAGCTTCGAGGGTAAATAATACATAGCAGTGGTTTATCCAGTGTCAATTAAACAAAGAAAAGGGGGATTTAGATAGACAGACAGACAGACAGACAGATAGATGACCCTCTGACTAAATATTTGCTCATATCCTGATACATGCACCCTTTCTGCCCACATAAGTGTGTTTTGCAAAAAAAAAAAAAAGCACGATTTCTTTGACGTGACCAAACACAATAGTTCAACGCACACATATTTGACACCAAGTGGAAGAAAGGAGCCAGTGGCAGTTATTATAAATTATCTTGGAAGACAAAAGCAACAGATTAATAGATAATCTTGGTGGGCTTCTCTGAGTTTTCTAGTGTTTCCTGCTCTGAAAGGTTAATTGGGACTGGGAGAGAGGAGTGAGTCACCCACAAGGCAAGATTTCAAGCGGCTGTGACATTCTTGCCTATTATGAGGGAGCCAACAGTGTGTGTATAAGACGTCAGCACAATGTAGAGGGAGACGGAGAGAGACAGAGAGAAAGAGAGCAAATAGAAGAGAAATACACACACAATAAATGATTATTTTGCCAGACAACATTCCTCCTGAGATAGGGAATGAGAAAAAGACAAAGAGGACAAGGGAGGGATTGTGGGGGTGAGAGGGACAGACGGCAGGCTTGAAAGCAGAAGATGTAATAATGTGGAGAACAGGAGGAAAAAGCAGACTGTCAGGGGTTTCTCTGGGATCTGCCCGCCGCTTTATTTCTCATACAGAGCCGTATGATTAGGTTGCCGGTCCTGGGCTGTCAAAAGACAACCTTTCCAGAGAAGGACGGCTGGCTGGAAGGAGACAGCTCATAGGTGAGGAGGACAGGCTTTAGGCTTTGAGCGTGACCTGTGAGGCCGCCGTGTGCTTCATCGCACAGCACAGGATTAGTCAACTATGACAGAACAACTTAGTTTAGCCAAGCTGACCTTTAAACTGCACTGTTTATGCATATGCATGTTTGAAAGGAGCTGAAGTCTTGCTTTCTTGCTACTGTTATGCAAATGAACTGTAGAAAAGTTGTAGAATGAGTTGTAGAATAGCATTTAGCATGAAGGACTAATCTTTTTTTTTTTAGGGATGCTCAATATATCTGTACCGTATGTGTCGACATTAGAATTTTTTCTCTCCATTGGAATTGTGTTTTTGTTGTGTACAGTATGTACCAGTGTGAAATACTGATATCCGTTTTGAGAGCTTATAAGTATAACATTTCATAGAGTAATCACATTGCAGATTTAATATTACATTTTTAATATTACAGATTTTTTTTTTCATCAGTATCAGTCGATAATGAACATATATCAGGCCCAGTATTAGATATTTAAATATATTAACATATTATAAATTATAATTTATATTAAATCCTTTTCAGTGCATGTATTCCTTATTTTTGCATTTAGATAGCCTTTGACGTTAATAACTTTCATTTAAAACTAAATTTTAAAAACAAATTATGTCAAAGACTGTTAAATGTAATCGCAGCAAATATAAAAAGTGAATATTCATTTATTATACTTTACATTAAAATGTTTTGATGCCCAATTCCCTTCTAGCATATACAATTGGATGTATTATTGTTATTGATTTTTTATTATTAGACAAAGAAGATGAAGTTAATATTGCTACGATGATTTGTTTTTTGTATTATTATTATTCTAAATAATATAAAAGACGTAACTATGAGTAATTAGAAAATAATTATTGGCTTATATCAAAAATTTGATTACTATATAGACAATACAATTGCAATTAAAATCAGTACATCCCTATCTGATTGGTCAGATATGATTTAAAAGTTAACTAAAAGTGTTCTATTGTCTATTGGCCTGTTGTCTGGAAAAACTAAATTGCTAGTAAATTTCACAAACAATTACAAAGAAATGGCAAGTAAAAATAATTGAAATTTTGAATTTGAAATATTTTAACTGCTATATTATATGCCTATTTCAGTCCAATTTGCTCGCTCTATCCGGTCGCCCTCAGCTCCTCACACATACACATACAAACATGTTCAAACAGAGGCAGCTTTCATTCCAGAAGGTCAAGAGCAGCTCCTCAGTTCTACTTGCATGCAGAGAGTCATAAATTAAGAGCAGGCAGAGAGCGCCACAATCAGCCAGTTAACTCAGAATCCAGAAAGGCCAATGCAATTTCATCTCCACACAACTGCTCTGGCACTGGCCGCAGATTCATTAAAGCTGACTGACCGGCTTTCCCGAGCGAACTGCCTCGACTTACACACAGTGCGACACTGCTCACCACACCCTGCACAGATACCAAAATACAGGGAAACTATATGAAACTGTACGAAATGGACAGTTTAAAATGTGTCAGTCAGTCAGAATCAAAGCATACGAGTATGAATTAAAGATTGAGTCAGCTCACATCATTAAAAAAAATCATTATATATCACCATGATGTGATAACTGAGAATAAACTGCTTGAGATAACAGGAAATACTCTCATTAAAGAAAGGCAAGTTCAAACAAAGGACATTGCATAGCCCAACTTCTGAATATTGGCATAAAATCTGGTCCTCTAAAGTCTGCCCATTTAGACAGGAAAAGACTGAGCGACTAAAGTGACTGATTGTGCTGCTTTGGGACTAAATGTGACACTGAAAACTTGAATATTGACTAATGAAGTAGCCCTGACGAAAAATAAAGCAAAAATAAACAAACCTGTCCAAAATGAATAAAAATGACACCATGCAGACACTTTGAGGTAATTGTTCAGTCATTTTCTTACCTCTAATAATAAATGTCTAAAAAAATAAAGCAAAATACAAATTATGCGTATTCGTGAATATTAATCAGGCCATGTTTATATTGTGAGGAAACCTTGGCTATAGTAACACCAATAAATGTCCTACATACAGATACATTTGGAATAATTAATTGCTCACCAAGTTTGCATTGATTTGATCAAAGATACAGTCAATTACTCTTCCAAAGGATCACTGAGATTCTTTTACAAAATCTGGAGCTCTGTACTGGGTATATCGAGAATGTAACTTTTTTCATATTTTGATTTTTATTTACATATTTTTATTTATTTTGTGTGTGTGGGGCCTTTGCTGAGGGTTGTGGGTGGGGGTTTTTGTGGTTGTTGATTTGTTTAGTTTCTTGTTTTCCCTCTTATCAGACATCCTGTGTCATTTTGGTAATACATTGTATGTCTGCAAAAAAATAAATAAAAAATAGCTAAAGTCAATTGTGAAATAATACATATATGCAAATTCATAGAATTAGCATTTTGAAATCCAAACTGGTTTACAAAGTTTGGCTAGTTAACATGGCCCAGTACTAGGACTGTACTTTAAAAGCGGGTCCACCCAGTTCTGGAGCCCCTGCACTGATGCACATAGTATTGTAGGTTTGAAGATCTATTTGAGACCCTGAATCATTCTCATTCCCATTCACTGACTCAGCCGGAGAAGATACATGCACATCGGCACTTCATGGAGGGCTCTCAAAGCATTCCTCTTGACTCAGAACTGAAGAACGACTGGTAAGTGAGCAGCTGGAGTGCCCTGGATCATCACGGAACCGTATACAAGATCCTGATGTCAATATGCAGAGAGACCCTTACAAGAAACTACTACTGTATGTAGAGTAGTGCTGCTTATTTCTAAAGAAATCTTTGAGTGTGTGCTTTACCGTAAAGAGTTCTGAGGTTTTTGAATTGCTGAGATGAAAAGGAAGCTATGTACAAGAATATACTTCACAAATGAATACAAGGCTCAATGAATGGATTTTTTTTAATTGCTGCTGATTCTAAGTTCTGATCAATTTGTTTGGTTTCAGTTAAATATTAGAGTATAGGGAAGACATAATAATAATAATAATAATAATATATCCTCGTATTAGTATATTATTATTTAAAAGATTATAGCATTTGGCTACATTTTATATAAACAAATGCTGTGATGAATTTGAAAATCAATATTTGAATCCAGTCTTAGGACAAACAATTTCTAAAATGAAAAAATTCAAGCTAACAAAAAAGGTAAAGCTAGTCAGATAGAGTGACCAAAAAGATGAATGAAAAAATGAAAAGCCAAAATGAAAGTAACAAATTTGAATTAAAATAAAACAGGTGAACAAAACAAACACCACCACCAAATTCCCCACAGTTATAAAGAAATCATCCGAAATACACAAACAGGTAATCCCTACATTTGAATTTGGCACAACACCGCACAAATTTAATTGAGCGGCCTCTCTTGCTCTGAACAACAACTCGTACTGCAGCAAATAAGGAGACTGGTCTGTTTTCCAGACCTGATCCTCATTTTATCGCTCATGTTTTATCATCTCTGTATATTATGTTCAGGGCCTATCCAATCGGCAGGCTTTTAATTACCCTACAGCCGGCATGTGTTTTGGTCTTATTTACTCTCAACACTCTCTGAAGCAAGGCATAAATAATCCTCTAAGAACATTTTCATGTGAATTGCCCACACAATTTTTTTTTTTTCCACTTACCTCTAGGTTTTTCGTTTAAATGCTCTCATTCGCTATGCAAGATACTATGAGGATACTAATTGTAGGAGCGGCACCTCTTTTAAGAGGCCAAGGTCTTTATTTTCCCTAAAAGGAAAAAGAAACAAACAACGCTTTCATACTGATTTACAGTCTATTTCTTAATTCATGTTCTCTCTATTCAGCTTTTGCATCCTTGTACTTTCCCATCAGGCTTTGCTGCTGTCTTCACTTCCAGGCTCATTACAGTTGATAATGACTGACAGATCACTGTGATTTTTATGCAGAGAGCAACACCGGTTCCCCCATGAACAGATTCTAGTGAGAAAATTTACACACAAAATGCCTTTGGAATATAATATTAAAATACAAAAATTACAACACAAGTAAATATCGCAATCATACATCAAGCTGTGTTATTGTTATCAGTTGTCTTTATGCAAAACTGCCCAACATATTTATCCAATACAGTGCTGGATATTAATTCAAGGGTGTTCTTGTTTGAAACTGAGCCATTGCGCCATATGAGACCGTGTTTAATGCTGTGAAGTGATGGCACATGCTGCGATGGTTCGCCTGGAGGAACTCAAGCATGAAGGAAGAGTATTTGAGCCACATAAAGCCATCCTAACCGGCTATAATATCCACCATAAACAGAACAGCTAGCCGAAAGTCACGTCTTCAAGAAGCATTTTCATACGATAAAACACCATGTTATGGGTGGAGGGCGTGCTGTGTTGAACTTAATTTCTTTGAAGAATAAAAATGAGTTTTTAGCTTCTCTGGGGCTTGTAGAAGTTCGAATGGCAGCCGTTTGATCAAAACACAATTGCTTTGGAAGAAATGTGTGATTACGAAAAGATGAAAAAGAAATGCCGTCAAAGGAGACCGATGCTCAGTGACTTTATGAAGGAACATTTGGTGCAGATCCATATCAGAGACTCACCCTTAAGCCGAAATGTTTCATTCATGTTATTATCATGAAAACATACCGCCTTAAAGAGGTATTAAATATTACAGCCTGCAAGAGAACATTCAGCATGCATCATTTCACCGCTGCAAAGGTTCGATCAAAAGCGGTTCCACTCAAAACCGCAACACTGCTGAACTGTTTCGAGTTTTTTTCTAGAGCTCGGGCCCTAGAGAAAGGTGAGCAGGTGGCACATGACCCGTTCAAAAACCCCATCCTTCCCTCCTCTCGCTCTCGTCTTCGAGGAGCCGGAGATGGCTCAGAGCGCGAGGGATGACACTTAATATTTCAACACAAGCCTCGCTGTGAAGGCCTGACAGGTAGAGGGCCAGGTGTTGGCAGCATTGCCACAGAAGCTGTATGCAAACATCTCTGGAGCTTAGCCAGATATATGCATGCAAAGTGAGCAGACAGTCTGAGCGTGGGAGCTGGAAAGATGGCTAAAAGAACGAAAAGAAGATATAAAATTCCTTCCAAGACGGCCCGCGTGTGCTCATTTTTTTCAATAATGATGTGGGATGGAGAATGGGAGGTGATATAAGCTTTTATGGCTGCTATTAATCTTGTATTAGGAAGGCACATCGCTGGGAACAAGTGGCATGCATTTCATTTGTGGCATAAATGTCACCTATTCCAGCTTCTGGTATCTGGGGAAAATGAGACTTTCTGTAGTAGGAGTAAAGCACACTCATATTGCAAAATATGGGTCTGCTGTAACACTACTGGTAAGATCTGGAAAACAGAAGTACTGGCAAATTCAGAGAATAAACCCGGGGCTCGAGCCCCCTTGGCACAGAATATTATTTACATGTTTAATTTTATTTTTATTTTTTTATTTATAATGTAAATGATAAAATGTAATAATTAAATATTGAAACATTCAATTATTTTATTCGTTACTATTTATGTATCATTTCAATAGAAACGTAAATTTACTGCTGACAGTTACAAAAAAATAATCAAAAAAAAAAAAAAAGTTAACAAGATCAACTCAAATGTACAGCTTTTCAACACTAAATATGCTCAAAATCTGAAAATTCAAGACAGTCATACAGGTTTGGAATTGGAACTATTCATGTACAAGTACTATTGTCACTATGCGGTCTGGATGAAGCACACGGTGCAAGGGTAATCCAGAAGTGGGTCTTTAATTATCAATCCAAGAGTTAAACACAGAGAAGAACATAGGAATAAAACACCACAACGTAACATCAAAGCAAGACAGGGGAATTGAGGAAAACACAGGGCATATAAACACATGGAACGTAATCAGGGAGAACTGAAACAGGTGGAGACTAAATTAAAACAGGTGAACAGAATAGACTAATCAGGGAACAATGGAAAACTGGGTCAAGGCTGGATTAACAGAAATGCAGGGCATTCAAAACCAAAACAGAACATAAACATGACAACTCTAAGAAACAGTTTTCAATTAAGAAAGTGAGTTTCATGTGACATCAAACATGGGTTATGTTCACAGAGTTGCCGTGGCGACCACTGAAGCAGAAGCTGGATGAAACCATGTACCTTTGCCTTCCAGCATTAACATCCTTGGTTGACCAGACCTCTATATAACTCGACAGAACCCAACACAATGTTCAGAGGAGCAGAAGCTCAAAATCACCATATGCATGACTGGCATTTTATGTATGCATATGCAAATGCTCAGCAGCTGAGAGTAAATCGTATCTCAACAGGGAAAGAAGGCAGAGATTAGGCGATAAATGCATATGGGAAGTTTGTAATTTGCTCACGTAACTGAGGTGAAACCGAGGTAAGTGATTAAATTCTGAGATACAGAGAGTGTGGTTACATAACACCAGCGGCCGCTTGTCACAGATGCACCCAGACACCCGTAACATTTTCATTTCCAGAGTTTACCACATTGAAGTACTTCCAGGTCACGCCTTCTTTCCCCTGAGCCCGAACTTGTCAGCACCTCCGCCTTTACTTTACTACATCGAGTCACAAAGGTGAAGGATCATCTTGCCTTAGGAGGTTCTACAACGTTCGGCAGAAACCAGTGTGACAATCAAAATGTGTATGCTGATTATGGAAGGAAATTAGTGCATGAGTGAAAGCTCCAACCAGGGAATGCAGTAAACGATTTTTTGTGTTCCTATATATCTTCGCATGAAAAAGGTGAGAATGTTCAGGCATCTGTCAGTGAGTGAGGTATTTCTTCTCAAGCCTGCGTGCTCTTTCTTTATTCCACGAGGAATAAGACCCACAGAGGTTTCTTTATGCCAGCCAGATGGTGTCGCATTCAGAGCATTCTTCCTGAGCTGTCCTCATTTCAACCTCTATGCAACAAAAGTCTGAGCACAACTTGGCATATGAACAAGAATTATAACCTTAAAGCTTGGGAACATCTCGTCAGTGCTTCTGAACAGAACATTATTTAGCCTTGTAGGACACTTTGCTGGATCAAATCAACTTTGTTGGTTCTGGAACAACATTTAGCAAGAACAAACATAGTACAAGACTTATCACTATGCCTAACCATATGATTTTAAGGTTACAATTAAAGTTTTGTGCAAACTTCTATTACATAGAACCTGACAATGAGTCAGTGACATGATGCTCTTTTTTCCGGTCTAAAATTTATTAAAAAATATACCACCATTTAAAAGTTTGGATAAGATATTTTAACGTTTTTGAAAGACGTCTCCTATGCTGTCTAAGGCTGCAAAAAGACAGTAAAAACAGTAACAGTGAAATATTATTATTATTATTGTATAAAGTAACTGTTTTTCTATTTTAAATAATATTTTAAATGTAATTTATTCCTGTGATGTCAAGCTGAATTTTCAGCATCATTACTCCAGTCTCAGTGACACATGATCCTTCAGAAATCATCATAATATGCTGATTTGGTTCTCAGGAAACATTATTAACATTAATGTTAAAATCAGTTGTGCTGCCTAATATTTTTGTAGAAACCTTGATACTTTTTTTGCCAGGATTCTTTGATGAATAGAAAGTCCAAAAGAACAGCATTTATTTGAAATAGAAATCGTTGATCGCAATGCAAATGTCTTTTAACTGTGTACCAATTTAATGCATCTTGCCTGATAAAGTATTCTGTATTACTATTCTACTAAACATATTGACTACAAACCAGAATTTATACTTATAATAAAAAACTAACTATTCTTTGAAAATATTAAAAATTCGTAGAATGTATAAAATCTGAAAAGCTTGACAAATCAAAATCAAGCAGTGCCACCAATGTGCGCATAGGCAGTCGCTTATATTTTTATATTTAGTATTAATTTATTATGACACTATTTATGTATCAATAGTGCTAATATTTATTAAAAAAGACTTTTACCTTATACTATACTTAAAAACATCTATGAAAATAATGATTACGAATGATTGTATGTATTCAAGGTGCAAGGAAAATATTTTATACTTAATAGTAATTATACCGCACAACATTTTCAGTCATTTCTGAGTTGAAACTTTTGTATAAAGGTTTACTAGAGTTTAAGCAGGTTCACCTGATGACACAAACACAGTTTGAGAACCCAACACAGTTCAACTTGTCTCAATCCGTGTTCACGTGGAGGATCTCCAGCAAAGTTTCATCCACTGCATCATGCAGGCTGAGCAGCAACCGGTTTCTTTGATGAAGAACATTCACAGTTTAACACTCGTTCAGAGAGCTCTGACAGACGTGTTGGTCACTGTTTTTGTAGAGCGGTACTGGTCAGGGGAGAAAAATACAAAATGAGGCAGAGAAAGAGACAGGTATAGAAGACTTGGCCCGAGTAGCAGTCTTCCTCATCCCTTCCCCTTCCTCCCCCCGTCCTGCCCTGTTGACTATAATAGACTATTGATTTTCCATCTGCCGTAGGATCAGTCTCCACTTTTACCATTCACTCATGATATTAGCTGTCCATTAGGTGCAGAGCTCTCAGCCCAAACAGCTTGTCAGCACATAGGCAACACTCCACCTCCAGCACAATACAATCAGCTGATTAGTCTCGAGACTCAAGCAGCACAGAGCAGACCTCCAATGCACTACAAGAGGCGTCTTAAAGCTGATAACATAAAGGTGAGTAGCTGGGGGTCACAGGTGAACTCTAACACCCCAATGTACATCAGACAGAGTGTGAAGTTACTAAGTGGATTAAAGCAGGCCGGACACACTCAGGACAGTCTCAGTTCGGAGCTTATTACCAGATGCATTGTTTTAAAAGGTGGAGAACTGCCACACGAGCCTCCTTGGAAGCTCTGCTGAGATTTCTGAACGTTTAATCGCGCAAGATGGCATGATGGTGCCCGGAAGGAATTTTTAACAAGCTGATTTCTGTTACCTCATATGTTGGGGATTGGTTATGATTGAGAAAAAAAAATTGAAACAAACAAAAGACCGAACAGGATTCACAGGATATAAAACTGAAGCCTGTATTTGGTCTAGTTGATACTACATGTGTCTAAAATGTTGAGCCTTGGTGCTAATGCGGGCAGCACAACTTTAAGTCTGGCTTGCAACATTTATTTTTCTACAATAATTTTGCTGATTTATTTGCATTATACTGTGAACAAACACTACTGTACAAAAGTTTGGTCGGTAAGATTTTATTTATTTATTTAAGAAATCAATGTTTATTCAGTAAAGATGTGTTTGATCTCATAAATGATTTCCAATCATCAAAAAATCTTGACCAAAAAAAAGAGCATAAGAAGAAATCTTACTGACCCCATACTTTTTATCGGTAGTGTATATACAATTCAGAAAGAATAATGTTACGAAATCAATTACAAATATAATGTTTAAGTTCTCTGCGGGAAATCTATAATGTCAATAGTGGAGCTGAAATTATAAGCTTGAGTAACTTTCTTTGCATCATGAGGGGTGCTAATTATCATCCTGTGAAGATAATGAGAGTTCGATCTGGAGTATTTGTGAGGAAAAAACATTATTTAAGAACATGCCTTCGTAACATATTACTGCTGAGTTCCTCCCTGTTTCTCCAGAAAGAATATGACAGCACAGCAGACGTTCTTGTCCTGACCTCTGGTTTTACACATCTGTAGGGTCAGTGTGCGAATGCCCGTGTGTGTCTCTTCCCCGAGGAATATATAGGTTTTAAATATATAAATATATAGATTAGTGGTGTCAAAAATTAGCGCGTTAACGCAGGGGCGGGGCTAGGGTTGGCCACCCCACTCACAACTGCTGCTTCTGTCACTTTTTCTCTTGACAAGAAGTGCATTTATTCAGTCGCAGAACGACTGAGAACAGGAGACTTTTCAGATGCGTGCTCCACTTCACTTCACTTCAGTGCCAGGCGTAAGTCAAACGAGTGCGGAAACGGTACTGTGCTCACAGCGCGTGCTCTTCAATTACACGCACAAAGGTGCCGGTGTTCTGACAAATAATGCTACATATCAGATTATGCTACCAACACTGTAATTATCCTACTGTAAGGGTAGGTTTAGGGTTGGGGTAGGTGTAGGTGTACATGTTAATAAAGCCTCACACCTTATTAATATCATGCTGGAAGCAAAATCTGATAGGTAGCACTTTTCGCTATCGAATTATGCTACCATCTGTTTAAATGGGAGGTAGCAAAATCTGACAATAAACTACGTGCATACAAAATGTCGTGTTCAGTTAAGTCATGAAGTTACCAAAAGGCGATTAAAGCTGCCTTAAAACTGTGCATGCATGTAATATATTTTATATGAGTCACATTTAAGAACATGTCTCTGAAATGGTTTTCAAAACTGTCCTGGAGCATCCCAGCACTGTCTCACTCATCTAACACAACCGATTCAACTCGTCAGCTCATTAATAGAGACTTTAAGACCTGAAGTGGGTCAGAAAAGATAAAAAGATTTGAGAGAAATGCATGCTCGTAGAATCCGCGTCACGTTCAGCAGCGGCAGCCCTTAAAGAAACCGCACCCAAAATAACCAGCTGCTATGATGTCTGTTAATCAAAGGACAAAGAAAAAAAGAGGGAAAAATAACTTTTATAGCTTTTTATATTTAATTTAGAATTTAGTGTTTGATCATTTCAATTTCTGTATATTTCTGCTGAAGGGCACAGGTAAATATGACATTTATTAAAATGGGTTTATGTGAAGATTGTTTTAAATTCAATTGTATAGATGAAATCAGTATTGGTTCATTGATAATGGCCTCAGTAAGATGCCACTAAACAAATATTAAAAAATGTACTGTCTTTATGTTCTTTTTACATTAATTTGAAGATTGCGTGTGAAATTATTGTATTATAAAAGTATATTTAAAAACTTTAATGGTAGGTAGGGCTAATCGCGCTTAATTTCAGAAAAAATGCGATCTAATTAGTTAGTTTTATAAATCGCTTGACAGCACTAACACAACACACACACACACCACACACACCACACACAACATATCTATATATATATATGATAATATAATATATATATATATATATATATATAATATATATTACACAACATTTGTATGAAACATCGGGCATAGTTCATTTCTCTCGTCAACTGTCAAAGATTTAGTAAATAATCACTTAAATTCCTTTTTTCCCCACACAAAACTATTGTATATCTTTAAAGTCATTAGTATAGCTTTAAAGTCAAAGTACGTTTTATGATGCTTTTATAGTGCTTTTGTGTCCTTTTTGAAGTTTCAATGTTCAAGATCATGGAAAACCAGCCATCAAATTTTCTCTTTGAAAGTCAAGCGGCTCAATATTAGGAATAAATGATAATAGAATTTCAAATTTTGGGTGAACTATCCCTTTAAAATCTTGGAGGCTGGAGGCCATCTATAAACCTTCTTTACTCAAAGCAGATTTTCTAAGGATGGGGCCTAATATTTCAGAATATAGCTATGCTATGGTATTTTCAAAGTCATCCCCAATCAAGAGCACCCAAAGTAGGCTGTCATATCCATGGTTTGGTCTCAATATGACTCTGATCACATAACCTCTGTCATCCCTTTCTTGTGAACCCCTCTGACACAGGGCTCAGGAGATGGATTCAGACATAAGTTTTCACCGTGGGATCCTGGACAAGAATCCAGCCAGTTTTAGAAACTTCATGTAGGTTTACCTACAGACTGTCAAAGAAGTGTGCTTTTCATAGAAGCTTCTTTTGCTTTCATGGGCATGAGTCACTGCAAATATGGAAATAAAGAGTTATGGTAAACAAGTAATTAAAATTATGAGACATACTCCTGAAAATGCTACTTTAACTGCTGAGAAAGAAATATTAACGTATTTTGTAAAAGATTTATTTGAAAAGTCTGTCAGTCCACAGCGGACTGAGCGTTTATATGAATTTTGCAATGGCAGAGTCAAATCCACTTCCATTTCTTTCCCTTGTCCGATAATATCTCTGACCTTGTGTCCAACTGCACCTCTACAGAAATGTAATGATGCTGCCGATCGATTTTTCAGGATGGCCTCCCCCGAGTTCTCAGCTCCACTGTGAATGAGCATAAAGAATGTCCTCAGCTTAACCTTAATCTTTCCAGTGGAAAACAAAATACTCCTGCAATCCCAAAGACACAAGGCCTAACAAACACATATGATGCAGACTGGTAAAACATTGGAAAACAATCTGTAGAATATTTCTGGCCACCCCAAATTTCTAAAATTGATTGTCTGTCTCCCAGCAGAGCGGCGGGCCTTTAAAAATTTTTAATAAAAATAATAATAATAATAATAATGTTAATTATTTTATTTTTTTTACATTATTTTTTTTATTACCTACATTATAGTACATAATATGATAGCATTGTCAGGGTTGGGTGAAGGGATTAGGTGAGGACTCAATAAGTAGAAGTAATGGGCTTTTTATTAATAATAAAATAAAACAAAAACTAGAGGAAGAGGAAAACCCGTAGAGGAAAACAACCCGGAAACTAGACTGGCAAGGCTTGGCAAGGCGGGACAAAGCTTTGCAGTGCAGGACACAAGGTGTACAGATGACAACAAACTGGCACAGGACTGCAAACACAAGGGCTGTATCCGAAATCTCCCCCTATACCCTCATTCACTATTCCCTACATTAGTCCACTAATACAGTTCACTTGAAGAAGTAAATGAAAACGAATTCAGACATTGAATTCACCAGAAAGACTGCCACTTTTGCATAGTTTGTGCTTGCTGTTTAAAACTGGTAGCTCTAGTAGTAAGATGAAAGGATTTATCTTAAACTTGGTCATGGAAATTATGTATAAACCCTAGTTAAACAATTTAATAATCAATTTACAATGAATTTATACCCGTGTTGTATTACGCTGTACTATGCCATGGATGAGCGCTTTGTAAAATTAATGGATGGATGGGTGGATAATTCAGCTGCGGGAGGCATCTTCTGGCGTGACGTGGCAATTAATTCGGCGCGTAACTCTCACAATGCATTATGGGTATTCTCTAGCCGTTGATAGTGCACGGGTTTAATGCTGCATCTAAATGTTCCTACTTATACTACGCCCTTAAAGTATGTACTCTTTTGGTGAAGAAAAAGTACACACTTTTGAGTGTGTAGTAGAAGAGTAGGCAAGCTTTGGGACATACTACTTCGTCACACACTGGTTTAAAGGGTTAGTTCACCCAAACATTTAAATTAGCCCATAAATTCCTCACCCTCAAGTCATCCTAGGTGTATATAACTTTTCCTTCTTTCAGACGAATCCAGTCGGAGTTCTATAAAAAATTGTCTTTGATCTTCCAAACTGTTTAATGGCACTCAGCGGGTGTTACATGCATCAGTCCAAAATAAGTTAAATAAAAAGCGCCCATCCATTTAAAAAAAAGTGTCTCACATGGCTCCAGGGAGTGAACAAAGGCCTCCTGTAGCGAACCGATGCATTTTTGTAAGAAAAATATCCATATTTAAAACTTAATAATCACTTTAATGTAGCGTGCGCCAACAGTTGTACACAGAAGCAGCTCCGGGCTGATGACGTATGAGTTCATCGTTGCACATGCGCCGGTGAGTTTTGTGAAAACCAACGTTTGTTAACAGGAGCAACGGAAGCAAAGTTTCCTTACTTTAGCAAGTAAGTCTCCTCTTGGCTTATATTGAAATACTCCGACATTCTTCTTTACAAATCCTCGTTTGTACTTCTAATTAGTGACCGTCATTTTGTTTTGATCTCTCCCCTTCGCTTACGCAGGCGCAAAGCGGACCTCATACGTCATACGCCCGGAGATGCTTAGTGTATGTACAACTCGTTGGCGCCAGCCTCCATAAAGTGAGGATTGTTTAAAACAGAACAAGACATGAGGTGCAAGGATATGAAATACCCGCTCAACATGAAAACAAGGATCCAGGGCAACGACACAATCTGAAGCAGCTTGCTCCCATGAAAAATAAGATAGACGGGTGTCAGGGCTCGTGTCAACAAAACCACGAATTACAATAGGACTGAAATGACAGGAACCTGACAAGATACTTTGAATTGTCTTGGTACCAGTATTCAAGGTACCAAACTACTACAACCACTGAAAAAATATACGAACATAAAATTTACAATAAAAAATTATTTACAAAATAAATTATTTAAATGTATTTAAATGAAAAAACATATGGTTGAAAAGTAGGAATAGTTTTCACAGTTATTTTAAATTGAATACATATAAAATAATATGATTACACGTGTGCGCACTGTAAAATAAAATAAAAGAAAATAAATAAATAAAATATTTTTTATGTTTAAATAAAAATACATCCGGCAATATGCAAGTATACTTTGAAGTACCATATCCGAGGACCGCGGATTGCACCACTGTAAAATAAAATCCTATAAAAATACTTTATTTAAATATAATTTAAAAAACTTTATTAATAAAGAACAAAACAATATATTATATATATTATAATCTATATATATAATATATTATTATATATATATATAGATATATTATATTATATATATTATATATATATATATATAAATTTAACTAAGCATTGGGCTTTAGGTCTTCTAATCTTTGTGACTGGTACAGTATATACTAAATCAAAAACACTGCCCAAGTATCAGCTGAACATTATTGTAACATCAATAAAGGAACATTTTATCAATGTTATTATATACAGCTTTTAGACAGCTTGTCAACAATCCACGTTATACCAGGGTTTTCTATAAAAGCGCAGCACTGTTAGATTTCAACAGTACAATTTCAACCTGTTTAGCAACCTACTTATTTTTTCGTATGTTAAAAAAAAATATGAACAACACATGACCAGTACACTGCCAGACTTGCCAAGAACATTGTGACATGAGTTCCAACTATAGGCACAACTAAAGTGGTCTAATCTAATCCCAGGTTTCAATAAAACCGGAAGTCGCCTGTGTCCCATCTCTGGATCAGCAGACCTGTACAACCCAGGACAAAGCAGCATTAAGCTAAAATGGAACTTATCAATCTTCTCTTCCTGGCAGCTAGTGAAGGGGAAAAAAGTGAAGAGAAAAAAACAGGGCAGTCTGTCTCACTGGCAGAACAACTTCATTTATAACACAGCCGATTGGGCGCCGACAGGTAGGCCTCATGTAGCAGTGATGCCGACAGAAAGAGAAGAAAAGAGAAGACAGTAATGCTCTGCCTGCATTCAGTTTCTACATAAGAGAACAGCTGCATCAAGCTCACGATAACAAAAGCCCCTTCCTCATTAATTATCCCTCTATCTTGGGAAAGAAGAGGCATGTGCTCGTCTAGGCGTTCAGAAGTGATCAACTGATAAATGGTTTGCTTAACGGACCCAGTCCATGCAACTCCCAGAGCATAAAACACTTTGTACAGGCCATTTTGGTGCCCTCGCTTCACAGACAGAACCTAAACAACTTTTCGTTTTGCATCATTAGTTGGGAAGGAGTTGATGCCGCCTGAAAACAAACTAAAGGTAGGCAGCCATGCGCCAATTCACTGAAAGTCTTTCCCAGAGCAGGCTTGTGGTCTAGACTGGCTTTATGAGGACCTTCAAAAGCACTTAGGAGTGCAAAGATGCGGCTCCATTCCATGCCAAGCCTAATTAGGTACACATCAGAGGGACGGTGTGAGAAAGTGGGCCCTTTCTTACACATGGACCCCTTACAAAACCAATGAATGCATGGACCCTGGAGACAAGCACTCAAACAAAACACAATCTGGGCAATATACACACTGTGTCCAAAAACGGTGCCAAGCCACACAGCAAACCGGGCAGGAAGTGGAGTTGTCGTCCCCGGCCAAGTCTATTACTCCCCAGATCACCTAGCTCACAGACGCAGAAGGTGACAGGAAGTTGAAGGAATTAGCCATTTAAAGTGAGCAGGTATGACAAACAGTAACTGCCAGGTTAAATGGCACAAAAATGGCAGCATGCATTTTTAATTATAAAGAAAACTATATTAATAATAAAATAAAAAGGTGTAATTTTCAAATACATTAAACACCATGGTAATATGATGGTTTGTATTTAATGTACCATATTAGAGTACCACAAACAAACCAACAAATAATAATTATAATAAAAAATAAATAACTAAATATTTTAATAAGTATTAAATTATTTAAATAAATACTAGTAAATACTACCACACAAATACTAAGCAGTACACTGGTTTCAACCATGATAATAATAGAAAATGTTTCTTGAACAGCAAATCAGCAATGAAGACTGGAGTAATGATGCTGGAAATTCAGATTTGATCACAGAAATAGAGGTAACGACTGGACTGAGCAGACACACAATTATTTGTTATATTTAACAAACAATCTTTAAAACCCACTCTGTGAGTTCTGGGACTAGACACAAAAGTGCAACTATCACTCCAAGTGGACTCAGTTACCCGGACTACCATCTGATAAGACTGTTTTATTACTCAAAAGTATAAAACAGTACAGTTATTTCCCATACCCTGGTAAATAAACATTTCTTAGAATTAATAAACAATTAACACTGGGTGTTTGCTGGGTGAACAGGTTTGTTGATTGTTACTCCATTAGCTGATCCAAATATAAAACGTCGTGCAAATGTTAAGAAAAGTCTAAGAGGAATCATCCTAGACAAATCTACAAACAATCATCCTATGCCGAAAAAAAAAGAAAAATTCACATAGAGTCTCTGTAGCAGTATAAAGTTGTTGAACCATTTGAGACACACCTACTCACTCAACATGCCTCCTAGTAAACTAGACCTTCTACCTCAAACCCAAGCTTCAGAAACCCCTAGATGAAAACATTCAAGAGTGCAAGCACTCACACTCATGCACAACACATATAATTATTATTCAGAAAAAGCAACATGATGAGAGGCCCATGTGCTAGTTAAGTTTTTCTCACAGTCCCTGTGGGTGAGGAGCGTCAGAAACCCTCTGTCCGTTCCACAGATATCCTAAGAGGCACACACACAAACACGCACACACGGGACACAAATGCAATTTATGGCAGGAATCAGAGAGTTTGCAGCTCAGTGCTCAGGCAGGAGAGATGAGGTTATCACCTCTATCTCCACGCCGGTGGGGGCCACAATAAAATCATACCTCAGCAACAGGGCCCGGCAATGAGATTTGCAGGACAGTTGTAAATGTTCGAAAGTGCTTTCTCTCTCCCCAGCTCTCGCTCTCTCTTTCTTTCTAACACAAGGGCACCATGGTATTTCACCCCACTTCCCACCAACAGCCGAGGCTTTAAGGCACGTATATTTGGAAAGGCTTCACGCTCAAATATAACATTTAGAGCTGCAGGAAGGACAAAGCTTAGCTGCTTGTTTGCTTAGCACAAAAACAGCACACAAACAAGAAGAAGATCTACCAAAGGCATCAAAACATGATTTCAAATATATATAAGGTTCTGAACAAGTGCCATATTTATCCATCAATGTATTTATGTGGTACACCAATGTATAAGAAAACCATAATGCTACCATGGTTCAAGGTAAACCATGGCTTTTATCAAGGGCGTAGATTAAGTAATGGGCTTAAATTAGAAGATTACTGTTTAATGTAGTAATACATGTACTGCTAATAATTATATATTCAATATGTATTCAATTAATTAAAGTAATATTTATTAAAATAGTTCAAAATCATTAACTAAATGCATTCTATTTTTCTAAAATATTTTGTGCACAAATAAAATCCTAATGTTTGTTATTGTGCACCCTGAAGTACCTTGGAGATCCAGCAAAGTACCATGGTATTACTATCTGATACCACCACTGTACCGTTACGGTTTCAAACATGATGCAAAAGTCAATGAGGAATCCTCATAGTACAACCACTTGTCTTGTGCCAACAAAATATTATTTTGGAAATTTTATTAGAATTTTGATATTTCCATCTAACAGCTGGAAGAACACCTGGATAGTGAGGTCAGGCGCTCATGTTGGGCAATGGGGCCTGATGATTTCTCCTTCTGATGACTATACTGTCAGATAATCAGCATTAGATGGGTAAAAAATTACCTAAAACGATATTCCTCTCATTTATTGTTAGCATGTAGTGCCTTACAGTAATGTGCTAGGGCAGACTGGTGTAGTTTATTGTCAAAACTCTCGAGTCGATGCATTCAAGCCACTGAATAATTATTCAATAACAAACCAAAGTTCTTGTCCTCTCCTCCCTCTCACGCTCTCTTCCTCTGAGCAAGCAGCTTGTAAGTGTGGAGCACTTCATCTTTGGTAAATGGCTATATGATACCTCCTGGCTTAAGTGGAAGACTAAAAGGAAAGTCTTTAAAATCACAATCGAACTTCAACAAGCGCACCCAGGCAATAGAGCCATCCATCAGCAGACAGGTACTGCTCGGTAATATCACCTCAAGTGAGGCGGAGACTTCATCTCAATAAAAGCCCTCCTTTTGTGAATGCAATGGAAGAGGGATGAATATGGAGACACATTTGGAAGGAATATGTTTTTTTTTTTATTGCCGTGGAAACCCCACGCAAACTGTCACTGACACCCCCCTCACCCCCCCTCCCCATCCCATCCCGGAATAATGAAAATACATACAAAACGGATCGCTCTGCATCTTAGAAATGTCATTGCATAAATAATGCAGAGACTCCCCCTTTCGCATCCTAAGGGTCTATATAACACACATTGCACAAAATGGATGGCGCTCCAGCATAACAAGGTCTGGTCGTCATAAAAAGCTTTCAGACAAATGGCGTACCGTCCTCTCCAATAAATTATGAGATGCAAGGAGAAATGAAACACCGCTTGGCTAAATAAATGCACCGACATACGAGTGGACAGAATGGCACATAATTTGTCCTATTGTTTCTACTTCTAATGCTGACTCCACCCCCTCGTCTGACCTCCAGTTTATAGAAGTGATTTGAGCTATTGTACTAAACTCTTTGTTATGTATAAACATATGCAGATGTCCCGTGCCACTGAATATACTGAATAGGTGCATATGTGTGTGTTGTTGACAGCTGGTTTATCTAAACAATCAGATTTTTCCAGAAAACAAGTGTGTGTGTGTGTGAGAGAGAGAGAGAGAGAGAGAGAGAGAGAGAGAGAGAGAGAGAGAGGAGAGAGAGAGAAAGAAGATGAGAGAGAGAGAGAGAGAGAGAGAGAGAAGAAGAGAGAGAGAAGAAAGGCAGGTGGAGCTCCAGTTGTTTCTCTCTGAGATCTCAAATGTTCTGACATCTATCCGCCCTCAGGACAGCAGTGGGCTGCCAGAGTCCCACACGGCTGTTTCATGGCAGGAGGGAACCAAGCAAGTATCTACCTGCAGTTTCTCAGATATGTCTGAGGGAGATGAAAGGACAAGATGTCCATTACTGTAATGTACTAGCTTCATTTTCAAGCCATGTTACAGTCCATGTTAACAGACCACAATCAGAATCAAGGACTGGAACTAACCGTCTTATAAAGGCTGCTAGGTTATTTGGATCGACAACACCATTTACTAAGTGTGACGCTTGAATTGTCTTGTTCATAAAAGAGCTTAAAGGAACAGCTCAAATGCCGTATAAATAAATAACCAAGCAACAGTCATGAAAGTGTTGAACAACCAGTGATAGTGACAAATTTAACTGATGAAGATGGCGACTTTTATAAAATTGTAATCATTTTTTCAAGTGATATAACAAGTGGTTGACCAATATATCAGCAAGTCAAATATATCGTCTGATATTTGGCTTTTTTTCTTAAAATGTTAGCATTAGCTGATACGTTTTTCTAATCAGCTGATAAAAGACAGCGACAGAACTATTATTTTGACAGCGCTGACAACGACCGAGCCAGTGCACAAAGCACAGGAGTTTTCTTTTGTCCGTTCCCCTGTTAAAATTTCAATCTAAAAAAAAAAAATATATATATAATAGTATATATATATATATATATATCTTACACAGCGTTTCATTAGACTGAACTATTACATTTTAAAATGTCCTAATAAATTTTTAAACACGGATGATAGACCAGACAACTAGTTGTCTAATATTGTTATTGGCTCCACACATTAGTAGTTACACAAACCTCACTCCCAATGAGTAAACACGCCTAAAAAAGAACTGAAAATAATAGTTTTCATTGCTGGCTCCTTATATTATGATATATATTCTTGAGAAGCATCAAAGGCCACAGGTGAAGGAGTAAGATATATTTTAGCACATCCACAGGTGAAGGGGGTTTTGCTGGATGAGAGAGGCTGTGGAGCGGATGATCAGAACAGGCAGAGGGCGTTTGACCAGCTCACTGTGGAAGAGTCTTAATCTTATTTGCCCTGTAATGCACACGCAGACTCCCGCACACAGTCAAGGCCGCCACATCGACACCATACCCTGCGCTCCAGCCCGCCTGTAATTCTGACAGCACTATCACTCTGTTCTCCTCACCAGCAAGCAGGTCACTGCAAATCAGGCCAGAGGAGGAGCTTGTACAGTCGCTAGACTCAGCAGATGTGAGTGACATTCTAAAGTACTTCGATTGCGCTGATGTCACAGACCTCTGCACTACACAAAGTCGAGTTGATCATATTATCTGGTCGTCATGAGGTGTTTAGGGTTTCCCAGCCACTCCACAGTCAACATGAAATGAGACTGGCCCTATTTACTTTCTAAATATGCATTTGAGTCTTATTGTGGATGTATTCCCCCCAAAATGAGCAAAAAGTAGGAAATAAATAAATAGAAATAAAAGTAAACAAATAAATAAGTAAATGTAATTAATAAATGAATAATTAAATGAGTGCATACATACATACATCACTCAAACAATCAGTTTTAAAGATTTTGATCCACCTTGTTAATACATTAAATGCCTTAATATATTATATATATATTATATATATATACTGTATATATATAAATATATACCTGAACAAAATTATAAACGCAACACTTTTTTTTTTGTCCCCATTTTTCATGAGCTGAACTCAAAAGATCTAAGAATTTTTCTATGTACACAAAAGGCCTATTTCTCTCAAATTTTGTTCACAAATCTGTCTAAATCTGTGTTAGTGAGCACTTCCCTTTGCCGAGATAATCCATCCACCTCACAGGGGTGGCATATCAAGATGCTGATTAGACAGCATGATTATTGCACAGTTCTGCCTTAGGCTGGCCACAATAAAAGGCCAAGGAGAAGTGCTCACTAACACAGATTTAGACAGATTTTGAAAAATATATGCAAGAAATAGGCCTTTTGTGTACATAGAAAAATCTTAGATCTTTGATTTCAGCTCATGAAAAATGGGGGCAAAAACAAAAGTGTCCAATCATTGCCCGCCAATATATTATATATATATTTATATATATATAAATATATATACTGTATATATACAGTATAACTCATTATTATTATTCTTCCTTTTAATTATAGCAAAACAATCATACCAAATTAATTAAGAGGATTATATTATATTATCTCAATTATTATTATACCTTCACAATATTAATAAATGATTGTTAAATTACACAAATTAATGCAATATGGTTTCCCACAATATGGTTTGGAATTAAATAAAGTAATTTGCAATGAATTGATTAATTTATCATTAATTGTAATTATCTTATTCAAGTCTGGTGTGGCACCCCAACTTTACCAAAGAATAATATCAAGTACTAGATTACATTTTGTTGTTGTTGTGGTTGAACACGTTTTACTTGGACATGTTACATTATTGAACTACAATGAGCTGTGAAAGCCTCGTCGCCATTGGTTGAGCCAGTATTGCTGTATAGGGCAGCTTAAACTCTTGATAGAGTCACAGTGTTTATACTTTTCTGGGAAACCAACCTATAAATGTCCTACTTATAGTTGAGCCGACAGCTCTTCAATGCCACAGCCCTGATTGGAGAAAGTATTACACACTTCAGTCTGTAACTAAAATAAAACCCATAAGCTGAATCCCAACATTCAGTCTGTTAAGGTCATGTTATGTTATGTTTTATGAAAATAAAACTGTACATTTCATAAAAGAAAATGTTTCCCAGAATGCCTTGCAGTTTCACAGTGAGCCCATGCTGAATCAATTCCAGCAGTAGCAGGAGAAGCCCAGCAGGATTAAACAGCAGCCTGGGCCTCGGCCAATTAATCAAAGCAGAATTGCTGTAGAGGCGAAAAGGCATTCACTGAAGTCTCTTTCTGCACACCAACAATAAGCACAGGCCATTTCCTGGAACCTGCAGCATGTTTTAAAAACAGCGGGTCAGGCCGATGATGCTGCTTTGAGCTGAATGGTGCTCTCTGTGCGCAAACAGCTCTAGGCCAGAACTCGCAGGCCCTACCGGAACACCAAAACTTACAACACAGCACCAGGGCTGAAACCAGACCAGAATAATCAAACAGAAATGTCATTGTTCAAATTGCAGCTGAAGCCCCATCTTCTAAACGCAACGTGATCTCATGATAATTCGTATGTATTTTACGTAACATGTGGTTCTATAAAACGTACATTTACTTACGTTTTTACAGGCACTAAAACGTACAATACTGACGTATTTTCAGCATCTAAACGTACAAACACTGACGTATTTTCAGCATCTAAACGTACAAATTCTGACGTATTTTCAGCATCTAAACGTACAAATACTGACATATTTTCAGCATTTAAACGTACTGTAGCGAATTTAGCTCACAACAGGAAATATGAATAATTAACCATAACTAGTTATAATTAACTATTCATATTTTAGATCCGCTGTAGATATTTAGCTGAACACTCAGGGTCAACCGTCTTGTCAATACTAAGAACGTTAATTTCCTGGTTAAGGAAATACTTTCTTACTGTACAATTCTACAAAGAGCTTGTAGCATAAATTTGCATGATTAAGTGACTCCAGTTATGAAACAATGAACTACGTCAAGTGTGATACAAGTAAGTTTTATTAACTACATAAACACTTAAAACTAGTCTAACATACTACATAAACACATAAAACTGGTCTAACATCCTACATAAACACACAAACTGGTCTAACATACACATAGCACAACACACACACCTACTACAGTTGGTAATATGAGATTGTAAAAAGTTTAGCTCAGTACAGAAAGAGGCATAAAGAATGGATTTTATGGAACACTTTGCTTGTATATTCAACAGATCAAAGCCTTCAAGGATACGTCAGATTCTTAGTTCAAACACACCTTTGTAAATAGGTGCAAATGATACCTAATGTATCAGTTATTAAGACTAAGTTTGATACTTGCGAGTGTCGGCTGTCTGAAAGAGATTCCTGATCTTAAGGCCCCAGATCTTGCTGAAATTAGTTGATGAAAGGAACCAGTTTGAGTCAGAGAAGGGGGTTCCCCTTTGGTGATGGAAAGTCCAGGCCGAAAGGCTGGCACAGCTTTGCTCTCCTGACGTTTTCCTCACATCTTCATCCTAGGCATCTGCCAACAACCACCGCTGTGGCGTGTCACATACGTGTGGCCTTTAAGCCCTGCAGAGATTCACAACTAGCCTCTCAGATGGTCTTCTCGCAATGGAGTCCGGTCTCAATGGGAGTTCTGCGTTATTTATTGCCCGTTTTTCTAAGCCTGGTATTTCGCATATGTAATAGCGCCTTTGGTGTTCATGCACAAATTTATAAGATTCTTAGAACCTCAATATGTGTGCATAGGTTCATCAGTAATATGCACGCTCCGTGAGTCATCCGAAGATGAATTCATAAGCCACACATGAAATAGGTGAGTTATATTAACTAGTGGTCCTATCATAACATGCTAAACAGCTATCCCTACACAACAATATACACGACCAGTAATGGTACACCATGACCTACGGATATGTGTTCATTCAATGAAGGTTTTCCTATGAATTAATTAGTGAACAGTCCATTTCTCTGGGCATTATTTGTCTTTCTTATGAGGAAAATGAGGGAGTTTATCTCCCGCATTCCTTTAGGCCATAAAACCAGTGATATCAGCATTGGTTACCATGGAACAAGGCTGTTCTGCCTTGCGAGGGTGTTAGGTCCTTTCGGGGGGGTCATAAAACCAGTGATCTCATGATTAGTTGTCATGGTGACCAAGGGGGGATGGTGTTCATCAGAAATCCTGGCATCCAGTTTATTGCGTGAGGGGACTGTGACGATTTGTTAAACTAATGAATAACTGATTTGTTAAATCAAATAAAAATTAGTGTGTCAGAGGCGAGACGCTACGTACAATACTGATGTATTTTCAGCATTTAAACGTACAAAATTGACGTATTGATGACACCTAAAAATTAATCCTTATGAATATTGAAATCGCGGCATTAATTTAATTAGTTTTTTAGTTGCCATATGAATTAACTTGTTTTCAATTGCATTATTAAATTGTTTACTTATGAAATGATAACATTTCGTTTTGTTGTGTGATTTCTGCTGCCAGCTCGTTTCCAAGAATATGCCTACATAATGGTAAACACGACTTCACTTTAAACCTTAAAATAAATAACATTTCTGCAATCGTTTAACCTTTACTTGTCATGTATTGTTTACTTTGATTGTCATGGGCCACAGAAGGTGTTTTCTCCGACATGCTGTGACAATAGAACTATAAAATACCCCAAAAATGCAACATAATTACGAAATGAAACAATTTAATTTGTGCGCTGTAATCCAAATCTTCCGAATCCATGACTGCGAAGAACAGACCAAAATCCAAGCCTTCGTTCGGCGATCTGCTTGCTTCTGCATCCCGAGCAGCTAGTCCAGTGACCGTGAGCAGCAAAGCAAAGCCCGCGCTGACTGATGCGCTCTTTACAAATTCAAATGTTGCCGCTTCAAACGACAGGTTTTACGGCAGGATAATCGAACGCTCATTGGCTCTTGCCTGCATTCGTCACAGATTGTGACAAGCCGTGTTTCTGGTGAGGTGTGTTTTAGTGATGGGAAATTTTGATTCTTCAAGAGATTTCGTTATTTTTTCAGTTTGTTTTCACCAAAATGATTCGTTCGAATTCGTTTCACTGATTCGTTCAGTGACCATTTATTCATATTACATAAATATGCCAGCAGGTGGCAACGAACGTATTCACTTATTACAAAAAACTGATTTGGCTTTATTAAAATGTGTTCATAATCTACTCATTAAATAAATAAAGTCTAAATAAGTTGTTCAGATGACCAAAGTACAAGGTTTTCTTGCATATTTAACATTTTAATTGTTTGGTCAGACATTTAAACATTCATAAATTGGGGATTAAACATTGAGTTATGTTCTGTATGCTAAATATGAATATATAAACAAGCGTATATGCACAGTTCCTATAACTGTGCTTTGCATCCGCTTTCTGCTGATTGTTGATCGAGATTGACATGCTTAATGGCCGACTGACCCAGTACACTCTCATTAATTTCATTCACGAACGAGATGTATCAGTTCAGTAATTTCATTCACGAACGAGATGTATCAGTTCGGTCATTTCGTTCACGAACGAGAAGATCTCTCTCGTTCAGACTCAAAAGAAACTCGTTCAGTGAAGGGCGTATTCGTTCACTACATTCAACAAATCACATGCTCCGTCACATCTCATACTCGAAGGCTATTGGCTCGAGGTTTAGTCGTTCTTTGACAGGATGAAGCAGTCCACAGAGCTACCCGGTTCACTGAACTGCGCATGTGCTGCAAATAGCGCCGCGCTGCTCTGGAGGGAGGATTTTCAGTGAATGAGAAATATGAGTCAATGGATTACATGAACGACAATGATTCGTTCACCAAAAAGATTCGTTCAAAAATAACGATTCATTCGTTCACGACGGAACAAACACTATGTGTTTTGAAGGCTCGCTAGCGACTTCACGAGTCACGGAATTGGATCGGGAAAATATCGGGATAATATTTTCAGCGATTACCAACCATAACTTCTGCTCTGGATCAACAAAACCTACTGTATTCCCCAGAGAGGACTGGCGGGTGCAACGCATCATTTTTTTGATTACTTTGGGTGCTGCTTTTGACATTTTGCATAATAAATGAATTGTATTGCATTTATCTGTCTGTCATGTTTTTTATACTGTCCAGAAATGTTTAGGTTTATAAGTTGGAGCGGGCTTAGAGACCCTAAAAATAGTTTTCGATTGCTATGTTACTAAAATGTATTTTCCTGCATATTCGGCGGTCCATTGCTGTTTTATATCCTTTTATATCGCATAAATGGTAGTTTCCGGGGCCTAAAACTTCTAAATTGCGTATTTATAAAATTATAAAAATGCATATTCGCTGTAAAATGGGTAGGTTTAGGTTTGGAGGTAGGTTACGGGGTCTAAAAATCAAAATCGCTTATTGATAGAATGATAAAAATGCATTGATACGAATACCTTAATGATATAAAAGATATGTAAATATTTGTACGTTTTTTTAGCTAAAAATATGTAGTGATTTGCACGTTTTAAACGTTGAAATACGTCTAAATTGTACGTTTTAGCATTAATAAAAACGTACAAAAATGTTTTGTGCTTGTAAATGTTACGTATTAATTCCTACGTATAAACATGAGACCAGGCTGCTAAACCAGGCATGCTATGCTGATTCCAACCGGCTGACCTCGGCAGTATTGAGCAATAAACATCAAGGATTGGATGCCAATGGGCTGCTTTTCAAATCTATGAAAATAAATTCACATGGATTAAAATGGGAATCATCTTTAGACAGGATTTAGTTTGAGGCTAAAGGCTTAATTTGTTTCAGGGAAACAGTTCAGTGTGTTTATATCGTATGCTAAATTTTCTTACACTAATATTTTTGGACCTGTAAACAAAGGCTGACCCTCCAAATCCAGACAATAGCATTTTGTCTCCATGACAGGACAGCATCCATCAGAAATCTCATAAATGATTTGCTTTTATTACCATAAATCTAAAGAACTGCTGCTTGGAGCAAACAGCACTGCGGACAGAGGCCTAATAAACTAATAATGCTATTGAATAAATCACTGATTTATTAAACATGTCTGGAGATGTGAGGATTTTCAAACTTCGTTATTTGTATTGCTCAGCATGACCGTTCTAGACACATCCACAGCAGGGCTTCATTACTTGTCTGTCTGTCTGTCTAATCATTCATAGGACAGATGCAGGCACACTCTTATGCTAATAAACAGGACAAGGCCATGACAGACTCTTCAACAATCGCAGCACTTGTAGCTTCAGTGGACTCAATATAGAATTGGTCAATGGCATGATCCATAACCTCCATAAAGTTATATAAAGAGTAGGGGGGAGATTGGGGATGATTGTAGTTTATATTTATTTGTTTTTCAATTTTTCCTTCACATAGTTCACAGACTGCTACAAACTTACATTTCAGATTTGGTGTAAGAAACATAAATATATAGCTAAATGAAATATCGCCATTAAAATTTTTTAGTTTAGAAGACAACTACTGAACTCAACAAAGAGTAAAAAACTACAATAATATAATTAAATAAATATTACTGGACCGCAAAACCAGTCTTAACCCCTTAACTGTCACCCCCCATTTTTTTAAAATAGTAATTAAAGTGCACGATCCAAACTTAAATTGTTATAATTCATGAACACTTTGGAATACAGACATAATTTTGGTCTCTTTTTAAAGAAGAAAATCAGCAGATTATCGCAAAAGTGGAATTTTTTCAATAAATTTAAGTATCAAAAAGTTATAGTAGTTTAAATTTACTGTAAAGAAAATGCACTATATTAATTTTATTTTATTTTATATATAATACATATTTTACATATCAGGTTTTACTCTAAAATTGGTATACAATTATAGCCTTATGTCTAAATAAGTTATGTTCCAAATTTGAAGTTGATATGAAAAAAATTGAGGTTCCTGTGAGATTTTATTTAGGGTGATATACCACAAACAGCCACCGGGTGACACCCAAACTCCACTGAATTTTTTTAATGAATTTTTCTGTCACAAATGTCTAGATTTCTTGGTCAATATATTGCTATCTCAAAGTAACCACCAAATATGGAATCCTGAGATTCAGACCTTTCCAATGATATGTTTTTTTTTGTCAAGATTATAAAAAGGTTTTATTTTAAAAGACTGTAATTCATTTTGTAATATGACACTTGACACTGCCCACTGAGGGGGAGGAGACCGCCAAAAGATTTTAAAGTACCATTTCCATGGTAACGCAATGTCCAATGGTTTCGAAATGGTTTTCACAGGATGAATCTTGGGCTTCTAAGCTTTCAAATGATATATGATTTATGATGATTACTAAAAGATTTGATAGAGAAAAAAGACAACAAAAAAAGAGCGTCAAACGTCCCACAGGTGGGACGGTAACAGTTAAGGGGTCGCTGGTGTATATTTGTAGCAATAGCCAAAAATTCATGGTATGGGTCAAAATGATTGATTTTTTTTTATGCCAAAAATCGTTAGGATTTTAAGTAAAGATCATGTTCCCTGAAGATATTTTGTAAATTTCCTACCAAAAATATATTAAAACTTAATTTTTGATAAGTAATATGCATAGCTAAGAACTTCATTTGAACAACTTTAAAGATTATTTTTTCAATATTTAGATTTTTTTTTTTGCACCCTCAGATTCCAGATATTCAAATAGTTGTATCTCGGCCAAGTATTGTCCTATAACAAACCATACATTAATGGAAAGCTTATTTATTCAGCTTTCAGATAATGTATAAATCTCAATTTCGAAAAATTGACACTTAAGACTGGTTTTGTGGTCCAGGGTCACATATTAGGATTGCTGTTTTGGTTGCTGCCATGACATGGACTCATCCTTTCATACACCTAGAGATTAATATATATATAGTAAAATAAATCAAAATATATATTTACAGTACATTCATAGGTATCCAGATTGACATCTAGAAAATATTTAGACATCCAGAAACATTAGAGAGGTATGTTTCAAGTAGAGAGGGAGTTGTAGAGAGGGAGTTGAGTACACGCTGAATAAGTATAATAATACACAATTGTTAACCAACAATGTAATTCCTTGTCAGAGCAAATGCCCCCATTTGGAATGTAGGTAAATTAAGTTCCTTGTGCAAATGTCCAACACACAGATGTCTGACACATAGAGTCAGCAGTAAGCGCACGGTGGTAGAGAATGAACTAGATAAGATATTTAATTCATGATCCAAGTTCCACATTCAGTCCAATTGCGTCCCATTATTCTCAGATCGAACCTGTTTGTGTGTGCGGAAAGGATATTCACAAAAAGACAATTCATTATTTCTACAGCTGGATGAAACTGATTGTCTCTGTGAGCTTTTAATCCATATCTCTGCGATCATGAACCGAGCATTGTGTTTTGACAATAAAAACCCTCTCCTCTCTGTAAACACCATTATATCAATGACCTTGACTCTGCTTGAGGTTTGAAGGCCAGTCAGACAGCACTAAAACGTTTCCTGAATCATATTCTAGATCAAATAATTTTTCACACTCCTTCAGCCCGGAGTTGGCGTTTGTTATTGGTGTTCTCCGCTACAGAGCAACGTTTGAAGGTTATTCTACCTGTCGAAGACTAGAAATAATACTATTCAAGCTCTACCCTTCAGCAGGACTCAACCACAAGTTTTCACAGTTCTCGAAATAATGCCTGGAGCAGCTGCGTGTCCTTCTACTAATCAGCTTTAAATAGCTGATGACAATCTGGTTTGAGTCAGGACACATTCAGCCACCTGAGCAGACAGAAATACAATCATCAAAACAGGCCAGAAAATCAAAAACATCTGCCTAGAAGAAAATATTCCACAATATAATGTGGACAACTGCAAACACAGAAACGTTATAAAAACAGTTGTATATAATGTATCAGCATTCTCACAATTCACGTGGAAGATTGTGGGATCAACAGTGGAGCTACATTTATATAAATGAGAGACAAAAATGTCAAGAGGCAGCCAAACACTGTGAGGGTGTGATTTTAAAATGAGCCAAAATATTCTGCATTTGGTGCTTAAATCATTACATGATAGTATATTTAAAGGGGTCATATGATGATTTTTTTAAAGATCATTATTTTGTGTATTTGGTGTAACAGAATATGTTGATATGCTCTAATGTTCAAAAAACACATTATTTTTCAAATACTGTACATTATTGTAGGTCCTCTATGCCCCGCTTCTCTCAAATACTTAGTTTTCTACAAAGTCCCTCCTTCCGACAAGCGCAGTATGCTCTGATTGTCCAGCTGACCCAGTGCACTGTGATTGGCAGAACACCACAAGCACTCGTCTGAAATGTAACGCCCCTTACCATAATCGTAAGCTTCATCTTTCATAAAAAATGTAAAGACAGTAAATAATGTCAGTAGTTTTACCATCAGTTCAAGCCCGAAAAATGGAACAGAGTCACGTGACAGACACAGAGATGAAGCTGGTATGTGTTTGCATTACACAAGCCACAGTTAAGACAGCTGAATCCACTGTGATATGACCCTGTCTCTCTCTCTCTCTCTGCTTTCGCCTCTCTCCTCTAACAACACACATGCGCGCAACGCGTGCCACCAAACACATCACACACAAGCTGCGCAAAAACTCTGCATCCTTGAAGTCAATAGCAAATACTTAAACTAATAAGAAAACATACTTACAGTAGCTGATTCTGAAGCGCCTGATTTTCATAGCAAAGTCAGAATTACCTCCTCCTAGGTTCACGAAATGGTCGGCCATAAAATGCATTGCTGTTTTGTTGCAAGTAATCTTAAAGATTCCTAAATACATCTACCTTTGGAAGGCCAAATAAAGTGCTTTTTCTTTCGCACTGAAACACACCGTCTCCCTGACATGCTGCTTCAACACTAACTACGGTTACTGAACCCAAGCCTCTTTCTTTACGGCAATTGGGCGGCCTACGCAAATCTTCGCACATCGTGAGGTAGATATGTGGGGGCGTGTTAGAATGGGCAGTTTTAGGTAGGCGTGGTTAACTCTTAAATTTATAAAGAATATCTCTTTGGATTTTGAGACTTTAGTCTTTGCAACTTCAGGGATCTTGCCTATGCACAATCAGCTTGTAACACTCAAAAAAGAAAGGAAAACTTGAAATCGCAATCATATCAGATTTTAAAAAATTAACTTCCTATTTATTAAAGAAACTTGAAAAAAATATATACAGTACTGTGCCAAAGTCTTAGGCCATTAGTATTTTCACCAACAAAAAATGGTTTTAAGCCGTTTATTTCTATCTTTTGCTGTAGTGTGTCAGCAGGAAATATCAGTTTACATTTCTAAACATTCCTTTGCCATTAATTGTAATAATCCAGTGAGGTTTTTGTTTGCAGATAGAATCTGACAACAGCCAAGTGCTCCACACAGAGATCTCTCTATATATATTTATATACATATACAATTTGTTGGGGCCAGGACTGTTAAAATATTATAGCATTTATGATATTTTCTAGATAAATAATTACACTAACACATTTAAAAGGTAGCCATATTATTTATTTATTTATTTGGTCCAGCTCTCTCTGAGCATTTCAGTGCTAATGTATACTTCAAGTATGCACTTTGTTTAAAGTTGTTCATGTTGTTGTGTTAAGTCCACTAGGAGTACTTACTAGCAATATAGTGGTTACAAATATCAACAAACCTCTTGAACTTTACAACAGTTTTAGCCACCATCCAGCACTCAAACCGCACAGTAAATCAGTACAAGCACCAATTATGTGCAGTACCACAGCAAGCATACTTCACACACACACATCAGCACACAAGCTGACATATCACCCTGAATTTCAGACGCACAATATTTGCATTGAAATCGTTTGATATTTACATTGAAATGTGCTGCTCGGCCACAACTGTTCTGGCTAATATGCCACACGTGGTGTTTTATTTCACTGCCGGTTTAACGGCGGTTGCTCTATCTCCCAAGCATCCATGTAAAAGTATCTCCTGGCTAACGCGTTAATTACACCTTCATTTATGAAATGAGCGGGAGACTTGGGTTTCTGTACCAGAGAAAAATCACATTACTCAACTAATTAATAACTTAATTAAAGCTTCTTTCACGTCAGGCGTGGCTGATTACATAATAATTAAAAGTAAATGGGTGACTTATTTAATGGCACCTTGAGAGCTGATAGAGGTGAATTGCTGTGATTAAGCCACCGCTGATCAACCGTCTTTTTTTTTTATTCCTTTCGTTCCACCATACACATCCCTTCATACACGTACCTTCATTAAGCTAAAAAAAAAATGAGAAGAAAAAACAGAATTGACTGCATTAAAATGGCCACAGGCTGATTTTTACCCCTGAAGTCCCCTTACCGCATCATTCAAAGGTACAACATATATCATAATGCAAGTTTATAAGACCATTTTCAACATAATTTTTTATCCTTAGCATTAAACAGGCTGTTGTACCTTTAAAGGGTTAGTTCACCCACAAATGAAAATTATGTCATTAATTACTCACCCTTCATGTCGTTTCAAACCTGTAAGACCTTCGTTCATCTTCAGAACATAAATTAAGGTATTTTTGGTGGAATCTGAGAGCTGTCTGACCCTGCATAGACAGCAACGCAACTGAAATGTTACCAAGTCCAGAAACGTAGCAAGGAGATCGGTAAAATAATCCATGTGGACATAGGGAATTATCAGCAATATTATAAATCTACGAGAATACTTTTTGTGTGCAAAAGAAAAAAAAAAGATTTATTCAACAATTCGTCTGAGACCTGGTGCATTTTGGAGAAATAAGCTGGACGTAAAACAGAGTTTGGATGCGGTCTGGTGTCAGCTGCGTACACGTCGTGTTTACGTCCAGCCGATACTCTCCAAAATGGCAAGACAAATTGTTGAAAAAAGTTTTTTTCTTTTTCTTTTGAGCACACCAAGTATTCTCGTAGATGTGCGTATAATTCGGTGAACCAACTGATGTCACATGGATAATTTTACCGATCTCCTTAACTTGGACATTCAGGTTGCGTGCTGTCATGGGGGTCAGACAGCTCTCAGATTCCATCAAACTGATCTTCATTGGTGTCCGAGATGAACGAAGGTCTATACGGGTTTGAAACTCCATGTAGGGGTGAGTAATTAATGACAGAATGAGACATTTTTGGGTGAACTAACCCTTTAAGGCTTTAGCAAATTATCAATGTTAAGACTGGCTAACATTCATATACTAACAAAGTTCACCCTGTTGTGCATTACAAATCTGCTAAAACAAATAGGATAAAATTTGTGACATCAAAACCATTAAAATGTCAGATTGTCCCAGTTTTGAGGCTAGTTTTCATTAAGAATCTGGGTAAAATGGGAAGAGAAGCTTTGTTATGAACATTACAGTATGTCTAAAAAAGAATATCATCCTCTCTGTAAATAAAATAAAATAAAACTAAAAATAAAGGAAATAATAAATCGGTAAAATAGGGGTAAAATCTAATTATTAAAATTAAGGGTATTTTCTATATTTTATTATTTATTGTTGTGTTTTGTGTTCATATTTTAAAGGTGTTTACCTATATTTTGCATTGTTGCACTTCATTGTGTGTGTTTTAGCCGTTAACGGAATGTCTTTAAAAGTAATGGATAATGAACCCGACCGAAAATTGCAGAACATATATTTTATTATTATATTTTATTTTGTGCAGAGTACTCTTTTATTAAAAGAACAACTAAACTTGGTAAAGCTGTACTATCCATTAAAAGTCAAGAAATACATGAAAATGAAAAAAAAAACTTAAACCTGGTTCACATTGCTCTTCCAATGCTCTCTTGAAGTTAGGAATTCCGTCATCCCCAAAAGGTTTGGTTAAATATCTTAAACAAATTCAGGGGGTTAGCACAGGGTCAAGATATTATTGTCTATTATTATTGTTCTACGACATAAAAGTAATAGCCCCTTGAGATTTTTGTTTGTAATTTTACGTGGTCTGCTAACAAGCTTTTACTTGTGATTGCAACAAAGGAAAGGGAATTTATTTTCACATTGAAAAGGTAAAATTCATCTAATTCATACGCTCTTGCAAAATATTCTCCTCAATATTTAGGCAATATTTATTTATTTTTTCCCAAATTCATTTTTTATTTGATCTTTTAGAACAAACTCTAAAAATACCTCATACTATATCTAATATCTATAGTTGTTTACAGTCATTGGCAGTCAACATAGTTCACTAAACATGAAATATAAACAAACGTAATTAACAAACCATACAAAAGTCATCCACTTAGGGGAAAATCAATCAATCAATCAATCATACAATAATGTAATCATAATAACAACAATAGACAAACTGGTATAAGTAAATTATAATTGAACCAACCCAGAGGGGCTTAATAGTCAGAGCCTTGCCATGCATTCATATTTTTTTTTTGTACATTTTTATTATATTATTATAATTTTTCTTAAAGGTCTAGCAATGAATTGTTGAAAATCTCGTAAATTGGCCAAACTGGACAACCTTCAGTCCCAGTCTATATCCATTCCTTCTTACCAGGCTGTCTTTTTTTAAATGAGGACTGTTGCAATCTGAGAGTATATACTATTTCCCCATGACATATATTTCTCTAAATAAAGATAACCATTTGTTATAAGTTGGTTGTGGTGATAGCTTTTTTGCAGCTACAAAGAGTATATGGAGTAAATATTTTACCTCCTTAGATTTCACATCTTTCATACTGGCCACAAGAACAGCCACCATGGGGTCTCTATTTATTGTTATTTAAATGTTTTTTCAAGTTTATTTTGCTTTTCTATCTTCTTTTCAAATTTTTATTTTTTCTTTTAATGTGGATGCACATTAAATAATTTTCCCTCTTAGCACAGCTTTCGCTGCCTCCCATAATGTTATGGGTGATTTATCAGGTTTATCGTTAATTTCTAGGTACTGTTCAAAATCTCTGGCCTTCCTAATAACGACGTATTCAACCTCCATCTACTGCACTTAGGTCTTTAGCCATTCAAGGTAAAAGTTTTTTTTTGTTGTTTTTTTTTTTTTTTAAATAAAGACTGGTTAATGGTGGGTGTTTAAAGCACCCGCGGTGTAGTGTGTTAATAGCCTACATTTGGCTTTTTACTTCTGGCAATTGTATTTATGCTTTAAAATTCATTCAAATTGTGTTAATTTATAAAAATTTTCATGATGACCACAGAGTTGGTCACAGATTCTATCTTCTGCAATAATCCAAAACCAATGGAACAATCCTAGGGCGCTGCTAACTTCTGGGTTGGCCTACAAAAACTGGAAGCCTGGAAGGCCATAAGACGAACAAACCAGATTAAGCTGCATTTTTCCGCATGGATGGTCCCTGTAGAGCAGGGCTGTCCAAACTCTGTCCTGGAGGGCTGGTGTCCTGCAGTGTTTAGCTCCAACCCTAATTAAACACACCTGAACCAGCTAATTAAGCTCTTACTAGGCATAGAAACTTCCAGTCAGGTGTGTTGAGGCAAGTTGGAGCTAAACTCTGCAGGACACCGGCCCTCCAGGACCGAGTTTTGAAGCACTGCTTAGAGAAAATATATCTCCCTAATCCAGGGAGCACATTTACAGGATTTACTGTATGTTCTTTAATACCGTTAACAGGATAAGGCGACAGTATGCTAATTTCTACATGACTCCACAACGTATTGTCCGCCAAAGTGGCTCTTTCTACATTCCTTCCAGCATACAGCAGATCGTCCTCATCACCTGCTCATTATTTCTGAGCCAGATTAGCAAAGGCCGATTGGCTTCCTCCTTTATCTATCGACTGGGTGATTATGCACTGACAATGTTAATGAAATTAGTCTCCTAATGCTTTTTGGACCTATTAAAAATGTTCAGATCCTCAGTCCACAAGAAGTCTTTCAAGACACTCTTTTTTTTCCAGCAGACTAATAGAATTTCCAGTGAATTCAAATGAACGCTGGTGATGAAGAGGGAAAGCAGCCATTATAAATCATGAACACATTGCTTTGTTTTTCATTTGAAGTGTGGCAGCCTGGGACCACCATAGAGCTGAAATACAGCCAGGGAGAAGATGGCAATATGTGTGATTGTGATTTGGAAGAGAAGCAGTTGTACCGGAACACATTCACAGACATTTAAACAGAGCTCGACCATTAAAATTAGCATTTGTGTGGGTGAGAGCCACCTTGACTGCTAATACAAAATTAAGCCTTTACAAATTTATATGGACGTCTCGAGACTCAGATACAGTAATGGCTTTCTTTTATGAAAGTTCATTCAATTAAGTCCCTTTGCAGGGAAAATTTGACGTCTGGGTCGGAATAAATATGAACAAATTGCCTTTGTGTTGTAGCGCTTGGGGCTGCAGCAGGAGATGAGGGACGCTTTCGAAACAGGAAACATCTGAGGCAAAAATATGATTAAGATAACAATGTGCTGCTTTTCATATCCAACCACTGAGCTGCTCATAGACTGACATCCAGCAATGACCTCTGGGAAAAAGCAACAACAAGGCATCATTCACCATTTCCCCTATAAACCCGAAGCGCTAGGAGGGAATCTGCAGTTCTTTACCTGATCGTCAAAATACTGCTCAGTTAACCTGCAACGAAACACAACAAAGTCCTTGGTCACTACTTAGAAGTGCTAGTCAGCGAGTTTTGTCTCACGTAAAATGCATAACACTCAAAAAACACGCCATCGTGTCAGTCCACACATCAAATGTGCAGTGCGTCTAATTAGGAGGGCTTGTCAAGAGTCGTTTGTAGAAGATGAAATCGATTTTTCTGAGCAGCGACGGCAGTCTAACAACAGATAAAAATCAAAGAAGTGTGAGAAAGGAGTGCGCAATAAAACATAAATAGCCCTGGGTTAAATGAATCTTAAAGTCTTTTCAATTTCGCTGCCACAACATGGCAAAAGGTCAATCTAGTATGAATGAAGCCTCATTTGCGGCACCACAGAACACAGTGTCGTTAAAAAAATGAAAGAGAAATTGCATGGGTGGCATCTGCTATCCCCGGTGATGACCATTCAGCCGAGCTCTAATCTCATCAGACGACTTCAATCAGCAATCGTTCTTTTTTTTTTTTTTTTTGGTTAACTTCACTCCAAAAAAGCAGCACCGATTGCGAGCACCAACAATGACTTTATTCTCTTGGTTTTTACAAATGGGTGACATATCCCTTGATACAATCCCTTTTCATCCATGCCTGTCAAACGATCATGTTTTACCTCTTCAGTGTTGCTTTTGTCTCTGATCTTAAATGGAATCATATATGGGGGAACTCAAAGAGAGGTGTGATGGTTCCTGCTGTAGCACAGAGTGCTTATTCTCTTCATCCATGAAAGGCTCGTGTATTACGAATGGAATTCTCAATTTTCCAAAGCACAGACAGTTACACAAACAACCATTTGAGCATGAAAAGGGCTCTGAATTACATTTTGATGTGAAATAAAAACCGAGATGGACCAAGTGCAAAAGAAAAAAAGAAGAAGAAATGGAACAGTTAAAGACCTATGAGGCTGTTTGATCCCTCATTGATTTCTGGGATACCACAGAAACATCTAAACATCATCATGCCAACATTTTCTCAAAGATTATAAGTAAAATAATCACTTGAGGTGGAATTATTAATAATTGACCTGTGATTCAAAACACTGACCCTGGAGCCGTGGCATAGCAGCTATTGTGCTTATGTGGGAAAAGCAAGTTCAAGTTCAAGGCTCTTCTAAATAGACAAACCTACCCGACGTTAACTCTTGAAAAAAAAAAAACACGTGTACAAAAATCCAAAGTGACTTAAGGCACACATATTTCTTTGTTTATTTCAGATTTCAGTTCTTGTTATCCCTGGGAATTGAACCCATGACCTTGGCGTTGCAAAGTTTGAGCTACAGGAAGGCAAAGAATCACAAAGCATTGACAAGTAACATATTAAATTAAATGTGAAATGTTGAAGACGAAAGACTGAAATATTATTTTCTTGTACAACATAATCCAATAGTCTTTGTTTTATTTACTGTACAACCTCAAAAATATATATTTTGACAGCACTAAAGGCATTCTGGAACTGTTGCTTAGAGTCATTTGTGCAGTGCCTGGATTCATGGAAGAGATCCAGCTGTTCTATATGTTTCCAGGCCTCCACATGGAGAATAATTCTTTCCATACAAGTTATCAAACAGCATCTGTGGCAGAGAGCTGATTTAACATAACACATTCTGACAGTCACCTGAGGATATGAGCAGAACGAGTCTAGACTACAGGCACAATGGCACAAAGGAAGCTCTGCCCACTCTGACGTCCTCCCATTGCAAAAGCATCCTCTCAGCTGACAATGGATTTCCATTAGCTTTGAGTGAGACTAATTGATCTCCTTCACAGATGTTTTTTTTTCACCTACAGGTATATCAGAGGAAGGGACACACGCTCTGAAAGAGAGATTGGAAAGCACATGCTCGCAAACCACCCGATCAATGGCCAGATGGCTCACTTGAGTCACATCAGGCAAGAAACTGCCAAGCAACTTATTTTTCAATAACCAACCTGAAGCACTGAGAGAGTGGAGAGGTCTGCTGTTCCCTTATAATGGTGAAAATATGCCACTTGGGATGGAGGATAAACCTATGCTGAAGAAGATACCACGTTTTGCTTTTTCCTCCAAGGCGGATTAATAACCTGACACGTGTAGAGTGATATTTGGATCACATTTCAAAAGCGCTAACTTTTCTGACACGTCTTGTCAAAAATCTTCAATCTGTCCATGACTGTGTAACAGTACACCAGTACAGAGTTCATACCTACATCTCTGAGTTTAAGAAATTCAAACAAGGCTCAGCGGTATGATGTTGTGGCAGAAACAGGTTAATTGATATGGACTGAATTAACATGTAAACCATAGTAGGCAATATACAACCTTTATATATATATAGTATTAATATATTATATATAGATATATAATTCTATAGATTATATATATAATATATAAAGTGTAAACACACTTCTAAGCTTAAAAAAAATGTGCTTAAAAATAATCGTTGTTATAATACTGTTTTTATATTATTTGAATATAGTGACAATGCACAAAATACTTGTGTATTCAGCAAATTAGATAATTTTCTTTCCATATAAGCTTGTTTCGATCATACTTGGACAATTCAGGGGGCTTCACTTGGCACTAAATGTGTGTGAACGTTGGGGCCAATAAGATGTTGTTATCTTTCAAAGAAATAAATTTTGTATTAACATTTATATGTATAAAATAATTATTTACATACAGGTTGTTCTTTTGAACTTTCTATTCATCAAAAAATCTGAAAAATGATTGTCGTTTCCAAAAAAAAGCGCACACTGTTTTTCAACACTGAACATATAATAATATCGTAATATTAATAAATAAGGAGAAGCAGCAGCAAATCAGCATATTAGAATGATTTCTGAGGGATCATAAGGCTGCTGAAAATCCTGCTTTGCCGTCACAGGAATAAACACCATTTAAAAAAATATTACAATAGAAAACAGTAATTTAAATTATAATAATATTTTACAATATTACTTTTTTACTGAATGTTTTACCTAATCAATGCAGCCTTAGTGAGCATAAGATAAGTCTTTCTTTCAAAAAAATGTTTACCGACCATCAACATTTTGAACAGTAGTGTAAATGTATATCTAACGACATCATGATTAATATCAAATTCTGTGTATCTTGATCCAACAAACCTGATGGCAAGAAGCAAAAATCTCCAATAATTTTATCAAAGCAGGTATTTCAGCCTCTGATCACATTCTGGTTACTTTGAGCTCAATTTAAATGAAATCTTAATCAAAAACAGCTCTTGAATGGGGTGCCCATATGTCTTACTGCCAAGTGTTTGCATGTAAACAGCAATGTAATCTATTGGGGAACATTCCCTTATAGCAAGTTAAGAGGAAGAAAAAAGTTGTAACCTTAGAAACAGTTCCCTAGGAAACAAGGAGCAAGAAATGGAACTACAGAGATACACATGGAAAACACAGCCATGTAATTACATCAATGATTTAAATGTGACAAACGGCAAAGATGACCAAAAACAAAACATCCAGAACTAGAACGCCGTATAAAAACAGATAAAACTCACACCGGGTGAATAATTCTCTACTTTAAATGCAATGCAGATGATCCGGTCTCAGCAAATGAGTGATATTCCCAGTCACAGAGATGTCATTTCGGTGATGAACACGTGGGCCTAACAAGACTATTTTTAGCGTGGCACGTGTTAACGATGCCATCCAACCTCGCATGCCCTGGCAAAGGGCCAGACATCTGCCACTGGGCCACATCTTTCACAGGGGAGTGACGCCATGTTTAATCACTCAGCCAGGTTGATTATCCCCTGTAGCCTCTACCATCGTACACGTCTGCAACACATTGTCATTTCGGGTGCGTGTGAGAGAGTGTGTACATGGCTGTCAGACAGAGCTCTTCTTAAAACACCACCTCCACGAGAACCAGAAACAACAATAGCAAAAATGATCTATTTTCGCATGAGGAAACGGCTCACGCGAACTACCCGATAACGGAAAACCCCTCGTATTTCCTAAACACGCCTGCTTTAATTGCCTTTATTTGCTGCGAGAAATTAATTTCGAGAGAGAAGGAAAGCAAATGTGCATGAATAAGTTACTAGATAAACCCATTTCACAGTTTAACAGCTGGGAGTTGTTTCTGTAATTTTCCATTTTAAAAGGCGACGACACCAGTACACATATTTGGGATCGACATCTTTGAGGAAGATTAATCAAATCACACGCTAGGCAAATATGTTCCCCCTCGCCTGAAACAACTAATATGTCATTGGCACGGGTTTAGGTATTAACACACGTGCATTTATGCCCAAGCAATCTGTGTTTGGCTTCATCTGAGCACTGACTTCTTCCCGTTTAACGTTTAGGACGATATACTTGATCCACTGTGTCAGGGTGTATCAGCTAACGCAAGGCTGCGCGAGATTGTGATGTGTCACAAGCAGAAGTTGAGGCCAGTTTCTCACGACATCAACACCTAATGATCGGTATCATACCGTGCTATTCACAGCATCGGTTGCAGGCTATAATGATTGTGTCAAGAGACCAATGACATGAAGTCACTGCTGAGCAGTTTAGGATGAGAAGTAAAGACGGCTGTGACAAGACCAAAGTTATGCACTACAATAAGTTACTAGAAGGGCTCTACGATAACAGTTCTGATTAATAGCACTCCATAATAGAACACTGACGTCACAATACATGCGTACGCAGTGGCAGGCAATGAATTAAAAATACTACAGAATTTCCAAACATGGCAAAGACTTGATGTGTGACGTTAGACATAACATCGACAACTTCAATAATCTTTTTTTTTCATTTTTTAATATACCTTATTGGTTAACCTGACAGGCGGCACTAAACAGCAGTACCAAACGTAATTAAAACATATGTAAGAAGTCTATATTATGCTCATCAAGGCTGCATTATTTGATCAAAAATGTGGTAAAAACAGTAATATTGTGAAATATTTTTACAAATCAAAATAATGTTTTTTTATTTTAAAATACTTTAAAATAGAATTTATCCAGTTAAGCTCGGGGCGTTTTTTGGAATTTTCGCCTAAATTTTTCATACTCAAATTCAAATGTTTGCCCTACACACATACAATGGAGGAAATTAAAAAAAATGGTTTCATTGTAAATAAAACCCTTTGAACTACAAAATATGAGTGGAATTCTTTATAAATAACATTATATACTTTTCAAATATTACTATAAACACAAAAAAAAACATAGGCGCTTTTTGATTTAAAAAAAATATATATTATTTTGAAAATCTGTAATTCAGGTTCTATTAGGCCCAACTCTCTGCAATTTACCTTGTTTGATGCCCCTACATGCCAAAAAGTACCAGAAAAAAGAATCTTTCAAATAACAGCTTCTAAACAGGAGTTAGAACAGTATTTGTGAAGCGATTGAAAATGTACAATTCTGCATCTAAATGTGTCATTGTGAGTTTTCTTTGCAAAAACAGGCTTTATAAAACGCATTAACCCCACAATCCTATTGTACTCTGTGCGATAAGAACTTTAATTGATTATTTATTGAATTATGTTTCATTTTTATGTTTTTCTAAGTAGTAATATACAAAATGGCACAAGCGAATTGGACCAAACTTGTCATATTGTGATTTCTACACTCAGTTTAATTCTTTCAGGATGCTCACATTATACATTCTACATTATAATATTTATATGGTCTATAACATCCTAAAATAGAACCTATATCCTCCAGCTTTATATCATTCCATTTATATGCATTCTGTATTGGGATAGTGATCACAGCATCTCTCACCTCAGCATCAGTTGATCACAGCATCTCTCTCTCATCCTGAATCCAGCTGTGCTTGCCTCTGTGGTCCAGAGCTGGGCTAATCCGCTAGCCGCTAGCCGCTAACTACAGTCACAGCGTCAAACAAACATATGTTAGCTCATCTACACCGCACTGTAATAATCCATCTATATTTACTGTATATTTACTGTATACTTACTGAAATGCATAATGTACTCTCCTTTTCTGTCAGCAAAACAGTGTATCAGCGTGCTACTATAGCTAGCACGCTTCATAACAAAGCCAAACACTCACAAACTCACGGAGAATAGCAGCTAAAGTCTCCCCAGACGCGGGTCCACTGCTCTCCAAGGCTCTCCACGGCGCGTTGACCGTTCTTCATCGTATATAACTTGTAATATGATCATCATAGACTGAAAGGATCCGAGACGCATTCGCTACAACTCTTCCGTCCGGTCAAAAGCCTTCAATTCTCGCGTTAGTGGACTTCATTCCCCACAGAGCACTGGCTGAGCGAGCGGAAGGCGACCCCTCCTTTCTGTGCCCACTGTGCTGACGGGTCGGTGTCAGATTTCACAGAGTCTGTAATGGCCGACCTGAGTGACGTGTAAACTGACCAATTGCAGCGCAGAACTGGCCGCAGAGATGTATAGCATCAGAAGAGCTGAATGCGCGGTGGCATGCCATGGAGAGCCTGTGAGACGACGCGCGCTGGATTCCGTTACCTGGGCAGAACGCGAATATCTCACCGATGGAAGCACGCAGAAACCTGAAAATGGTCTTGTTTGAAAGAAGAGATCCTAATCTAAAAGGTATTATAGAGTTTATATATATTTGTGGCTTTTTGTGGCTAACTGAAGCAGTGCTACGAGTATAAATGTTACACAATAAAAAATTTCCGTTTTTTTTTTTTTTTTTTTCCTCGCATTTCGATGAAGGATATTCGATCTATGATTGTCCACCCATAAATACACATCATGAAATTCCTGAGATGGATGCTTTCCGTGTGATATATTACTTGACTTATTGTAAAAAATATATCAAATGCCCATTCTTCGTAAAAAAGTTCGCAATGGCTAGGCGGAAAATCGTGTGTGGAATGAATAAATTTTTTCTAAGCTTAATTTTACTGCTTTATGGATATAAAAACCAAAAGGAATGGTATTTTTTGTAAAGAAGACACTCCAAGCTTTCAAATGAGCCCATATATGGGCTGATACCATGTAAGGAAGGCTATGTAAATGAAGCATAAAATTTTTTTACGTGATTTTGGACCTGTATCCGGGTCCGCAGAGTTTAACTGTTCTGTGGTAAAGCTGAATTTTCATCAGCCATTACAACAGTATTCTGTATTCATTGATATCCTTCCGAATCATTCTATGCTGATTTATTATTATCAGTATTGGAAACAATTGTGCTGCCTAATATTTTTGGAACCTGTATACACACACACACACACATTTTTTGCACTCAAAAACAACTACATGCTACACAATGGAATCTACCGACAGCCTCCAAATATGCTTTTAAAACACTCTCTTTTCAATTAACATTTTTTAAATATGGTTGTGAGAATGGCAGAAAATGTACAAATCAACCACAATTAAAACCCCTATAAAAGTGTTCCTGCACCTAACACAAAAATGTACAAATCAGCACTTCTAAAACACACAATCCACACAAAGCTTGTCTTCAATAACAGCTCATCTTGTCACTCTTTCAAATGCCATCTGAGCTTTTTTTTTTTTCAACAAAACAACTGTCAGCACTTTCCACAAATATATATATATATATTTAAAGTATTACAGGCATACATCCCATGTTTTAAAGAGAACTTTATATTTACTATTTATATTTACTGATATTAACTATGTTCTCAACACAAATAATAATAATAATAATAGAAAATCAAACCACTCATATAAAATTTATTTTGACCTCCTGAGGTCGACAATCAACCTTTTCCTATTTTTTATTAAAGTATTTTGTACTCTGTTGGTGGAATGTACCAATGTAAAAAAGCATGTAATCATCTCAGTGTCTCTGACGTTCCTCTCTCTCTTTTTCATCTACATAGACAGCTATCCTCAAACAACCTGAGCCCCAGATTACCATTAAATCACTGATTAATGTTTTCCTTTTTTCCTCTTTCTGGCTAACGCTTATATTCTGTGACCCAAATCCAGGAGCCTGTGTTCAGTCTGCAGCTGGGGAGAAAGCGAGAGAGAGAGAATATTTCTCTCTCACGGGTGAGCTGCCTCTGCCCAATCAGACCGCCATTTCGGCCTGGTGGGTGCTTGGCTCAGTTCAGGATTAAGAATGACACTCAAAGGAAGCTGAGCTTCAGCCAGTGGCCTGACACTCCAGCAGCAAACACACTCTGGCACTCTGTCTAATCTGGAAGAGCTGACACTAAAAGCACCTTGCTACATCTATAAGGAGGCTTGTCGTGTACCACTGCTTGCTTTCTTGCTTTTTCTCCATCAGTAAATCTAGCCGAGACTAGAAGTAAAGAAAGCAAATACTGTGCACTATACAATAATGTTTTGTCAGAGCTCTCCCTCTCTCTCCGAACAGCTGGACCTGGAGGCTGTCAGTCATCCAAAAGCATGGTCAAATAAACTCATACTGGGTCAAACGCAAAAGCAACCCCTTAAGCTTTTGCTCAGGCTCTCATCATCCAAACATGTAAAGTGGCGTGGCCTTCACGTGTCATTTAAAATGACAAGATGCATCAAATATTGAGTTACAAGCAAGGGTCCATTATTGTCCAACGTCAACTGCTGTTATGGTATAACAGATGAACAAAGCCATATGCAGCTCTTCAGTGCATCTCTATTACCCAAGATTACAGTCATTTACAATCAAGTCATTACACCCATACAGAGACCTTTACCCTGAAACCTCCCAAAGCTATACTCAGCATGACATTTACCCTCTGATTTCTCAAAGCTATACTGAATCTGAGTCCCTAACCATAAAATCTTCTTATGGCTAGTAACAAATGGCCAATAACACATTGAATTAAACATGACACTTTGAACTGAAATAGACTGAAACAGCATTATTTATATAAGAATTTTTTTTAATTGTTTTCTCCTTATAATGAAAGTCTATACGGTCCAATGTTGTTTGGTGGTCAACTTACTCTTAACAATTTTTTTTGTGTTCCACAAAAAGAATGAGGTTGAGTAAATGATGACAAAATTATCTTGCAGCTATAGAAATTTCAAAAAATACTTGCCAAACTCACAGTTCAACAATATATTCCAAATTAGCAGTAAATGTGACATGAATGGTATCCTAAACTTTTGTTTCACAATACCAACCATGTTTCTTTTACGCTGTCATCAAACTAGCAATAAATGTATTAATAAGCTACCAAGCAATGCCTTTGTTGGTTGTGGATTGGCTCTTTTATTTGGAGGCGGGTCTTCCTTTACTAAAACTAGCACATTATTTCTGCGTCTCAATGTGCCTACTTATACTACACCCTTAAAATATGTACTCTTTTGGTGAAGAAAAAGTACACACTTTTGAGTGTGTAGTCAAGAGTAGGCAAGCTTTGGGACATACTATCACGTCACACAACTGCGTCTTTAACGGACGCTCTGTCGCATAGATACACGCACCCTGTCACTGTAAATTGGCCTGTCAATCTTCTTGTCACAGTTAACATCCTCCACATTGCATTTTATTTAACTTCCTAATCAGTGGTTCAACTATACCCCTCCACGCCACAACATCCAGCGGGAGAACCCGACGCTAGTTTGGGGATCCATTTTTTCGTTTCGGTTCGGCGCTTCGCGCATAAGCCTCAAAAGACGGCTTACTTGACTTTACAAAGAATCATAACGGCTACAGTTTATGCACCTTGATTTATATCAAGCACTATAAGTTTACGAATATTTATTTATAAATCAATCCCAGTGTTTCCCAACCGTGGTGCCGTGTAAAAAATCATTTTTTTTATATTTTTAAATTGCTAAAATGTTGAAAAAAGCATTTATTATATAATATCCATTTCTGATGTCGCCAATAATTAAGAGATTCACCAAAATTTCGGATGCCGAAAATTAGTTCACCGCTCAGGATACACTTTCACGTGGTGTGACGCTCTGCATATTATCCCACTCTATGCATGTGCGCTCTGCTCAGGAAAAAAGTCGCGGGGCCCGAACCGTTCATTTAGCTCATCGGAACAGCAAAGTCACTCAAAAATCGACCCGACAGGTAACATCGATGTAGTACAGTATTGTTTCTGTTTGCAATAGCCCTACTGTGTTGTAACATTGTGTGGTATATAGGCAACTCTGGTAACGCTTTCATTCATTGATCTGCTAACCGCTATGCTTGCGTGTTCTGATTATAATATATCTTTTAGACTAACATTAGTTGGCTACTTGGTAAAAAAAAAAAAAAAAAAAAAAAAAAAGTTAAATATCTTAACCCTACTGTTAGACTTACCTAAAAAACTAAAAAGCTATTTATTTAATTCGAAGGCCTGTCATTTTTTTTTATTTGTGCTATCATTATTAATTTCTTTTTTTTGTTCTTATTTTATTACTGACTGCTTATTTGTCATTTTTTATTCAATTCAAAGTTTGAAATCAAGCTATCTCGTGCTACTGCACCAAAATTACCCCACTGTAAAATAAAAAAAACACTGAGTGAGCAAAAATTTGTGAGATAGCTAGTTATAATGGTAATTTAAATAATGTTTACATATGTATAAAAGTCTACATTAAAATCTGTCATATAAATTGGTCTCTTCATTAGAAATTAGCCTACTGATTGCCACCATTGATGGACACAATCTTTTAATAATATTAAAAATTTCTGTATGACATTATATTCTGGAGTTCTTCCCTGTTGTACCGAATATCGATACTTTTCAAATTATCATATCGAAGGTAGAAATTCAAATATTGTAAAATTTATTTTGTAGAGTGCCACAAGTTTGTTAAAATTTCCAAAGAGTGCCGCGACTAAAAAAAGGTTGGGAAACACTGGGATAATCCAGCTATACAGGATTTACCCTCTTTACTTTATCCACACGAATATGTAGGTTAAACACCAACAGCCACCCACAAATAGACATAAACAAAAAGCATCAGCTGTCTTGGTTCATATGAACACGTTAAAGTTACTCGTCGTCAGGCTACAGAAGAATACCATAATTCCTCCGTTCAATTGGGCCTACGACATCGAGAGTCACGCAGACCTATAACAACCCAGCCACAACACATAATTGCAAATAACATGCCTTACCTTAACACAGAATCGACCACAGAGTCCAACGTTTATATTTTTTCTACGAATCTTTGAGTTAATATGTACTAAACATGAGTGGAATTTGCACCGCAGCGCCCCCACACACCTTGATGCTCATGACAAGAATAGCATTTATAGTTATCTTTATTGAAGTGAATTAGGTTTAAATCGCCGTCATGCATTAATGAATGTTATTTTTTCAATTTTACACATAATAATCCACGATGATCACATTACACAAAACTGAAATTGCGTGTCAAAATAACACATTGTCAATATTTTTTGAGACCCCCCAAAATTTCACAAATCACGTTTTTAGGGGAGCCCATGTCTTATTAAGGGGAGCCGAGCTCCCCCGTAGTTCGCACCCAGCTTCCTACCGTATTGGAGGGAAAAGAAGTAGCACATTGATCTGCCAGTCGCGGGTCTTTTATGCCGAGAACTCTGCTCATATTTTATGCATATGATGCATTTAAAAGTTAACGACCAAACGCATGTTTACAAAAGTTTACATTGCTGTTGCAGATGAAATATAACACAGATAACATTAAATAATTATTTTTTTATCAGGTTAAATGTTGAATATTAGTATCTCAAACCCCTTTTTCTAGGCCTCTCTACCTAACCGCCGGTCGCACACATCCGCCATGTTTGTAGTTTTTAACCTGTTTTATTCGTGTTTCTAGTTCTTGACAGAATCTTTCACCAAAGCGAAATGGATTGTGGGCAATATTAGCCATTAGAGTGTGCACGGATCCCCATTCAAAAATCGACCTGAAATAGTAGACCATCCGGGGACTTTTGGCATACTCTTTTCAACATACTATGCTTTGGGACACACTTATTCTAATCTCACATACTATTTAGGATGGATAGTATGAACACTGAGACTCAGGGTATGTGTTCCAATCCCATCACTGTAAACATCTCTCCTAAAATCCCATAAAATTAAACAGCTACTTGAGAAATCCAAAAGTAAAAAATACCAGGTCTGACGTCTGTCACTGACTATTGTCAATACTGCTTTTAAAAGAACTTGAAGAAAGAAAGTAAAAAGGAAAGAAAGAAAAATAAAGGCAGAACTAATAATTCATACCACACGTGCTGTTTCTTAGCAACTGCTTCCTGCTGCAAGAAATATTGATTTGAGCAAATATTGTGCTTCATTCCAATGACAAAACTAAGCGGACATTCATTCCCCTTCGACCATCTCCTTCCCACTAACTTCAACATTAACAACTTCATCCTGCAAAGCCTCAAGTGTTCTTGTCATTCAGCACGTTGAATGTCCTTCTGAGCTACGTATAACAACACTAGACATCTTAAAACACTCTTCAGCACAATTATCTGCTCTGACTGTCCTCAGAGACCTTGTTTATGTTACATACAGAGCTTGTGGAAAATACAGTATGCTATTTAACTTCATTTAATTGAATACCAGGTTATTCATACTGTTACAATGCATTTGTTTTCAAATAATCTCATTGCAGTTACTCTTCTCAAAAAGTGATGAATATAGCAATGACCGAGGTTCCTTTCATTGACGCATCACTTGTTTTTTAGGACACACTGTTTTGGAGAATGAAAATACTCTCATTAATTGTACTGTTCATCTGGTATAGGCTGATATGGATTTAAGAAATTAATGAATCAGTAACGTAACACTTAACATGACTACTAAGGAGTAATGCCATTACAATCTAGTAAAAGGTTTGCATTATGCATCTGTAAATCGTCACTTCAGCAACAACCCAAACGTGCTGCTTTCTTTCTCTTGCCCTTTTTGTAATTCTCCATAGTCTGCACTTTTGAAAATCAAAGTTAGAGAGATGTTTTTACCAGAGCGAGTAAGCAATCAGACCTATAGAGCGTGTTCTGTTTTTAGTGTCCTTCTTTCAGGGTACGAATAGAAAAGGAAAGAAAAAAACCTCTTTGAATGACGCAGAGTTCTCGACTAGCTGCTTTCATCGCAGGAAAAGCTCAGCACTCCTGCAACAGTCATGACCAGACCTGTCATTCTCTTGGACAAAAGAAACATCTCACTGATTACATGACACCTGGATTTCTCTGAACATAAGGACTTTTTTTATAGGTGTACTTTTTACAAAAGAAAAACAAATCTCAAAATATCAGCCTAATTAAATGGAGACAAATTAAATTAGTTAAAGACAACAATCAGAGAATGCTGTAATTTGATTTTGCATGTTCTTTAGTGTTTTGGTGCATGTTAATAAAATCTATCAACACCACAACACACACACACACACACACACACACACACAAACACATAAAAAATTGTCAAATACTTTAAAGTGAAATAAGCCAGTCTGTGTTTAGTCTTTTGAGATTTGGAGAGAGAAAAAGAAAAGGTAATACATCAAATACATAAACCATTCTTTTCCCCAGCACACAAATCCACATATTTGATCAAACCCAGATTAGTTCCACCTCATTGGTCCCAGAGAATTATGCTATATCATAAGAGATTATATTAGCAAGCTTAAACTACAGATAATTAAGTCAGTGTGATACTGTGTAGCTGAAAAAGAGAATATACGTAAAGTAGCTTGAGAGCCGCTATATGAGAGAAAACCACTTGAAACATGGATAGAATCCTAAAGAGGAAACTATTCTCTAGCTGGAGAGATCTCTTCCGGGAATTTGCACAGAAGTAATTTCACATTAATTAAAGGAGACAGTGTGTGTACGTGAATGAGTACAAGGAACAGAATGGACTTCTGTCTGTGTGAAAATCTACTTCTGTAATTTGACAAACTGTAGAGATAAACAGAATTTTCAACAAGGAAACAAAAAACGGCTTGTTCACTGTAAACATAATATTGCTGTGTAACATTACACGGTTTATAGGAAATCAGGATAAGTTTGATGGTTAATGCATATGGTGAAGGACCAATCACCTTAAAATTATGAAATGTAAAAGTATATGAGAATTTATCACAAATTAAATAAAAATTTTATTAATACATGTATCATACAAAATAATCAAAAATTCCTATATAATATTTTTTTATGTAATGTGATATAATATATATAATCTATATATATATCTAATATATATATATATATATATAATACTATAAAATATATATATACATACACTTGGACAAAATTATAAATGCAACGTTTTTGTTTTTGCCCCCATTTTTCATGAGATTAACTCAAAGATCTAAGACTTTTTCTATGTACACAAAAGGCCTATTTCTCTCAAATATTGTTCACAAATCTGTCTAAATCTGTGTTAGTGAGCACTTCTCCTTTGCCGAGATAATCCATCCACCTCACAGGTGTGGCATATCAAGATGCTGATTAGACAGCATGATTATTGCACAGGTGTGCCTTAGGCTGGCCACAATAAAAGGCCACTCTAAAATGTGCAGTTTTACTGTATTTGGGGGTCCGGGGGGGGTCCGAAAACCAGTCAGTATCTGGTTTTGACCACCATTTGCCTCACGCAGTGCACACATCTCCTTCGCATAGAGTTGATCAGGTTGTTGATTGTGGCTTGTGGAATGTTGGTCCACTCCTCTTCAATGGCTGTGCGAAGTTGCTGGATATTGGCAGGAACTGGAACACGCTGTCGTATACGCCGATCCAGAGCATCCCAAACATGCTCAATGGGTGACATGTCCGGTGAGTATGCTGGCCATGCAAGAACTGGGATGTTTTCAGCTTCCAGGAATTGTGCAACATGGGGCCGCAGGGATCTCGTCCCGGTATCTCTGTGCATTCAAAATGCATCAATAAAATGCACCTGTGTTCGTTTGTCCATAACATATGCCTGCCCATACCGTAACCCCACCGCCACCATGGGCCACTCGATCCACAACGTTGACATCAGCAAACCGCTCACCCACACGACGCCATACACGCTGTCTGCCATCTGCCCTGTACAGTGAAAACCGGGATTCATCCGTGAAGAGAACACCTCTCCAAAGTGCCAGACGCCATCGAATGTGAGAATTTGCCCACTCAAGTCGGTTATGACGACGAACTGCAGTCAGGTCGAGACCCGATGAGGATGACGAGCATGCAGATGAGCTTCCCTGAGACTGTTTTCTAATAGTTTGTGCAGAAATTCTTTGGTTATGTAAATCGATTGTTGCAGCAGCTGTCCGGGTGGCCTGGTCTCAGACGATCTTGGAGGTGAAGATGCTGGATGTGGAGGTCCTGGGCTGGTGTGGTTACACGTGTTCTGCGGTTGTGAGGCCGGTTGGATGTACTGCCAAATTCTCTGAAATGCCTTTGGAGACGGCTTATGGTAGAGAAATTAACATTCAATTCACAGGCAACATCTCTGGTGAACATTCCTGCAGTCAGCATGCCAATTTTTGCATGCCCCAATCACTTGCGACATCTGTGGCCTTGTGCTGTGTGATAAAACTGCACATTTTAGAGTGCCCTTTATTTTGTGGCCAGCCTAAGGCACACCTGTGCAATAATCATGCTGTCTAATCAGCATCTTGATATGCCACACCTGTGAGGTGGATGGATTATCTCGGCAAAGGAGAAGTGCTCACTAACACAGATTTAGACAGATTTGTGAACAATATTTGAGAGAAATAGGCCTTTTGTGTACATAGAAAAAGTCTTAGATCTTTGAGTTCAGCTCATGACAATGGGGGCAAAAACAAAAGTGTTGCGTTTATAATTTTGTTCAGTGTATTTTTTTTATAATTAAAATAAAATCTATAGTAGGATGAATCACACACAATAAGAATGTATATTAATAAAATAAATAGGATCAACATGGATTTAATACTGAATATTGAAGGAACAATCCAATCCTATTGGTGAAGGAAACACATAAAAAGGCACCAAATACAAGTTACAGCAACTGTTCTTAAAATACTCTAGTCTGTGGAAGCTCTTGGTGTAGGTCTCGCTCTCTCTTCCTCTGCTTCAGCCTATCAGTGCACGAGTCTCTTACGCGCCTGAGAGCAGCCATTTACATAAATGATGACACAAGGTCCCATGGATGTTTGCATGGAGGGCTTTTTAGATAAAAGCAAAAATGGAGAAATGCAAGTCTGCTCTTGTAATTTTTTCCTTCCATCCATTTCAGTCTTAGGAATCAGTTAAACAGAGCTAGTGAGAGCTGTGAATGCTAAAGATAGGAGCATTAGAGACGAGAGTGAGTCCTAACATACAGTTTGAGATGACTGTAGGGGGAGTGGAACACCTGTCATAAATTAAAGATGGTTTCTCTTCTCTCGCTCTCACCTCTGGACACACTGCCACACACAGATATCACAAACAGCTGTCATGAGTAATTCATAATGCTACAATAAACTTGCCAGTTATAAAGTTTAGGGCTGTCAACTTAACAATTATTTAGTGTGATTAATTACAATAAAATAATGTGATAAAAAATGAACCTAATTAATCATGTCCCCTGACCCGTACAGAAAAGCGCATCCACAGATACAGGCAATGAGCCTCACCAAACCACTTACCAAGCGGACAATATTTGTATTCAAAAATAGTCTTGCATCATTGCAATATGCATCATTAAATATCCATAAATATAATAGATGTATTGATAATAAATATAATAGACTAATTGACAGCTCAAGTACTATTTTGTTAAAAAATAAGAATCAATTGACAGCCCTAAAAATGTTCCATTTGCTTTTCATAAATTTTTTTAAACTACCCTTTATACAAATTTAAATCAGTTTTCGCCATATGGCTGTTGCACAAGGTCAAAAAGGAGAGTGAATGAGAATGCCTATTAGCTTAATTGCGTACACATATGCTAGACATTCTGAAAACACAACACTCATGCAAATCAGTCATGCTCAGATTTCACAACAATCAGAGAAGGGGAGCTGAACTGTGATCCTTCTTTCTGATGCTGCAGACGGCACCCGCTCTCCGGAGATGTTCAGTGCCCTCTGTTCTGCTCTCAAATCAGTGTTTGAGTGGGCACAGAGACCACAAAGCTCAGCTGAGTCCAACTCCCTCTGCTGGTTATTTGGGTAAATGTCACACTACTGGCATTTATCATCCATGCGAGCCGAGACTTGAGCAAACAAGCACGTTTGTGCACTCTCAGACACACACAAACAAGCTGCCCCGGCGTATGACCAAAATGGGGCCAATTATAAGCAATTAAAGCCATAATGAATCAATATCTCTCAATACCTCTTATTTCCCAAAGTGGTAAATAAGCCCGTCATCTGCTCCCAAGCCTGGGGTTTTATAAGGGCATGAGTGGAGCACTCAGCATCGGGACCTATTGTCTGTGCCACTGATACAAGCTAAACACCAAATAACCATTCCAACTGATGGCCTTAATGGACGAACCCCTTTTTTGTCTTAAATGCTTTGACATTTAGGTCTATGAATACCCACTGGGTGGGAGGGGACGATGGTGGCTGCATCTGAAGTCAGTGGCTAATTTGCTTTTAAAATGGGCTGGCTGAATGACGGCGGAGCAAGGGTCCTGCTAATGGAGACCCCGCAGATGCTCGCCCGTGTGCTCCTGGCTCTCCAGCGTATCCCGAGCACCCAAACAGTGGCTTATTCACTCTGCACAGTTTGACGGCTCCAGCTGCCACAGTCCACACACATACAAGCTCAGAAACAGAAATATTGCGGCAGTTATGCTTTAACAATGATGTCCTTCGCAGAGACTTAAAAAAAAAAAAAAGTGATTCATAAGCAAGTGTACTTTTCATGAAAGTGGCAATTATGAGAGCAAGTGACTTAATAAATAAGGAGAACACCTAGAGCTCTATAGAAATCAAAGCAAAAATAATTGTCAAATACCAGGGCCTAATGGTCAGTGATGTGCTCCAACTTTCTCAAATCTTTTCCTCTCTGATGTGTACTATTCTGTAAGCCCTACCTATTTTATATGTCAAAAAGGCCAAAAATATCAACCCTCACTGAAAATGCGTGACTATATGTACATTTCACAGTAGTTTCCAGTTGAGATGAACACTGGAGGCAGTAAAATGCCAACTTTTATTTTTAATAACAAAATGTGTGTGTGTGTGTGTTTATATATTATACACACACATTTTGATGTTTGCATCACACAACCAGCTTCAAATGTATGGCTCTCTGACATAGTAAACTTGCTCGGTGGCTCAACTGGTACAGCGTTGCAACACAAGTCACGTATTTTCCTGGGTTAAAAATTATGAGCCTTGGTTAATTTTTATTTATTTATTTTTGCGTCAAGCAAAACAAAACGCTAATAAGCAAATAAAAATAAATAAATAAATACAAATAAATCAAATGAAATTACTATATTATAATTTACTTTTTTTTTTTTACAAGTTATTTACATGATTTATTTTGGAAAATATGAGCACGGATGAATTATGCACAATAAGGTCAGAGATGGGTATAAAAAAAGACAATTTTGATTTCATACTGAATATCAGGGATATCCGTTACAGATATTAAAGGGGTCATGACATGAGAAACCAAATGTCCCTTGATCTTTTGACATATAAGAGGTCTTTGTATGCTTAATACATCCTGCAAGTTTCATAACTTAAAATGTCCTCATCATCAAAAAAAAAAGCTTCATTTTGGATCAGAGGGACAAGGTGACGTCACCTGGGCACAGTCGTTTGCATGACCGCCTCCAGCGCAAGGTAACTACACTTATTTTTCATCATCGCATCATTGTCACACCCACAGGTGTTCAGTTGACGTGCAGCAAGTGGGTCTGATGGAGTAATTGTTTACAATAAGATCGCGATGCCAGGCAGACGATGTGCCGTTCCTGGCTGTGGAAAAACAACATGTTTATATACGCTGCCGAAAGATCCCAACGTCAGAGAAAAATGGATTCAGTTTATTTTTAACGAACGTCCCAGTCACATCAGTGCTAAATTTTTTTTTTTTTTTTTTGTTTTTTTACCGTGTGTTCAGTACATATCACCATTGACTGTTCTGAGAACAAATCACAGTATGATGCTGGCTTTGCCAAAATACTTTCGCTCAAAGATCAGGCCAGGCCAATTGTTCTGGACACAACAACGCCGCCGCAAACCGTAAGTAACATATTTAATGTAAAAACTATTTTTAAAACAGTAATGGCAGTAATTATGTTAATGGATGTTAGCCAATCATAAAAGTGGGCGGTTACACTGACCTCTTAAAGGAAAAACACCACAAAACAGACTGTTTCAGTCAGAGAATGAGAAACAGGGTGGAAAAAGGTCATAAATCACTCAATGTTGATTGCTTTTCATCCAAAAAACTTTAGTAATATTATAATTACACCTCACGTACACCTTTAGGAAATCTTAATGGCAACAAAAACACATAAACCTCTTCCCTGTCCTATTTCTACTTTGTTATAAATAAACAAAATAAATGAAAAATAAAGCAAGATTTTTCCTTTGCTTTTAAACCATTTTTATTCAAATTTACAGTGTCTGTTTTCCAATGTAACATATAGTCCAAGACATATAATCTAAGATTAATACTTCATAGCTGCTATTTTATTATTTACTTTTTTGGTGATGTATTGATCAAATGCAAGATGACTATTCAGAGGCAAAAATATGGGAAGAAAGATGTAGAGAAGGAGAACAGGGGAGATAAAATGGAGTGAAAACCAAAGACTGAAAATAAATGAGGCTAGCTATCATCCTGGTCTGCACCTTGTGTGTCAGGGGTTAGAATAAGAGACAGGCTCAGAGTTGAGAGTGGTTACTGCATTAGTAGACGTAGCTCAAAGCTACTGCATGACAATTACAGCAAAAATGGAATCTCCCGCAGAGAGGCCTCACTGCATTCATCATCTCTGTCACTTTACCAGGACACACAAAGTAGAAAAAAATCACCACCGCACTGCCCTCCATTTTGCAGGTCGGAGTCTGAGGAATGAACTGTGTTTGGACATAGCTGCTCAAAAGCGGTCAGTTGATGCATGTTCTCTGGAAAATTTAAGTCAACTTGAAAAGTCAATTGAATGGGCAACTATATCCAGGCAGGCAAAGACTTTCTTTAACTAAAGACATATGAGCTGAGACAAGCTATTTATACATATATAAAAAAGCAGATGACCTCTTTTTTTTCTGGGCCAGCAGACCCGGACATTCCCTTTCAACATTTCTTTAAGCTAGATTGCAAAGACTAAGCCAAGAGGGATTGAAGAAAGACACACATGCAATGAGTGAGGAGAAAGAGAAGCTTGTTATCAGAAGGATTTTACCATATGAAAAACAATACAGCATACTTTGGGGCTTTTTCCCACATTTTATTAGCAGCGAGTAAGCTACTTTGATTGAATAGCTAACAGCGTAGAGCATAAAAATAGCACACTCAAATGTTGATTTTTATTTACTTACACTGAGCTATTTATTTATTTTTTGATACTTTTCAGGATTGGCCGATTGCAATATTCTACTTTTTCTTTTTTTCTAAAGTCGCTTGTGTTTACCAAGGCTGCATTTATTTGAGAATACAGTAAAAGCTATAATATTGTGAAATAGTGTTACAATTGAAAATTTGTGTTTTCATTTAAATTTAATTTATTCCTGTTTTGGCCAATCTGATTTTTCAGCAGCCATTATTCCAGGCGTCAGTGACCCATGACCTTCCAATGCTGAAAACAGTTACTATGCTTAATACTGTTGTGGAAATCGTGATACATTTCCCCCCCATGTTTCTGATTAGAAATGTATATACTATACAAAAGTATGCATCCCTCTTTTTTACACCTGTGGTTACTCCTCTAGGCCACTTGTGCAAAATAAAAGGCCACTGGACATATGGCTTGAAAAGAAAACGATCTAAGATTATTTGTTAGATGCTGCTTAGCTGGATGTTTTGTGTCAAATGCAATGAAATTCACATGTGCTTTAAAGCTGTTCTTTATCTCTTAGTGTCACACTAGCCAGTCTTCTAAAGTGTGGCAAGTCTTCAACAATGGACTAATTTGCCTAGAAAGAACCTACCTCCCTTAACAGGCATGAACTTCAGAGGTTTATTTGTCCGAAATTACCAGGTACCAGACCACAGGAGACTGAAGCAACGATGACCCACTGAAGAGTTTAATAACATTGAAGTCTCTGACTGAGAGAAGAGCTAGAATGTCAAGTGAGGGTAGTATTCAAATAAAACCCCATTTAGTCTCACTTCTCGTGCCTGTGCGAAACAAATTCCACCGATAGAGACAGAGAAGCCTTTATTTTGTATCCATCCATTTGAAATTGACCTTTCAACACAGGAAAAAGCTCAAATTGGCTGAGGCAGGTTTTAAATTCTTCCTTTTAAAAAATCTTCCTTTCACAGAAGCAAAAATAAGCCCTAATGGGAGCAGACATCACGCTAGCCGTTCTGCCATATCGTCCTTTATGACATCTCAAGGCCCACACGTCTCAAACGCAACACAGATGATGCAACCGGGGCCCCTTTTATATTTCAGCTTCAAACAGAAATGAGATCTGTATTACCGTCATAATAAACATGCTTATTGCCATAATGCAGGATGTCACAGTGATACTGTGCAGAATAATTATGATGGCAAAGCGCTGTCAATACCTATCTAGTCTATATAGCCACAGATGTATTGGATCTCGCTCATTATAATATACCTGGGGCGGTGACTGATGCATTGTGTCCGGTTTCGCTGAAGAAAACTGCTGTCAGAATAAGTCAGTCAAGGCGCTGACGATAATTTATTATCGTCACTATATTCTTCATGGAGATGAATGTACCTCTCCTTTGATATTAATGCTTCACTCTCCTCTGCATTCAGCCTATATAAAAACAAATGAGATATAGAGACAAAAAGACAGAGACAGAAATATGGAGGTGACACTGGAGAGAGCATATGCCTTTTCTGTGGAAATCAAACTGGATGTGTTTGAATCCTTGCCAGCTGATCTGTTTTCTGCACTGCGACACACATGTAACTTTAGATTTTCATTCTCTTTCTATCCAAGGCATTTCTACTTGACTGCTGTTCTTAGTAAAGGCTGTTTAACTTCATTGCTTCACCAATTATTGCTGGAAATTGCAAACTTTCATTGAAAACCAATGACTTATGATCGTGAGGATGCCATCCCATTGGTATTTCAGGCCTATCTGCTGTCTATTCATGCCACAAATTCTTTATAGGTCTCTTTCCAATGTTCTTTGACAGCAGGGATTTCCAATTTAGTATCTGGTGTCCAGCATGGCCACTGGATCTTCGAGTAATTGATATGCCAGTTAGGCGGCTTCTTTTAATGTCATCACGTCCCTCGACTCACGCTGCTCATTTCAAGATCAGAGGAAGTTCTGGTCAAGCTCAGAAAACAGCAAACAACCCACATTTACGCTCACAATCACCTTCTGCTGTGATAAAGTTAATTACAGTACTTTTTAAAAAGATTGTGTTCAGATAATGATTAACCTGCATGGAATACATTTTTCAAATCACAAAAGAAACCACACAGAACATTAACTTAGATTTCCAACTCAAGGCCACCAACGTCATTGATTTTTATGTAAGAGTAACCCACAGTGAGGCATTGTAAAAGCTTTTTCTTTTTCTTTTTACCAACGTTCCAAATCCTATTCAACTTCTTCAATGCCTACATAGGCAACAGCCTTCCAAAACTGCAACCTAACTAAAATGCAATGCACCAGTTGGGTTCCAAAAGTGAAAAATCCTATTTATTTTCTCCATAGGAGAACTAATTTTACCGATATCTTATGAACAGTTAAAGACAGACCCACTGTGAGTTTAAAGTTGCTAATCAATGCTTTTGATGAAGCCATCAGCTCACATTATTTCAACGTATTATTATTTTTTAAATAATCGTGTTTAATAGCACAATTAAACTATTAATTTAATTTAATAGTTGAAAAACTACATTACCAATGATTCATTACCCCCTGTAGATGTCCCTGCTTCCATTTCAGAACCAAAAAGTGGGCGGACATTGTTGCACTCTATAGAACTTCATAAATGAGTGGTTTGGAACAAACTACATAGGCAGAAAATCTAATACCACTTGACTCGTCTTGCAGTTAATTTCAATAGGGTTTCAAGTTAGCATGTTGCTAAGCTAACAGCCTGACACAGAAATGCATACCCTGATAGCACACACACATCACGGAGACGTATATTTGACATCTGCAAGACATATTTTTTAGAGTTTGCTCATTTGCAATACGTCTATAGGATGTTTCCTATTAGATGTCAAATAGACGTTTAGAAAATGTCTTTAAGATGTTTATGATTTAGAATGTATGTAAAACTGACATCTTAGAGACGTCTATCAGATGTTTGTACACAGCAGATGCTTTCCAGCTTTAACACACATATTGCAGATATGTATGTGTGCTATCTGGGATAACACACACACACAATTACTTGGTAAAATAATATCCCTTTTAAATAACACTAACCAATTTTAGTAATTTTTAGGGTAGTTAGCCTGAATGAAAACTTTGAAACTGTTGAAAAAGTTTATATGATCCAGCCCCCCAGGACACAAAGGCATGTTTGCAAAGTACCACACTGAAACCAAATGCAATTTCGAAGAACCAACCACTGAATTTGCCAAAGTTCACCAGGAAGGAAAGAAGGATATATTAGATTTTTAATCTGGCTAAGTGAAACTACTAAATTAGTTATTAAAAAGAGACTTTTAATAGAGCAGTTCGTCGACAGTGACTTTGAAATACATAACTTTCTCAGAAACTCAATCTTTATAATTTCCAGTTCACAAACTGACATTTATGGTTTGGACCAACAAACATTGGATTACCATTCCTGATCTTTAACCAGTAATTTACCAGTGTGATAGCTCTGAAAGACATACACACAATCCACTACGGCGATTGAAGTTAAGATGCCTATAAAGTATCTGAACAGTAATTAAATCGACCCTCTTGTCTTTCAAAAGAAGTTTGCATTCTGTCATTTCCCCTGCCGATCAGCCATAGCCTCCAAAAGTGATCCTTAATGAAATTGAAAGCTGATCTCGGCCATCCATATTGATTCTACACACCTTTAAATACGAAGAGGTCACAATCAAATCTGTGTAACTTATTTTGTGCTACACAAACTTATTACACTAATGAACCATGCTTTGAGCACACACCTGAATTCCTTTCAAAGATAAACACCTACGGGACTCAAGGCACCTCAAAGGCTTTTCAAGACACTGCACTGAGACCCTGAGCAGCCAAGGCATTATGATTTAATCCTTTCTGCATAATAACATCAGATTAAAACTTCATCCCCAACCTTAATGGACACAGCCGCAGATAATTACAGCTAAACCAAAGCTATTTGTGTTGTGTGAAATTGAAGAGGCTGTATGTCAACCCTCATCTCTTGTTCATCTAATTCCAGCAACCTGCTTTACGGTAAAGTGCAGGCATTCTCTGTTGTATGGCTTTTAATTAACTGAGGTGAAAAGGAGCTTACAAATTACAGGCCTGGTGTCGCATAGAGACTCCGATTTCATTCTGGCTGCGTGGAGCCTCTTGTTATTGCCACAATGCTTGGAAACAGCTTGTCTGCTAGCATTTAGCATGCTGATTCTGCACGCTGATAACGAGAAACCTTTTCCTGTGACCCACAAACAAGCTTCCTAGACTTCATTTCCATTATATATGATTAGGCCCACTGTCACTCAAGCTAAACAGAAAGATGCAGCGCCGATGACAATTTATGTATATCAGGTCCTGTGACTTTGAATGAAGCCTGTGTACTAAACAGTCTGAAAATTAATTCTACAGGTTGGACGTTTCCTTACAGGTTTCCTTTTTTCTTTCAATTTGTCAGACTAGAGTGAAATATCTGGCTGCCCACCAACTACCACTTAATTGGCCGAGACGGTATAAAAACGATGTTATTTCTCTTTAGCTCTATGTTTTATGAAAGGGTGAGAACTAACCAAAGGTCATCCTCAGCAGAGATAAAGGAGACAGAGGACTAAAAAAGGACAACATTAACATATTCAGTCTTCAAAAAATAAACTTTTTTAGAATGTCAAACAAACTAATACTGCAGATTATTGTCATAAAGACCCTGAAGATTGATTTTAAAACTATTTGAAGCAGAAAATCTCCATCAGCTCTAAAGAAATTCACAGTACAGATAAAAACATTCATGAAACTATCTTATATATATAGAAAAATCTTGCTATTCTGCTCAAGTGTCAGATTAACTAAAGTCAATAGGGCCTTTCGCACCGCTTTGGTTCCAGAACTAAACTAAATGTACAGTACTAAAGTACTGGGACGATTTTGCGCAAACTATTTCCCAGTACTATTTAAAGGGTTGTATTCGCACCGACAGTGTAAGTAAGATGGTCGACACACAGTGACGTCATTTGTGCGCGGCGTTCAACAACGTAAACAAAGAACAACGTTAACAACAGAAGGATGGAGGATGCTGTGATCGGAGCGGTGTTTTTGTTGTCTCGCGTGTTTCACAATAATATACATGAAATGTCGACGTATAGGCTGCATAAAGCGATTGAAAGAATGGGAAGGAGGACTAAGAATCTCCAATGACAACTGGCAGTGCTACATTTGATACAAGTGCCTGCACTTCAGCGTCCGTCCATCTATCGCTGTTCTTCATATTTGCGAAATAAGTTGACACAATGTTTGCAGTATGTTTACCCGGCGTTTTAAATCATGGCGGGTGAGGGCGTTTTCATACGCGTTTGGCCAATCAATATGTCTCATGTCTACTTGCGTCACGATTAGTACCAGTTGTGCTGGTTAGACCCTGCTCCGGAGTAGGAGCTAATTTGACTCTCGAAAAAGGCAATCCGGTACTAAAATCGCTCCCAGTTCCGGCGGTGCGAGCACGGCAAAAAGTGGGTAGTTCCACAATTAGTTCTGGTACTACGAAAAGGTTCCTGCGGTGCGAAAGGCCCTAATGTTCTAGCTAGGCCCGACATGCAAAAATAAAGTAGCCAACCTTAAAAACTACAGGATACGTCTATAGACATTACACACACACACATACATAAAAAAGTAAAATTATATATATATACAAACAAATACTGTATTATAAATGTACATAAATAAAACAAAATAAAATATTTGTAGAATGGATTTGTAAAAAACAATATTAACAACTGCAACAGAAAAACTGACTCTATAGTTGCTTGTCACAGAATCTGTCAACACCTCAGCACAAGATCCCATCTCCACACCTACCTGATCTCAATCACCGGATTACTGATCATCTGCATCCCTTTCGTCCATTAGAACTAGCCCTTATTAACCCACATTCACAGTCATTATCTGTCTAGTCTCGTCAATGATTACAAGCATTGCCTGCCTGACTGCTTACCTTTCTCCCGTGTTGGACTGTTGTATCTTCAGCCTTCTTCATCAGTGGACCACTACCTGCATCTTCCTGCAAGTAACAAGTACACAAACTGAAGTTAAGTTACCTGTCATACTTACCTGTTACCTATCTTTAAAAAATCCCTTGAACGTTTAAGTGAGTCTCCTTTTCTGTGTGTGCTGACAGAAGACAAGAATGCTAAATTGAATATGGATAGTGGTGCCACCCCGAAACCTAAAACTGTCCCCGGTGGAGCAGAATTATGACATCGGCAACTGGGAACTGTTGACTATAAAGTTGGCCCATGAGGAGTGGAGACACTGGCTGGAGAGAGCTAAATATCCATTCAAAGTCATCATCGAAATCTAGAATGTCTCCATGAAACTAATCACCTCAATCCAAGGCAAGCACGCTAGGACAATTTCAAAGTCACTTATAGACCTGGTGAGAAAAACCTTAAAGCTGATCCCAATTACACTCTCCAGAAGTCAATCCAACCCCTCCAGAAGCCATACTTCCTCCAGCCTTAATTGTCGTTCTCATTCAGTGGTCTCTGGACGACCAAATAATTGAGGCCCGTCAAACCGAACCTGCTTCGCCGGGAGGTCCTGAGGGAAGATCCTATGTACCATCCATCTTGAGAATAATGCTCATGGACTCCATGCAATCCTCTCTGGGTTCTGGACACCCAGGCAGCCAACAGACCCTCTCGCTCCTCCGTCAGTGATATTGGTGGCCTGGAATGATCCAGGATGTTGCTCAGTTTGTGAGAGGCTGTCCCACCTGTGCCATCTCGAAGACTCCCCATCATCTGACCGAAGGAAAAGTGGTTCCACTCCCAATTCCCCGGCGACCATGGTCACACATCTAATTGATTTCATAACTGATCTGCCCGCATCTGATAATCACACCTGCATTCTCATCACTGTGGACAGATTCTCCAAGGCCTGCTGTATAAACCCCCTCAAAAGTCTCCCTTCTGCCACTGAAACGGCAAAGGCCTTGTTCCAGCACTTTTTCCGCAGCTTTGGTATCCCAGAGGACATCGTATCAGATCAGGGGCCACAATTCATCTCTTGGGTTTGGAAATCCTTGGAAGGGTTTGGAAGTCTCAGTCAGCCTCTCATCAGGATACCATCCACAAACCAACAGTCAAACCGAGCGTAAGATCCAGGAGATCGGCCGTTACCTGAGGTCATACTGTCACAGCCATCAACACAGCTGGAACTGATTTCTTACTTGGGCAGAGTACACACAGAATTTTTTTACGCCAGTCCACCACAGATCTAACACCTCTCCAGTGTGTACTCGGTTTCCAACTGCCCCTGTTTCTCTTGTCAGGAGAGCCTTCAGATGTTCCAGCTGTGAACCACTGGTTTGAGGTAAGCGAGAGGCACATATACACATACAGAGGAAAGTACAGAGACATAAGAGCCAGGCAGATGCTAGAAGATCTGCCACCCCCATATACCAACCGGGACAAAAAGTTTGGCTGTCCACCAGGGATATCCGTCTCCGGCTTCCTTGTCGTAAGTAAAGTTTCCTCTACATCGGTCCATTCACCATCCAACGAAAAACAAATTAAGTCACCTTTAGACTTAACTTACCTGCACAGTACCGCATTTCACCTACCTTTCATGTTTCATTACTAAAACCGTATACTCACCCTCTGGTTCCTTCTCTCACAGGATCTGGTACCTCAGACATGCCTCCTCCTCCCATCAAGTCTGACGAAGGATCCATCAACAAGGTCAACACCATTGTGGACTTCCGGAGACAAGGTGGTCAGTTGGAATATCTAGTGGGCTGGGAGGGGTACGGACCAGAAGAACGTTCCTGGGTCCCTCGGTACGATATCTTGGACCTGTCTTTACTCACAGAGACCTATACCAACCACCCAGATCGCCCTGCACCCAGAGGAAAAAGTGTCCCCGTCACTGTCCACCTTGGTCTTCGAGAGCCACCTGTGGAGGAGGGGGTACTGTCACAGAATCTGTCAACTCCTCAGCACCAGATCCCATCACCACACCTACCCAATCTCAATCACCGGATTACTGAACATCTGCACCTATTTCGTCCATTAGAACTAGCTCTTATAAATCTGCACTTCAGTCCTTCATTGTCAGGTCTCATCAAACGATTACAAGCATTGCCTGCCTGACTGCTTACCTTTCTCCCACATTGGACTCCTTCATTTGTGGACCGCTACCCACATCTTCCTGCAAGAAACAAGCACACAAACTGTTTCTAAGTTGAGCTACCCGTCATACTTCCTTGTCACCTATTTTTAATAAATCCCTTGATCCCGTTTCAGTGAGTCTCCTCTTCTGTGTGTGCTGACATGCTTAAGTATAAAATAAAAAATAAAAAAACTCCCACCCCCAACTTTAAAATTTTTAGTAAATAAAAATACGCTTTCACAAAAAACTACATATATCTAGAATATTTTGGCGTGAAAATAATATTACCAACTGCAACAGCAAAACTGTAGGTTGACTACAGATAGTTGTTTTAAAAGTTATGAAATACATATTGATAATAAAATAAAAATGTGCATTTTCAAATTTAAATTAATAAAATGAACTTTTTCTAGAATGGGCTGACACATGAAAATATTAAAATAATTTCAACTGAAAAAGCATCTGTTAAGCATCACCAGAATGAAAGTGCTACTTTCTGACAACTACAACCACACATTGTTTTATAGCGGGCTACACTGTCCAAATACAGGATGAGAAGTACTTGAGCTCTAATGTGAAACATGCTGTACTATCCAAACCACTCCAGTGGCCCAATCCATCATGCTCTACTGCTGCCTCATAAACCATCTGCTAATTGAAGGAGCTCTGAATGGCTTTTTCTCCTCCTGTTTCTATTGTCTGGCTTCCCCCCCCCCCCTGGAATTCTTAGTCTCTTTCCATGTCCAGTTCTGAGCAGCCAATAAATCCCCATAGAGCATCTCAGCACTGGTACAGCACTGGAGGAGCCCGGTTTCTCCCAGGATGCCCATGCAAAACTGCTTAATGTCAGGCCAGCATAAACCCAGATTACACCGGCAGCTTGGAACTGTAGCTGTAGAATCTAACCCAATTAAAACATCCAATTACACCCCACAGTGAGAGAGACATCGAGAGAGAGATGAGAGCCGAGGCGTAGACCGAGAGATGCAGAGCACTGAGAGAGAGAAGATGAGAGAGAGAGAGAGAGATCAGCTCTTCTGAACCAGAGGAAACAAAATATGTAAGGAAGCTCTTCGGTAATGACAAACATATATAGCGATGGTACAAGAACGACAACCATGTAGATGGCATGTATAGTATTATTACAGCAATTATTTGCAACATGAAACTTTAAGCCAACTGTGCGAAAAAAAATAATTTTTAGAATCACATTGGAGTAAATATTGTAAATAAACGTAGAAAGAGAGTAAACAACAAAAAATATTATTTTTATAACATATAGGCAACGTATTAAGTACAAATCGATTATTTTAAACTAATTTATTAGAGTAAACATTTTTCAAAAATTAATAAATAAATAAGAGCATAAAGTAGCATAAACAAAGACTGTCAAATTTTGATCCACAGTTAAAAACGGACAAAAATCTTTTTAGCAGCCAAAAAACTGAAACGTGACCCTGGTGTGAACTTCAAGCACAAAAGCTGTGATGCTGCTCTAATTAAATAACGCTTAAAAAAGATGACCTACTTTCCATATTATATTTCACAGTACACTTGCTTTAGAAAAAAAGAAGAGAGACATGGTGAAGAAGGATGTGGTGAAGGAGGAGGAGGAAGAGGAAGAGGACGTGGTGAAGGAGGAGGGAGAGGAGGAGGATGAGGGGCAAGGAGACAAGCAGTCTCAGATGAAATTCGTGCCACTTTAGTTGACCATGTCCTTGTCCATGGTATGACTATGAGGGAGGCTGGGCAACGAGTACAGCCAAATTTGAGTCGCTTCACCGTCGCCTCCATCATCAAAACCTTCAGGGAGGAAAACAGGTAGGTGTACTTACAGTAAGACTGCTCTGTACAGTAACTTTAGAGTGCATACACTGTTGCACTATGCTACTGTAATAAAGAAATGCATCAGAGTTTCAGTAGGTTTCCATTTTTTCCTGTAAAAAGAATGTGTGACAGTTACAGTAATGAGTGCTTCTATTTTTGTAGGACACAGAGACGACCACCTGGTGGAGGCAGGCTAAGACTTTTGTCGGAGGAGCAAGAGAGGCAGCTTGTAAACATGGTCATTGCAAATAATGTAATCCGCCTGCGAGAGATTCAAAGGAGAGGGATTGAGGATTATCATAATTTTCGATCAATCTGCATTTAAAAGAAAAAACAGGCGTACCGCGTCCTTTTCGAACGAAACTCTGACAGAGTGAAAGGCCAACGAGTGGAATATGTTCAGGTATGAGTTTTGATATCGTATGAAGTATTGTGTACCATCACAGTATAGCAGTTTATGCTGCCATTTGTGCGCGCTTGAACGGTGCTTCAGGGCAGTGATTTACTCTAATGTGTTTCATGTGTTTTGCAGAGAATCTTCAAGAAGGCCGGCCTGTTCCCCATGAAATTATATTTGTGGATGAGGCTGGTTTCAACCTGAACAAAAGAAGGTTGAGGAGAAAGTAAAGGCCGCGGGGACGGAAACCATAATTAGCCCATTGGGATATTGTAAAGTCCCTGGATCAGCGTGATGGAAGTGAATGTTCCAGATGTGTGCACAGCCAGTCAGCCCAACGAGACCGGGGTACTACACTCTGCCATGCTAGGGACCTAAACACTATGCTCATACCACTGCTTTCCGTTGCCGCAGACTAAGAGAGCATATGTTCCGAGAAGATAGCGGACACTCAGTGGACACCAGCCCAGCACAGGAGCGAGCCTCAGTTACATTGTTGTTTGCGAGTTAAATTTCAGATTACAATCGCGCCTGCTCGCGACGTTCGTGACTGGTTGTAACAAATAACCCGGACGAATTTCTAACATCTTATCGCCTGGCATGACTATCACTTTCGAAACCGAGGGCTTAGAAGAAGTTTTTTCAGGCATGGCCGGTGGAAAGTGTCATGACCGAAGAATATTATATCTGTGCTCACCTCCTCCAGGCCATGGAAGAATCCTGCCTAGACATATTAGTAGATGCATGCCAGGGGTGGATCAGGCATGCAAGAGGATTTTACCCTCGCTGCCTGGCTAGGGCCAATATAGCCTGCGATGTGGACGAGATTCTCTGGCATGACTCAGAACAAAGACGGGATGCTGAGGCGGAATTATTACTTTTTTTTTTTTTTTTTACAGGGGTGCTGTGTAGTAAATGAATGAAAAAAAGGTGCCAATGTCTGACATTGGTTGCTGGTTTTGTGTTCATGTGAAAAGGTTTTTGAGGGGGAGAATCACAAGCATAAACATAACTTACCAGTTTTGGATATATTGTTTTGAATTTACTGCACCAGTGTGTAATACTATGTTGTAGTGTGTGTGTTTTTGAAAGCTTGTGTGTGAAAGTTTGGTTTTTCAGCAAGAGTGAATGTTTTTGAGTGTAGAGCTTCATTTTGACCTGAAAATAGGATGTTTGGGGAATTGGGTGAGTTGTTATGGATTTGTGTTTACTAGGGATGCACCGATACCACTTTTTCCAGTACTCGTCCGATATGATACTTTTATTTTTGGTACTTGTCGATGCCGAGTACCGATACCGATATTTTTCTTGCATTTGTAAATGTTTTAAATATTGGGTACAGAAACCAAAATGGTATGTATAATGTTAGTTGGTTAACTTCATTTATCAAATAGATACAGTCAAACCAAAATTTATTCAGACACCTTCAACATTTCTCAAATTATCACAGTTTATTCACTATAGTTTAGAAAATGGTAATAAAATATGACAAGAACTCAGAGTTAAACTGTGTCAGAACAAATTCATCTTGATACTGTTAGATAATTTTGATAGAAAGGTATGTAATAGATTACAATCAACCACAAATTATTCAGACATCTGTTAGTATGACAGTATTTACACAGCTATGAATACTTTGTCGGGCAACCTTTAGCCTTAATGACAGCCTGTAGTCTCCTGGGCATGCTGTCACCCAGCTTCATGCAAACCTGAACTTAAATTTTTTTTCCAGACTCGGTCTGAATAATTTTTAGACCCAAATTTGTATCAATTTTACTGGTAGTCCACTGTATGAAGAATTTTGGGTATGATTTGTCACAGTTTACTTTATTTTGCTATCCTCACTTAACATAAATATACATGTGCTGCGATTATATTTCCAAGCACACTATATAATGCCGAAAAACATCAAGCAGCCAAACATGCGCAAACGCGTGAAGTATTATTTGTACTTGAGGCAGAATGAGAGGGACAAAGTACAGTTACAGCTAGTGCATTTCACCCCAGGCTGTTTAGATTTCACTTTCGCCAGGAGTCTGTTGCATAAGGTTGAAAATACATGTGTTTATAGTGAATGCCCCTATAAATGGTCTTATTTTTACGATTAAGTTTTAATCCCAACTGATGGCGTTCGCTAAGTGAGTGAAACATCAAAAATCACACAACAGAATGACGCACTCTATTTCTCTCTCCTCATCTTCGCTCTATCTATTCCCTACCATTAAATAAGTCGTTTTACTTACTTGTTTTTGACATATCCAACCGAGCTACAACCTTGATGTCTGTGAGAAAGATATATTCACTCGACAAGCTCGTGCATCTGTGCCGCTGTGGGCTCAATCCATTCAGCGTGCTTTGTTTATCAGCTCGCGAACATCAGCTATACAGGCGTTAATACTGAATGTTTAACAATATATTCCCTTGCATACATATACTTCGTAGGTAGGACATCCTACTCCTTTCTGCGTCTGTGTTCTGTGTTGGGTTTCTTTGTTGAATTTGCACTTAACACCTGCTGTGTGGTATCGGCGTTTGTATAGGGCATTTTAATCGAAGTCGGTAAAGGAGACCAGTATCCCGGGCACGATGACCGAGTATCGGTGCATCCCTAGTGTTTACTGTTACTGTTGGTACTGGTACTGTTTACTGTTGAGAATACGATGCATAGTTTCAAGAAATGTGTTTAAGCATTCGAGAAAAACTGTAAAACAGAGTTAAAGATTACGACAAAGATTCAATTAGGACCTTAATTTTCTTAATTCAGCTGTTAACTCTCATCTTCTGTCTTTCTTGCGGTCTAACACTGTCACACATTCAATGAAGTGTAAAGTAATGTAAACGTATTGGACATTATAAACTGTTTAATGCTGGATTCATTTGGTTACATAAATGTGTAAAAGGTTTATTTTATGAGGCTTTTCGCTGATTTGACCAGATTTACACCAGTAGAGCGGGAGCATCACATTCTTTGTTTCCCCCGGGCGAGCCCTTTTAAAATCCCTCCTTACTTAGCATTATGCACACAGAGATGAATAATGCTCTTTGAGGCTGTTCGACACCCCCTCCGGATTACAAACCTGCAGAGGAGGAAAACAGTCTGTTTTGGGCTCTGTTGAGTAAGCCACTTATGTGGTACTTGAGGTCAAAAAGGGCTGCGATCTCACCGCACGTCTTGCTGATGGAGGGTGTGTACGTATGGGGTTTTATAATGGGTTTTTTCAATTTAAGAGTAAAATAAAGCCTGTGGTAAACATAACTTGACAATACTTTGGCATTTTGTTCTACAACGTAAATTACACGCATCCATATCCAAAACACAAATTTTCCAGCAGCTATGTTCATATTTGAAAACGTATGTTTTTAATAAGTAACTAGATAAGAACGTTTGGGCTGTGAGGTTGTGCAGTTTACATTGTAGAACAAAACATAAAAGTACCGTCAAGTTATGTTTACCACAGGCTTTATTTTACTCATAAATTGAAAAACCCCATTATAAAACCCCATAGGAAAATCTCAAAGCAATCAGTGGCAAATTTCTCTCCCGGATTCTGACGTCTCTATTGTCGTTTTTTTTTTAAATATTATTTAATTGTGTGTATTTAGAATACATCAAATCCTAGCTATGAAATTAGCCTTAGAAGACAAACTAAAAATTTAACTTTCACAATGGCCATTTCTATCACAGAGTGATTAGTGGTGGGAATATACAGTATATACTTTGTTAGACACTGCTTGTATACAAATTAATGAGCCAATTAATTTTAAAAGTCGTTTGAAGGCAGTTTAATTGCTTCACCAGACCAAATGCGCCCATGATTGAAGAAACACCTGCCTTCATTACGTTAACTGAGAGCGAGGCTGGAACGATGGAGAGGCCCGGAAAGTGAAAAGACAGAAGGTTGCTTTCTGAGAAATCCGGTCGAGCGCTGCCACTCCTGCTGTCTGTCTGCAACAGAAATTCAGTAAATCCTGCAAATAAGCTGAGCTCATCTCGCAGGGCCTGTCAGCAGGGGTAACAGGGGGGCTCTCCTACACCACGGATCTGCAGGAATCCTGGCTGCTCCGCGGCCCTTCCATCATTAGACACAGAGCCCGCGAGCATGTACGCGGCAGCCAGCCAGCGTGTCACAAAGAGAAAGTGTTGCTCGGCGGCAGCGCTCTCGCGAACGTCATTTAAATTCATCAGCAGCCGACAGGCAAACACATACGCCCGGACAGACAAACAAATCACACACAGAAGCAAACAAACAACTCCAGACTCATTTCGATAAGCGGAATTTGGAGGAAGGCATGGGTGTTTTGTGCAACTATCACAACACGAAAGGGAGAAAAGACAAACAGGAGATTCTGACTGTCGTTTTCCGTCAACACCGTGAAGCTTGATTATTATGAGAAATGTCAGTTCGCCTTTCTCATCACAGGAAGCCTCTCATTAAACTAGAGTCACTCTCTACTAGTCACCAGTACACTGCCCGGGGATCACATGATTCCGAGTTGCCCTGGCAACAGGACAATGATAAATTAGCCTGTCGGAGCATAGCATTCTGCTCACACAGTCATCCTGCGAGGTGGCTTCTCCGAGCTTTTCCAGCTTTGTGTATTTGAATCTAGTTTTTGCGACGATCTCCCAGGTACTTGGCAGCTTGAAGCAGCACATTATACCTGCTATAAGCACAGTTTAACTGCTTTACGCTGTTTAATTAAGGCCCGTGTGCTTGTCTCGAGGCAGACCTGGTTATTTATTTCCGGTTACTTATCATGCCGTTGCATGCAGCGTGAACAACAGGTGAGGACTCTGCCGGGGAGACACCTGTTCGGAGATCGGCGTTCAATGATTTCTGAAACATGACAAAGGTGCAAAGCTGTGTAGGTGGAACTGTGTCCCTTCGGCTTGGCTGACTTCCCTGTCCTCCATTTCAGTCTCACAACATTAAGTGAAAGGAGGTGTTTGAGAGTTCCAGCCTTGCAATAAAACATGCCTATTTGGAGCTATATTTTAGTGATACAAACACAACATCTCTGTGGCTCTATATAGTCATGTAGTTGCCATGCACAGATGGTGGACATTCGGTTTAATTGTCCACGGGAGTGGGAGGGAGGGGGGGAGGTGATTTTTAGTAAGGTGTTGGGGTGGGATAGGCAGCACAGGGTTGTTAAAAAGTCACTTGTGACCAGGTTCACATGCGATCTGTGTGCACAGAAGTCTCCAGAAACCAATAAATAAATTAACACACACACACACAAATCTTTAAAAATAGACTTCAATTAAAAATTTCAATCAAAAAAAAAAAAATCAAGTGTATGTACATACTGTATATGTGTGTGTGTGTTTACATCAATATTATAAGTTATATTAATAAAGTATACAATTAATCTAAACTTGATAAGAACATTTTAAAATATGTAAAGGAAAGATAGATAGGTACATGTTGTCTTACATTTCCCCCCCTTTGGTAAAGTCTAATCCCACTGGTTACCTTCAGAAAACAAAAACAAAGCAATCACAGTAAAAAAAAAAAAAAACTTATCTGAACCTACCTTTGATCCACTGTAAAGCATCGACCAAATCTCCAGACAATAACTAAACAGACAAGACAGAAACAATCCAAAAAGACAGCAAATATCACCTCTCCTGACCCTGGTGTTGATTACAAGACATTTAGGAGCTGGATAGGCAAGTAATCTGGTGTGGGCATGTGAATAGAGAATGAAGCAGTGCTGGTTTTTAATAAAGAATGTGTCCTGGTGGAGATAGCTGGGAGTTATGAATTCATGGAGTATTCAGTATGGTGGGGCCAAGGCTCAAAATCCCTGCAGTGCATCAGCGCTGTCGAGTCTTAAACTGACCAATCCGTCTTCTGTCCTCCCTGCTGTCACAGCATGGACCTGAAGCTCAGAGCTGCTGCCTGCACACTTTCATTACACACATCACTCTATGGGGCAGCCATCAAACGGGCTCAGTCTGCGTGTGATAGTATTTTAACTCACATCTTCATAAGTAATGACTATTTATCAAATATAGAATGCAAACAAGTCATTTTCAACAGGCTGGAGACATGACATAGTGGTTAATACTGAACTCTAGTGCTCACATATAGGTTTGAGTATGGCTTGCAACTATCCTAATCCTGTTCCTTCCTTCTTTTTCCAACACTTTGGTCCTCCTGCAACAATAGCTTACCAGACAAAACACAGACCATGCAAAAAGACAGCAAATATAACCTCTCCAGACCCTGGTGTTGATTACAAGATGTTTATGACCTGAGTAAACCAGTAATCTGGTGAGAGCATGTGAAAAAAAAAAAAAAAAAAATTAAGCAGCGAGTGATGATATTTTTTTTCACGTCTTCACTATTTAGTATAGAATGCAAAAAAAGCTACTTTTAAAAGGCTGGAGACATGGCATAGTGGTTATTATTGAGCTTTAGTGCTTACGTTGGAAATGCAAGTTCAATTCTGGCCTGCAACTATCCCGATCCTGTTCCTTCTTTCTTTCCCTGTCACTTTTTGTCCTCCTGCTCTCTGTCCTATCAATATAAGTGATAAAAAAAATCAAATCAATTCTAAACCTAGACCTGACCGATGTGTGAAATACCTGTTTCAGATTGCAGGCCCCACACCTCATACTTCTCTCGTATGACAGCAACACTCTGTAAATGTCACATTGAGCGGTGAGGTCATGCGTGTAACCCCGGGCTCAGCACGTCTGATCTGTATAACCCAGGGCTTTGTCTGTCGCTTTAAAGCCACTGTCTAAGCCAGGGGCATGAGTCAGCCTGCCCTGATTCACATACAGCAGGACAAAACCGCTACTGCTATTGGTTGCAGGCCTACAACGCTCTCTTTCTCAACACTGACACACTCTGAACACCCAGCCGATAAACACACTGACCTGGGATGAGTGAAATAGAGACTGCAATTACAAACCGGACCGCTCTGTACGGTATAACACACATCACTGTTTCAGCGCAGACTCTACAATGCAGAGAGAAACGTTATTCATCTATTTTCTGGAGACGTTTTTTTCTCTCTCTGGAGATGGGTGATGAGCCTCGGGTCTGGTTGTGTCCGGTTCTCCCCTGTTGTGCAGATCGGCTAATTCTTCACTAATCACAGTGACACAAGTGTCAACACTGGTAATCTTCAACCCTCCGCCACTGCACCATCGCCTCGGCAACAACCCATTTGACAGTAGGAATTACACAATAAGATATGTGAAGCTCTGAGTTCAGAGCCACACGAGCAAACTTTCTGGGTGTCAATGGTTCTGGCAAACAGAGGAATCCTTATTAGAGCCATAACCAATGGCTACACACCACTGTGGGTCTGTCAAATATGCATTAAGAGGACGGAAATTAAGTAGAGAGATAGAGAAAGCACAAATAAATAATGCCACTATGCCTTTGCCGCTCCTCGGACAGCTCTTTTACTTAAATTTCACTCTTTGACGATTTGTATCTCCGCTTAATCAATAAAGACAGAGCGTCCTATCAATGCGTTCAGCCTGTGAGTGCCTGAGCAAAGAGAGAGGGACACCTTTAAAAAAAGAGTTAATCTGATTATCAATGTATTAATTTCTTCTAACTTTGCTACAATACCTTGAAAAATATTGATATTCAGTACTATTTTTGATACCACAAAGAAATATAGCTACAACATTCAGGGCACAAAATTTGAACAATTTCTAATTCAATTCACTTTTGAACATAGTCAAGGTATTTTCTTATCAAATGAGTTTTCTTCAGGCTTGATACCTCTGATTGTGATTATTATTATTCTTATTAATAATTATATTATTATAACCATTATTATTTCTTCTAAGACAGAAATATATTGCTATTGTAATATAACTGCACTATAAAATAATTTAAAAAAGATTATTTCATAATAAGTATATTAATTATTTTCCTTTAAGTAGTAAAATGACAATACTAATTACTTAATTTCTTCACTTGCATGAGTTAAACCCTTAAGCATTTATTTTGGTGGGGAACTTTAAATTTAAAATGGCGTGCACAATCAGGTCTGACAAAAATTCTAATTTGCAAATTACGTGAACTGCTCGTGATCATCCATACACCAAATGAATGGTTGGAAGAAATATGCAAATGTGAAATTAAAAAGTAACTAAAGAAAACACTATCATTGTAACGGGGCTGACGAGACGTGAGACGTGCGGATCCATGTGCGAGCTTTTATTAATAAACATAGTCAAAAACACAGGCAGGGTCGAACAATGGCAAACAGGTATAATGAGGGCAAGACAGAAGAGTAATCCAAAACGGGTGTGGTCGATAAGCGGCTAACAATATCCAGAGGACTTGACACGAGGGGTTATCCAATAACGATGCAAAGGTCCAGGCAGGGGCAAACAGTATCCGAACAGGGCAAGACGAGAGAGGCAATCCGAAGTAGACCGGCAATAATCAGAAGATGAGGAAACAGACAAGGCAAGACTAGGCTAAGGCTATCGAAGGTAAACAGGCTCCGTAGAGTAGCTATCGCTAAGAGAGTGATAAACGCATACAATACTCACCAGAGGGAAGGGATCAGAGTGAGTGTTAAATAGTGAGTGAGTGATATGAAACAGATGTGTGCAATCAGTGAACCAGCTGTGTGCAATCAGTGCGTGTGCAATCAGTGCAAAACGGCTCTGTGTGCAATCCGTGCTGAGTGCAATCAGTGTAATGAATGATGGGATATGTAGTCCGGGGTGATATGCAACAGTGTGTAGTGCGAGAGTCAATGAAAATGGAAAGGGTGACCTCTGCTGACTAGCAGACGGAAGTTCATGGACCGGATACGTAACAATCATGAGCTGCTCATATTTAAGATTTTGCTCATGTATAAAGACTTATGTTTTTTGACACTATATCACAATAAGCTACCAAAGCTTTAAAAGAAGGGTCAAATTAAGCAAATTTACCAAGCTAACAGCATATCTTACAAGCTTAACTAAGCACTAACAATAAAAGCTTTTTATTTATCAGCTAGAACAAGATATCTCAATAATATACTACACTCAGGCATTCAGAACTGGCTTTACCATGCTAAAAATCACTGTAATGCAGTGACTGTAATGCAGTAATGCCATATAACAGCTTTGTTTGAGGAACAGGTAGTAATTGTAGTTGTTACTCACAGAAAGAAATTAATAGGGTAAAATGAGGTTGATGGCTCCATAGACAGTTAAATCTGATAGTAAAAAATTAGATTAGACATTAAAGTGATTGACCTGTGGAAAGAAAACTTCAAGTTTCCAATGAAGTGTCTTAATACTGTATTTCAATATTCTTACTGGCAGATGAAGGAATATGATTGACTGCAGTCTCAGTGCCTTCACTAGCCGGTGATTATTACATTTGACTTAATGAGGCTTGCGATGTGGATGAGAGAAAAAAAATTACAATAATGTTTATAAAAATAAAAAAATAAAAAAACCTTCTCCAAGAAGTTTTGGCCAAAAGCAGATCATAAACTATAAATACATGCCTCTCGTTTTGTTGTTCCACTTGTTATCCTGTTTTATATCTACCGCACTGAAATGCAGGAAGCATGAATTGCTACAGGCCAGGAATTATCATATTGGAGGGCACCCAGGCATTTGTGTTTAAAAACTGGTGATGTATCTCTAGAACGATCAGTAGCAGTCCATGGAGTGGTTTTCTTTACTATATCTCTGTTTTTAGCCTGGTTAACACGGGCTAGTTATGCACGATGAATCATATTTTAATCATATATTTTTTTCTTTGTAGTTATCACTGAACAAAAATGCCTTGTATAACTGAAAAATCATATTTTTCATTATAATTCTAACATTTATTTAAATAGTCTAACTGTCAGAGCTGACAGCCAGAATAGACGAGTGCTTGAGATGCAATTTGGAGTGCGGCGAGAGACCCAAGTTCGAATCGCAGCTCGGGGACCTTTCTTGATTAAAAAGTTTTAATTAAAACAGTAATAATAAATGTTAATAAAAGTAAAATAAGAGGAATATATATATATAACTATGTGTACGGAGTAATGTCAGGACAACCACAACCTCAAATTAGAGGAGGCTGACTCTACAGCTGATTAGAGAACATGAAGGTCGAACAAATTTAAAAAAATTAAAAATTATAAAGAATATACCTGCATAAATACCGTATCCGAGAGAGAGTGAGACCGAGAAATATGTAGCTTATCATGCAAAGTTTAAAACGTTTAAATAGACATATCAAACAGTAGAAAATTAATATGTATCTTAGTTGATTATTAGACTAGAGCTGTTTTGGTTTCTGAGAGACGTGCAGACGGAACGCGGCTGTTTGATTTGTGATCGTGCTGTGCTTACTCCATTCATTCGTGTATCATATGGTACACGATTAAAATCATTTAAATATACATATAGAACATGTGTATGATGTAGTATTTTAGTTGATTTACTCTTGCCAAGTTCTGATTTCTGAGAGACACAAGGAGAGGTAACAGCAAAACGGCTATTTGATTTGCGTTCAGTTCATTCGTGTTTACACTCATTGACTTCACATACTCAGGTTATGTATAATATCATGCCTTCCCCTGGATCACCTGTTATCCAGCAAACACGAGGAGTGACTGTGTCAGCCTCAGTGTTGTGCAAGTTACTTCCAAACTGTAATACATTATAGATTACTTGATACTGTTATTTAAAAGTAATTCCTTACATTACAATATTACTGTCTCAGAATTGTAATGCGTTACATGACTCCTGTATTACTTTTGAGTTACTTTCACCAAAATACAAACTACCAAAATAACTACAGAAGTAGAACTTAAGGTAACACTTTATTTTAGGGTCTCTTAACTAGTTACTTATTAGCATGCATATAACTAGTATATTGGCTGTTTATTAGTAGTTATAAAGCACATATTAACACCTTATTCTGCATGACCATATTCCATATCCCTAATCCTACCCAATACCTAAACTTAACAACTACCTTACTAAGTATTAATAATCAGCCAATTAGGAGTTTATCGAGGCAAAAGTCATAGTTAATGGTCCCTATTCTAAAGTGTTACCATACTTAACATTCTAAAATCACAAAATGTACTGCAGAGCATTTTACATCCAATAGAGGGTGATATGGCGTAGCATAATGACTGTGGGCTATCCAGGCTACAAACAATATAGCTTATAATTGGCAAAGTGAAGACTCAAGACAATGCAAGAAAGGATGACAGCCAGAATCACAAACGATCCAAGTCTGTTAAAAGTATGGTAGAGGTAAAGTGATTATCTGGCAATATCTGTGAATAGCTTGGGTCTATTAATATTAGACACAACAGGACTATATGTAAACTAACTCTAATGCCATGACAAGATGCGCATACATCCATCTCGCACATGTACAGTCCTCTTCCATCTTCACCCATTAGCCGCTTTTCAACTGGCCAGTGCGAGCCGGGGCTTACAGCAAGCCGGGCAGGGCTAATAGCCTCGGACCTCGAGCACAGAGGCCGAAATCATGCCGCGTTTCCACTGTCGGGCCAGTAGCTTCGAGGCACTCCTGTAAAACCCGACCTAAACACTCCTTCACTGGACTACGTCACACAGTTCCACCAGCGAGAGGGAGATGAATGAAATACATCGCTAAACAAATATATCAGAAGCTGTCGTTTAGTTTTTATTTACAAACTTGGACACCACACGCGGCTATTGACTGACCACGAACAGGATATAGAACTTACTTGCTGCATTTTTGATTTGTTAATGTCTCGCGGTCTTGCTTTTTTTTTTTTTTAACAATTACATTTTGGGCTAAAAGTGAGTTGTAACGCATGCATTACTGAACATTTACCGAGTAAAATATTACTGAAAATTGATTAGTAATGCCTTACACTACTGCGTTACAGCAAAAAGTAATCCGTTACTGTAATGCATTACTTTTGTAACGCGTTACTCCCAACACTGGTCAGCCTCAGCTGAATATTATTCGGCATAGTTCTTCGTTATTCATTTTGAAGCCATTATTCATGCCTTTCCAAATAAGGTTGGGGAACCTGAGGAAGCTTTGGGCACACCCCTAATTTGAATCATGATTTTGATCACAATTTAGTAAGCATAATTATTTGTGATATTTGCCTGCTGCTTATTTGTCCTTAAAACATTAATTTGAACTTGCCATTTGCTTTATCTTGCATTAGTAACAAGCTTTCATGGTTACGGTTGCCAGATGTCAAGAGCTGAAATCCCCCAATCAGAGCTTTTCTGTTAAATTGATACATTTTCTGTCCAGTGGTTTACTTAATCTTCCCAACCTGGCAACCATTCGCATGCATTCTCGCTACATTACAGAAGAAGCGCTGATGAGCTGAAAACAAACCATGACGTTTTCTTTATTTGTGTATATGTGAAAGTGCAATAACTCTAAAATGTAAAACAAAAATCGTTATTATATTTTTGAGCAAAATAATCATAATTAAATGTTTAACCATCATCATGCAGCCCTAGCTAGATAGCCTCTACTGGTAGATGCTGTTGCAATGATTATAATTGGAAAATAATTGTCCTCTCCCACTTTTAGATCAGCCAGATGACATTTATGGCTCAGGTTATTGGCTCAAAACACCTGTGACCAAAAATAACAGAATATTTCAAACTATGTATTCGCAGTGGGTCCAGCTCAGTAACCGCGTCACCGTTTGTATGTTATGAAATAATTCTGTCGTTTCATACTCCAGAGTTCTCCACTGCATGGAGACAGGCTGTAAGTGAGGGTTACAGAGGGTTTGTCGTGTCTATTCTCGATGGAAATCATTCATATATGGCCAGTCAAGTGCCCTGGCTCTTCAGAGATCAGCAATCTAGTCCCCCTGAAATAGGCACAGGTCTGTAATTCAATTCATTAGCACTGGGGACATCAGTGATGTATGTTGAGACCTTAGTGCTGCTTTTAGCAATAGTCCAGGTGTAATTGCATGGTGCTCTCTGCAACTGTATGAATGCAAAGGCTCTTTAATTGCACTCTAATGACACAGTGGGGCTGATTCCAACCTTACAGTGCTGCCTGGAGTCCATTAGCACTGCTATCACAAGCTCTGCACGAACTAGGTATTGGCTATGTTCTGCGGTTCGTGTAATATTCTGCCACTAGAGAACATTTCCTGTGTGGCACAAAAACATCAGGTCTTTGAAGTTAATTGTTTAAGCTTTATTTACAGAATCAGAGTTTCAGTGCCATAATGTGAACTAACTAAACCTGAATCTGGTAAAAAAACAGAGCCAGTGGCTTTTTATTTGTGTAGATTTGTTTTATTGGTAAATTCATACAAAATAAAAGAACTGTAGTCATTAACTCAACAAGACTCTCTTGTGAATAATATTTTCTGCTGAGTCAAATTCACTGCATTTCCCTTGAGAACACACATAATATTCACTGATCAAATTTGTGTTTGTATGAAATATCCATATACTGAGCTTTTGAACATGGGATATTGTGCTCTTTTACACTCTCACTGTGTCAGTTGTGATTTTAACTGCAAGGATATGATATTTTCTTTTTGAACGTATTAATATTGTCAATGTTGGTAAGAATATTACTGGACTGGTCACATGCCACTGATGACTCTTCATGTCATCATAGAATAATACAATCTTGTAAATCACATTCTTACAAATCTGAAAACTTGCATATTCCAAAACGGACAGACAGACAGACAGGACAGACAGACAGATATCAATAAATTGTTATATCATTATTTTCAGCAAATATCAGACAGGGATTAGGTATCTCTATTACTTTAGTAGTATAGTATTATACTACCTCTTCTGTAACCCATAGTCCACACCCATAGTAAAAGTGTTTACCCAGACGAATAAGAGCCAGAAAAATAATAAAACAATCTTGAAAACTAGGAATCTAACTATAATACTCTTCGCACACAAACAAAAAGCGAGTAAAATATAAGGACCCCATAACAACTTGCTGAAAAGTATTCAAGTAACCACAACCACAACGGCTGGAAACATAAAAATAAATAACTTTCACTTCCTAATTATTACTGATGTGCCACATTATGTTAATGCTTTAGTAAAAGCTAATAACTACTCTCTGTCGTATTCTACAAGCTATTCAATTCATTTTACAGAGCTTTGCTAATATAAACAATTGAAACACTACATAAGAACATGCTTTTTAAATTATTTATGATTTAAAATATGAGGTAAGATACATGGTTTGCTCCATAATAAATTGTAATGAACCTGAATGTGCATTAATACTACTACGAGAAGGAAAAACTCCATAGCATCTTGTAGAAGCTAATTACATGGCATAAATTTACAACGAGCCATTTATAGAGTTAAAGGCTTGAACAGACACAAATGCAATTAAGAACAGAATTACATGAATTGCAATGCCCAAGTATTACATCTTTTATTTATATAAAACATATTATACGCATACACGGGTGAATTGGTCAGACTAAGATCAATAAGATAAATAGATAAAAGAATTTCAATTTCATATGTTTCTGCGGAACATAAGAGTTGCTGTTTAAATACTAGGTTTACGCCTGAGCAGGCAGCTCACTATGTAGATAACCAAATAACTTGAATTTTCCTCAATGAGCTTGTAACTACAACAGCCATGTATCCTTAGTACAAATTCACTTCCTGTGTCCTTCCAAAACCTCCACATGAGATTTCGAGAGGCCCGTGGCACTGCACGAGGCCTTACTGTATCAACTCCAGCCTGGTATATTAATGTAAGAGAGTGTGGCCGGAAATCCACCACGTGGATCTTACCCCAATCCCTAAATCGGGATTTAATCACACAGTTCCCATCATGGGCAAATGTCTCTTCTCCGTAAAACACAGAGAGCACGGCAGCTGCGAGCTCCATACATGATAATACAGTAACCACCCTGAACAATACTTCTCTAAGCTGCCTGGGAAAAATAAGTCCTCTATTCACAGGGATGAAAGGGGGGATTTGTCGCCACGGCTGTGGATTGATACCATAGCTATTCCCTACGATGCTTTACTTGAGCTCACCTCACATCTATGAATCCTTCCTGCTTGAATGGTGGTGGCAGACACCTTTTGCGACAGAAGCATCCTCACAGCTCTCCGAGAGGGTTTATTTGAGCCCATTACCCTGAAAGGTCCCTTCCTGGGCCTAGTGGAAGACGAATGCAGCATGGTAGAATTTTGTCATCTGTCACAGGGAATTGATGTCAACCTGTCAGTTGTGAGAGGTTACACAGAGAGCAAACCAAAGGGTGAGAGTATCGATCTAAATGGCACTGAAAAAACAGATAGACTTCAGTCCGCCACAGTGAAACGTAAAGATCAATGCGCTTGGGTGGTTTAGACAAAAACACAATCTCCTGATGTGCGAATATTATAATAAAGACTTGCACAAGGGACCATTACAATGAGAAATCATGGATTTTATTTGCAGAGGACTGAACAAATATACACAGCCTGATCTCCTTGACAGGGTTTCTGTTTAGCTTGGTACTTACTGTAAAAAAAAAAAAAAACAGTTCTGAGAAGAATTGCACTTCGCCACATTAAAATTTTTTGCCCAAAGGTCACACAACCTGGTAAGATAATAAATTAAGGGATTGGGTAGGGTTATTATTAACTAACATTATAAAATCATAACATAAACCATAAAACTTAATATAAATATATATAATTTAATTCATATGAAATAAAACATGAACTGAAAAAAAAAAGAAATATAAAAACTTAAACTTATATTTTTGTTTCAACTACACTGTTTAATAAAAAAAAAAAAAAAATCATGTTTAATTCAGTCTGTGATACGTAGCCCATTTTTGTAATTGTTGGACATTTATAGCAATTCTGAGTGACTTGGTTTTTTCAGTGATAGTTGCAGGGCAAAATGTTATTTAGTTAAGTTGAGCGTACTAGAATAAATATATTTTATATTAATTGCAAAAACTATATATTTAAGATTAAATATTATTTGAAGATTTATAGTAGTTCAAATAACACAACAACTGTGACGTGGTAATGACTACAGAAGTAAGTATGGGAAAAAAGACAAAAAAACGATTACATGACATGAAATAAAATAAATATATTTATATATTTCGTTTTTATTAAAATGTTATGTAATGTATTTATGTCAGTAGCTGCCAATGCAACACTTTCATTTCATTTAGTTAAGTACTAATAATAAAAAACCTAAAGAAACAAAGTAAAAACTAAAACTAAAAATAGAGGACTAAAAACTCTAAAATTGACAAACAGCAGAACAAAATTACGACAATGTAACTAAAATAAAAGAGAACAAATATAAGACAATCCATAATTCAAATATGAGTACAACTACATATATGCTCCTGTATATCCATGAGACTAAAATAACACTGGTTGGGATCAACTGGGCTCTTAGCATGGGCTTGGCACACTTTCACAGCCATGGAAACACATACAAAACTGTCTCAGAGTTTTCCTAGAATGGAGACTGCATAGGGTAGAATACAGCCATGACTTTGCCTAAAGGGAAAAAGAGGCAAAGGGACAGACAGAAGAAAATCTGAGGAGATTAATGAGCCTAAACTCTGCTTTTCTTTCTCGTTTAAACATCAGTGCCTTACATTTGTTAGGATAAACTTAGGTTAAAGGTGTCCCACAGGCCCAGGTGCTCTGAGGGTAGAGGTTAGTGGTTCGGTTCAGGTGTTAGACTCCAGCAGGAGGGTTCAGAGGCCCGCTAGCGGCTCCTGTGGGACAATGGCAGACTTTTTAAACAGAACTGGCCTCTGCCCTTTCAAACCCTCGACTACAGCCTCCAGAGAACGGAGTCACCTCTAAAGCTCATTATGAACGCTGGAGTTTCAGACCAAACCGGGAGGGATGACAGGGGCTTCTGAGCTTAACTGATGTACAAGGCTGCCTAATGTGAGGCACGAAAAATTAGCCCTCATAATCACCTTGACTTTCACTGTGATGACACCTCACTTTTTTCCACCTTAGGTGTTGAAGTGAAGACTTAGACACACCGGAAACCTTTTAGCAACTTACTGACGTATATATATTAGACACACTGATCTCACAATGAGATGGAAAACAAGCCCAGAAGCCTTGTGAATCCTGTGTTAGCACATTTGACACAACAACACTTGATGTTAGATTACAATAGACAGCTGCATTTTTGGTACAAAGTACCAGCCCTTGTACAATGGCAAAGTATTCAGAGCGGTTTGTTAGCGCTTTGTTATGCAGTTGCTTACCAGCCCGATTCAAAAAAGGCCATATTTAATGATAATATGGCTTCAACATTGATAACAATAGCAATGAAATGTTTCTAGAGCAGCAAATCAGCATATTAAATGTAGGATTTGTGGGTATTCATGGAAAGCCAGTCATAAGGATATCTCTGTCAGGACCACTATCGTCATAATGATAGATACTTAGCATAAAGTTTTGTTTGGCGGTATGGTTCTGTTCTGGGTAAAAAACTCCCTGCCCATCCATGCAGTCAGTCATGAATGAGCAGGGAGAGCAGCAACAATAACCCCCCTAGGGTAAACAGAACAAAGCAGATAACATTAATGTACTTAATGATATTGAAGTGTAACATTATTCAAAATAAAGGAGTCTGGCTCAACAAGGAATATCAGAAAGCCAAGTCCTGACTGTGGCGAAAGGAGGAGTTGGGGATGGAGGAGGGTAATTAACTATTCAGCAATATGAAAACTGCTGATAATACAGAGGGACCTTATATATGAATGCTTAGATAAGTGTCGTATTCCTATAGGTAGATGTGATCAGCTGAGATTCAGCTGATGCAAGCTTGACTCACGTGACCTTCCAGAACTAACGCTAACTCTTAATTTTATGAGCCCAAAACGCTCTACATAAAGGTCTTGGTCAAGCAATGTTGTCATAAGAAACAACACGCTAAGAACTGTGGATGACACACAGAGGAAGACAATCCAAGCAAACAACCCAGAGCTAAAAGTAAATGAGCTACACAGAGCTCTATTTGATCTTGAGGGGCTAAAGAACAGAGGGTCAGAGTTCATATATAAACACACAAAATTAAGATGATAAAAACTAATGTATTGACCATTTTGATTGCTGTAAAAGGAGCTAAATTAGACCAGAAGCCAATATAATTCAAATAGGGAGGAGAAAGTTCAGCCTAGCGTCAATTAATCTGATTGGAGCCCACTAGGATCCTAAATTCCTGTTTTTATAGATTATCTTAAATACAGCCTTGGTTTGTGAACTTTGATTGACCTCCATGTGGACTGAAGTCAATATCTTCCTCTGCAGTTCTTGTTAAAAGCAGCACGGAGCCTCTAACCATTTCTGATCCACTCATCATTCATCTGCGAAAGAGTTTCTAGATTTACTTAATGCTATATAGGTTATGAACACGGCTCTTTTATACTTTACTACTGTATCTCTGGCAGATGTTTGGTGGGTAGAGTGTCAAAGTGCATGAGGTTGGTTTCTACTGGTATGGACCCTGAGGACCCAAAGCTTAATCAATGTGAAAGGCCTGTCACACAAACACACGTGTTCCAGCCTCTTGCTGCTACCAGTGATGTTGATAGATGGTGAATGTCACCTGGCTCTCAGGGAGGACAGTTCTGGACTATATCACTGCTACAGGCAGTAAGCACTACAGTGAGAAGTAAAGCATGTATAATTATATATATATAGTATATATATTCTAATATGGTAACACTTTACATTAAGGTTTCATTAGTTAATGTAATAACTAACATGAACAAACAATGAACAAAACATTTATTACAGTAATTATTCATCTTTGTTAATGTTAGTTAATGAAAATACAGTCGTTCATTGTTAGTTCATGTTAATTCACAGTGCATTATGTTAACAAGCACAACTTTTGATTTATAATAATGCATTAGTAAATTTTGAAATTAACATTAACTAAGATTAAAAAAATGCTTTAGAAGTATTTTTCATTGATAGGCCATGTTAACTAAGTAACGCGGTGCATTTTATAGCAGTGTACTAACGCAGTTAGCGCACTCCTCTCACCTGTATGACTTTTTGTTTCATATTATAATCTAATGAAAGTGGTATCACACAAGCAGTGAGAGGGCAATATCACACGAGTGCTGAATATGCGTTTGAAGATCGGTGTGAACCAAAATTCAATGGTCAATTTATAAAGAAAGGCATGTACTTAATCCTGAATCAATCAGATGTTTAAACAAAGCGAATGAAATGAATGACTTATTCATTAAGACATTTACCGCCACCTACTGTCAGTTTTAGTTTTTTATCTTGAGTATCATTTCATAAACATAAAAAAATAATAATATTACATATTTAAAAAACTAAATAATAAAAAATAAATAAAGGGATTGAGTTCAACCAAAAATGGGAGCGAAAATTAAAAATTAAAAAAAAGGAAATATGAAAAAAGAAAAAACAATCGTTCTAAAGCTAATTTTTATAATGTATATTTGATGTTTTTCTCATTTAACACAATAATGGCTTTAAATGATCTTTTGGGGTGATTTCTCAGCCAAATTTGATGTGTGACTGATACGCAATAAAATTGATTAATTAATCACCACAAAAGTTTTGATAGGGTGAGGGAAATTGATGGCAGGGCATGCAAAATTGTGAATTACTGGCCTGACCAGGTCAGCAAAGCAAATCCTTTACGGTTGAGCCCCGAGCTTCAATGTATAATCCACAAAATCATGTATATTTATGTCTAAATCAACATGCAAAACTGAAGTGGGTTGGGTCTTAAAAGCTCACTGTGCTCAAAATACCAAATGAACTAAAAGATAAAGGCCAGTATTCAGTCATAACAGGTATTATATTGAGATTCATCTGGTTATGAGGTATACGTGTGGGATCTGCAGTCAGACTGAGCCTTTTGGCAATCTGACCCTTCTATGTCCGAAGGGAACTAACTGACAGACATGTTCACTCTCCGCTCAAAGCACTTTAGTACAAGAGCCATTCTCATCAGTCCGGTAATCTGTCCTGCACGTCCAAAATATCTGGCACGGTAGTGTCCCAGCTGGGGTGCCGTGTCGCGGCCCCCCGCGGCCCCGCCCGCTGTGCCTGAAAAAAGCACAAGGCGGGTTCCATACGACTCCTCGCCTCGTCTCGGCTCCCCCCATTGACACTCGGGGGATCACCGTCTGGGTTTGTATGAGACTCTCCCAAACCAACAAGACCAGTAGAAAGCTGAAAATACAAAAATACAGCTCTTCTGAAATCCCCCCTGAATACTTTTATTACAGCTTTGTGTAAGGAAGCCTGACGTGGCCAGAAATGCCCGTAATGACTCTTGCATACCGAGGTAGGTCTGGGTCTTCGCTACAAGGTCATTGAAGGAGGCCCATCGATGCTGTAAAATAAAAAAGATCCTTAGGTGTGAACAGGCATTGATGAGTTCCGTAGGGGTTAGATGCTGTTTTGTGTAGACGTGCTCAGTGCGTGAAGTTGAGCTGAAAAGCGGTTTGCGCACCACACCTAATGAGAATGACAGAGCAGCCATGACTACAGACCTGGAGCACTTATGCAACAGTGTTGCTTTGCTTCACACCTCTTAAGGGCTCATGCTGGATATTGAACCTAAAGCAGTGGCGAGAGAGAGACGCAGGCGGTAAATGGACTGTTGTGACAAGGTCAATATAACCAAATTTCAGAGTCTGAGTTCACCGAGAGACCAGCGTAGATAAATCACCAGTCAAATGTCAATCTCGCAGCACAACCCGTGATGTGCCGCAAGACTGATGCTTTCGCAAAGACTACACTATAATGGGGCAGATAACAAAGCATAGTAGGAGGTTCCCTTTTGAAAAATAAACTCCTAATCTAAACAATTTATCTTTGAAAAATTTTTAATATATCATCTTGGATGGTATGTTTATTTTTATACGCGACGGTATCCTTATTTTATATCATTGTGCTAATATAAAAAATTTATATATTAGGTGGTAAATTCCGTTGAAGGCAGTGTTGGTAACAAACACTAGGAAAAAAGGATGCACATTCAACCTCAACTAGAGAGTAAGCCGCACATAGTTTGAAAAAATACCAACACAGGTACAATCAGCAGCACTGTCAGAGAGAGAAAAAGAAGGCATAAAAAATGTGGGGGAAAAAGCCCTATCAGCACAGACCCCATAACCCTTCAGCACTGATCACAATGAACAGGGAAAAGAACAGCCAACGCATAACAATTTGGGGGGGAAAAAAAATACACTTTTATTTTGATAAGAACCACCCCACTGTGTAATCATAATGGGAAAATAATTAGCATGCATAATTACGCTAAGTAATGGGAAATGCCAAGCACTCAGCTTGCACTGTGGTGGATGTGAGCCGCACTGGTTAACATTGTTATGAGTGCACTGATTGGTATTTTAAAAAGTCCGAATTTAAGAGGAATGGTCATATGACAGACAATATAGCACACTGTGCAGTCACATTTACTGTTATTCTGTGAATTTTCACATCAAAAACACAATCTTTTCAATAGGAATCCACATGATTGGAAATGTAGCGCAAGTGCAACCAGAGGAGCACTTTTCCGCCTCCACAGATTTCGTCGAACAAGGTTCACTGTTTCGGTCATCCGTACAGGAGGATTGGTCTGTGTGTCATGGTTGATCACGAAAAGAAAGTTTCTTGGTTTGAAGCCTATCGAGCAAAGTGATGGTTTTGTGAGTGTGCTGAGTCGAACATTGCTAGGAGAATAAGCATCAATTCCATCACAGAAGTCGTGGGTGTGTTGCTCTCCCAGCCATGACGACATTTCGGGCCCTGGCTGTTTGGCCTCGGTGCACGCATTTAGGCAGAGAACGACTGTCCAAATATTAATTTTAACTGGTTTCAGCCAAACAAAAAGTTGCTGGTTTGGAAAGCAACTTTGTGTTAGCTGTGCACTTCACAAACAATATTGACAATAAACAATGGACATTTTTTTGCCAGTGATATTATTGAAATTTCACTAACATTACCACACTGGTTGCAGCCTTACGAACCTAAAAAAAAGCTCAGAAATTTGCTTGGTTTGAAAGTGCCTTTCGTTTAGTGCCTTTTTTGGTAATGGGACCATGCACTTAGGCTAATGTGCTGCTAACTGTCAACCATCCTAATTTAAACTGGTTTCAGCCTTACTAAGGCTTGTTTGGTTTGAACGTGACTTCTGTGTGAGCTGTGCTTCAAACATCGAATACACTATTGGCAACATGACAAGGTGGCCTTTGCGCTAATGTGACCAGCCTTTAGGGCGAACACACTTGCTAACCTGTCCGTAACCCAAATTTAAACTCGGGTTTCAATACTCTAATCCAAAAAACGAAAGGAAAAAAAAAGCTCAGAAGTTGCTTGGCTCTGCCTTAACACATCACTAAACGATGAACAAATGGAACTCTTTTACAGCAAAATTATCAATATGTTTGCAAAGGTGACTGCCCCTCTTTAGGCTAAAGGCCTCGCTTAGACTGTTGAGTGTCTTAATTTAAACTGGTTTGTAGCCTAACTATACAAAAAAAAAAAATGATAATCTATATATATAATTAATATATATCTATGTATATATAGATATGTTATATAAAAATCAGAATTTTTCAAAGTTGACTGTCTCTCTAAGCGGTGCTTAACCAGGGCTAAACTAATGACAATAGACCACCTATATGATCAGTTTCACTATGTTACCTCACATTACGGGTAATGCGCTGCTACACTGTCTAGCATCCATTACTACTCAGTCTTACTAATCCTAACAAAAAGAGAAGTCTTGCGGATGAGCTACTCTTTGTCCTCTCTCCATGAAGTCACTTCCGGATGAGACGGAGAGAATATCTGTCAAGGTGGATCACAGCATGGACCTGCACAACATCTGTTTTACAGTTATTGATTTTACCTGAAAAGGCTCACCGATCAATTGCTAAGAACATCTCATTCAAATCAATGAGCAAAATTTAGAAATATGTCCTGTCCCTCCCCTCCCTCCAGTCTCTCCAAAGGGGCGGCCGAGTACGGCAGACTCTCCTGGTGCCACTGGCATTCTCTGTTTAATGGATAGACAGTAATGATGAAGATAGGGAAAAAAGACAGACTACACAAATGCACCACTAAACGACTCTTAGAAGCAGACATCATTGTGGTGAGAGCAGGGAAAGCGGATTCTTAGACTAATCGAGGATAGATCTAGTGCTGCAGTTGAACTGTGTAGTGTGTGTCGTGTGTTATAATGAGCACGTGTATGTTCCTGTTGAGTTCCTGTCCCAATGTAGTTTGATTTGTCTCAGGTGTCTCATTATTAGTCATCCTCCTCACCTGTCTGCCCCTCGTCATCTGCCCTATTTAGTTCTAGCCCGTTCTGTTCTCCCTTGTCTGGAAATGTTTGTCAACTCCTTGTGCTACGTGTGATTCCCCCCCCAAAAAAAGAATTAAACTATTTTGTTTTGTATGCCTGGTCTCCTCGTTCCTCGCACCGTGCTCCTCACAGTAGCAACCCGTGACAGAATTCCAGACCAAAAAGTGACAGTAAGTGGTGCCCCTTCTACCCGTGTTTGTTTTTCATTTTGTGAATAGTGTTTTTGTTTTATTTTCCCATTCGTTTCTCCCCGTCCAAATGAGGAACACGAGCGATGTTAAATCGGCGGTCTCAGGCGAACCTCGACCATGTCAGTATGCGTCGAGGTGTCAGCCGCTCACCCTTGCCCAGTCTCCCTCGAGGGAGAAACCCTAAGATGCTGTTCCAGACGGGATAACCGCCATCGTCCCCAGAGCTCCAGACACCACCATACCCGGCGGAAGGATGCAGTCATCCGGGGTGTCGGCAAGCTTCGTATCACGAATCCGAGACCCATCTGCTGGCCGTTTCAGATGTCAAGTAAGCCGGCGTTCCTCAGGCAAGCCACTCCGGACGTATGTGGCAAGCCCATTGAACATTAATCTATGAGCAAGCATCAAGCCATACGTCATGAGGCCCAGCCAGTGTCGGGTCCAGCCCAGTGAGCTCCTCGTAAGTGCATTCCAAGAGCTCGCTCACAGTCACCCACAACGCACCTGTTGCCAGCTCCTCGAAAGCGCTACCCTGATCCCCAGCTCAGCCCAGGAAGGGCTCCTGATTCCCAGTTTAGCCCAGGAAGGGCTCCTGATTCCCCCGTTCAGCCCAGGAAGGGCTCCTGATCCAGAGCTCGCTCCAGTGTCGGCTCCAACCCCAGAGCTCGCTCCAGTGTCGGCTCCAGCCCCAGAGGTCGCTCCAGTGCCAATCCTTCAGAGCACCCCCAGGATTCCTAGATTTCAAAAAACTTTTGTGAGGGGGGGCATATGGATCGCCATGGCCTCCTGAGGGTCCCTGCCTCCGCCATGGGTGCGTCCCCGATCCGCACTGGAGGCTCTCCTTGTCCTACCCTGCACCCCCCCCACTACGATGATGGTAACTGTTACCGCGCTTCCGGCAAGGGGGGGGGCGATCTGTCACGGTATGTTCCCGTTGAGTTCGGTGCCTATTTTGGTCTCCTGTTCCTTCCCCAAGGGAGTTTGGATTGTCCAGGTGTTGTCTAATTATTAGTTATCTCTTCAACTGTAGGACCCTCGTAATATGCCCTATTAGTTCTAGCACCTTCGTTCATCCATTGTCGAAAATTGTTTGTCAACTATTGCTGTACGTGTCGATTCCCCCCCCCCAAAAAAAGATTTAAAGTCTCCTTGGTTTTGTCAAGCCTGGTCCTAGTTCCTCGTCCGTGCTCCTAACAGTAGCAACCCGTGAGCATTACAGTATATATATAGTATATATAGACACATATACTGTAATGTATACATACAGTCTACTGTATATTAGTGGGGTGGGACTCGTCACTGCGTTTCATGATTCGAGCTGTCAATTGCGATATAGTTTCCAATTAAATTCGATCATGATGCATAACGGTTATAACAAAACGTACTTTTGCGGCATTTTTTTTATTAAATTATATAAGCAGGCTACTTTTTAAAATAATTACAATTTAATAATAAATCAAAACAATTGTTAAGAGCTTATAAATATAGCTTCAAAACATACCAGCAAATATAAAGTAATAAAGGGGGAAATAGACTATTACAAGTGATAAACAAAAAGTACTTTCTGTATCTGAGAGTGCTTTAAGTTTCCGAAAGTTTACAGACAATAGTTATGGGTTTTTCTTTTCTCCTTTGCATTATTGCGGTTTGATTATTTCTGATGACATAAATAGACATTGGCAGCTTTAGTAGGCTGCATTCACACTAATGCACAGATCTACTTCCACATATCAGATGTTTTGTCCTGTTCTGAAAACATAACTAACGTGTTTCGTATCATAAAAGTATTCGGAGACGCAAGTGCATTTAACTGCAGCCGCGATCAAGCTTCAGGACAAACAAACACAAAGCAAACGTTAAAGTCTGTCAGTACGTGAGTTTTGTGCATCTAATACGTACTGCATTCCAAATGGCATCAATGAAAGCACATCTAAAGTAAAACACTGAAATAACGGCGGGTGGAAGCACACACTGTCAAGCGCAATGAAGCCCGCAGCGGTTGTCTCTAGCGCACACACATGCCATATACGGGAAAAATCGAAACACCAATTCTGAACATGTTTTTGTCCTGCACTAAGCTTGGTTTTTCCAAAATGTGCCCAGATCACGGATTTAATAATAGT
>JADLZN010011688.1:0-76171 GCA_018155175.1 Sinocyclocheilus anophthalmus | reverse complement strand
GTGACTTGACGGGTGCTGTTGTGTCCGCCATTTTGCGATCAGGCTCCGCTGTCGCCGCCGTTTTGTGAGCGTGCTCTGGTACAGCCATCATTTCAGTCACAGACATTGTGTCGCTTTCTTCCTCCGCGACACCCACAGTAAACAAGCCTACTCCGGAACTGAGCGAGTGATGAACGTGGACCCTCGCGCCTAAGCTTAGCCCTCAGAGGTTGATTTATGCCATCGCAGAAAAACTCCATCAATAAACAGTCTGGTAAATCGGAATAGTGAGCGATGGCTAAAAACTCTCTGATATGGTTCTCCAATGATCGTGGACCCTGTTTAAGGGCTAACAAAATCCTTGCTGTGTCCATACCTGGCCAATGTTCCTCATAAAAGCTGCTGGGTCCTTGTAGGGCTAAGTATTCTGTAACGGGGCTGACGAGAAGTGAGACGTTCGGATCCAAATGCAAAGCTTTAAATGGAGAAGACACAGACGTGGTCATAAAACAGGCAGGGTCAGATATGGCAGACAGGTCTATGCGGCAAAAACACAGAAGTAGTCCCTAGTCTAGCGTAGGTCGACGATCTCAGACTGAATCACAGTGCGACAACTAAAAAACTGATAAATCCACTGAGACAGCAAAGATCATAACCGAGAACCTGACAAGTCAGGCAAAACAAGGAAACCACCTGGAATGATAACAGGACTAGGAAAACGAACAGGCGACGTAATACTGGCAGTGAATGTAGTTGAGTGAGTGTAGATCGTGATGAGTGATGGTGAAACAGCTGTTGTGCAATCTGAAACAGCTGTTACAATCGTTCTGATGCAATCATGCAATGAAATGATGGATATGTAGTCCCGGGTGGCTATGCAACGGTTGTTTTGTCGCGAGTCACTGTATGAAAGGGTGACCCTCTGGTGGTGGAATCAACGAAGTGCCATGGAGCCGATCGTGACAACAACCTGTCTCCAAATAACTGCTGCGAATCAACAAATGTTTGTTTTTTTGTTTTTTTTGGGGTAAGCACAATTTGTGGCCCTGAAATACGCTTTAATGTGGCACCATTGTTATGAGATCATCCTCAACCTCTCTGTATTTGCCCTAAATTGAGAAATGTTTTATATTTCCACCCCCCCCCCCCCCCCCCTTTGAGGTCAACTTCATAACGGAGAGATACTGTGGTTGACACACCCAGTTTGTAGAGTAAAATTAAGTAAAAACTGTCTCTAAAAACTGGAAGGTTGATACATCTTGCTGCGCTATGGTACTGCATCATCCTCATTGAAAATAAAACATTTAATTTTTTATAAAATACAGCTATTTGACTGGGAGATGTCTATGTGCCTTGTGGCATTGGCAGGCCTGTTGTGTTGTATCTGTGCCAAGGTCTGGATAGACAATAAACATTTAAAAAAAGATCATAAGTACCTTTTGCTGATGCCACGCTGACTGAAAAAGCCAGAACAGATCTCCGTTTGGCAGAAGCAGCCTCCATATGTTTGAATAAACCATCAGAGAAGTGTTTTGTACAGCTGGGGTCAGACGGAAAGAAGACAGGGGAATCGCAGTACAAACTGTTCAAACGATGGCAACAAGCATTGTTGTTTTAAAGTACTCCAAGATACATGATGCTACATCAAACATGTCTGAAGTGAACAGAAAAATCTCTCTCAAAATCTGTACCAAGGCCAATCTCCCCCAAAGAGACAAAAAATTGATGAAAAAAAGAGCAATATGGTTCTCACACAGTATACACTTTTATTCTAGTTATACATACAAATATTATTTCAATATTACATACACACACACATATATACAGACATACATAGAAAGCATATTAAATAAAAAGGAAAAGTGTCTACTGTAATGTAAATAAAATTTCAAAATATGGGAGAAATAATTTTCCATCATCATTCAGCATAACAGAAAAACATATGTAAAAATGAAACAACATACTTATTCTGAACTGTACTTATTAAAATATATAAAAGAAAAAGTGATCATTCAAAATTATATTATATTTTAAATGATTAAAAACTTATGGGGGGCTGCACTGTGGTCCTTAAATAGAGTCTTTTAATGTCATCTAATGATTCTTGTTCTAAATATACCTGACAAGATTTTTTGGTATATGAACTATTGTTACACTGAATGACATTAGTGGGTGTCTTCTGTAAATCATGGTAAAAATGTATGATAGTCACTCTGAAAAAATGAAATTAAACAGAACCCATATATTTTAATATCTTAATATCTATGTTACTAATTACATTACATCATTTTCTTGATTATTATTCAGTAGATTATTAATTTTCTCCAAAGTTCATCTCTCAAAACAGTAAGAGATGTTTTGCAGACATCTTTCTTGAAGTAATTAAAAGTAGATTTAGACACGTGTTTGTTTCTTCAACAGAAATTTCCAATAACAAAGCCTTGTGACTCGCTACTAAACTAAATAGGTACGACAACACATGCTTAGGTTCTGCTCCCGTTATGCTCATGCATACATAATATGCCTAATAAAAGACTTATTTAAAATGCAGATGAAACCTGAAAAATCACACAGTTTATTTCACAGTGTCTTGCTTGTCACTTTCTCAACACAGCACTGCAGGCAAAATTTAACGGTGGCTCTCGGTTAGACAGATACGCTGAGTAATTGCCCTGCTCCTTTTCTAATTTATGTGACTTTTTAAATCAGTTATCAGGTAATTACAATACCTCCTTATCAGCAAAATGGATTTCTACCCCATTAGCGCTCCAACAACTGCATGTATCTTAAGTGTGTCTTGGCAGAGACCATTTATAACATCACAACACCTGGTAAAATGAGCCTGGCTGCCTCATAAAGCCATTTTCCATTAAAAAACATCTTTCCATTCATATTCTACAGGAGGAAGACAAAGCAAATGAGCACACACACGTTTATCTAAGACGTAATCTAATTGAGGGCATAGCATAGACTTCTTTTGTTTTTATATGAAGCTAATTAATTATTGCGGACTAACTCAAACTCAACACCTAAGAGAAAATTGATTAATTACTCATAATTACATAATTACTCAAGTTCTTCCTACTGGTTTTGGTTCAAGACACAGATGGTGATCCAACATTGTGACTATTTTTGAAAATACATCATACTATATAAATAACTAACTAAGTAAATAAAGCAACCTAAAATAAATAATTCTTTTAAATTATATTTTGCATTCCCATTTGTTCCAAAGCACAAGCAAAAAAAAATCTATCGTTTTAAGAACTTTACAAAATGGGAAAAAAATATAGAGAGATTAATGACTTTGGTCAGAAGAGAGAAACTCCCTCAGCCATTGTACTAGAAAGACTATAGCAGCACTAACTAGTTTTCTATAATTCAATGCCAAGGTAAAAAAAATAAAATACAAGTCATGGTGTTAAAAATATACCTTCATTTTTAAAAAAATTAAAATATTAAAAACTTTGTTAGATTGACGACGTTAATAATGGTGGAAACACGTCATCACAGTGTTAGATGGATGCAAAAGATTATTCAAATGTAAAAGGGGTAAATGAACATGCACAATTAAATATGCAATATAAGCTAATCATTATTGTATTCAAGGTGGAAAAAAACAAGCCAGGTTTTAGAAGGTTTTGTGGGGATATTTGGTTCTTTCGATATAAAAAAAATCAACACAAAACTGTTCAGCTATTTAGTTCAACCTTTAAAACTCAGTGGCTGTAAAATGCAGTTAAAAATATGAATTACTTTTCTGCCTCCTAAGATACCTCATTTAGGCCAAATTTTACAGCAGGATTGCAAATATCATTGGCAGAGAAGACAATCCTATTGAATGAAATGTTGAATGAAACATGTTGGATGAACCCATAACATCCTAACCGTAACCCTTTTATCAGTTTACAATTTACTGCCCTTAATGTAAATGAAGTTGCTCCTGTCGTAACAACTGTGGTGTGCATGCTAATGAAGTTCTGACACCTCATTTTCTGAGATGGTTCTCGGTGTCCCACACCCATTCCCATTCTACAATTGGTCAGTCACCATTTGCTCAGGATGTGGTCATCCCAAATGCTGCAGAAGCAACATAAAAGTTGACTTTCTTCTCTTCTATAATAATTAAGCCATTTTGGGAAATGAGCATGATCAAACATCTATTGTGGAGTGGAATCTGGGTTGGGGCAGATCAACTCACTCAACTGTGAATGTATTTGCATTCATCTAATGCTCACAATTATAATTTAATAACTTATTTTTTTGTTTGCAAATCTCAAAAATAATATCTATCTTTATAATGTTATGTCTACATTCATTTCTAAAATTTTAAACAATATGCTAACATAAATGTCTACTGAAATCAATCGAGAGACAAGTAGCATTTTTAGAGCTGCTGCTTATGCTAATGTTTCCATGACTTTTGGTCGCTATCTTGGGGAGCTTCCTATGCAATGAGGCAGCTCACTAGGTTTCTGAACAGAGCTTGTGTGTATGTTTATTTTATTGCTTTTTTTAATGATTTACTCATTCAGCAAATCGCTCCTCATTTGTTAATATACAGCAGTGGGTTTGTTTTAACACAGTCGAGCGCAACATCAACACTTAACTGGCAGGGGACGCCGGGGCCTGGGAGTTGAGTAAATTACCACCATATGAGATATAAAAAAAACTGCATTACAGAAGATCTAGGCAGACCAAAGGGACCAATAAATGGTCTTGATCTCAACTGCTGTCTGCAATGAACTCTGGGAATTTCCTCAGAGATGCCGCCTCCGGCCCTCTGGAGGAGGAATTTTTGGCAGCACATATGTAACAAGCTTCAACACGGAGCCACAAAGCAATCCCTAAAAAGACAAGTTTTTTGAATCCCCACTTCTTCTAGAATGCTGTCAGATGAAGTTTATATAATGACTTCTCTGCATTATAGGAAAAGTTGTGGCCAAGGCCAAATTACATTCAGGCCACTAAGTTTATCCCACTTAACACACAACTCCCCAACAGCATCAGTTCTACTTCTTTTTACATAAAAATAAATAACACAGTAAGTAAACTAAACGCACAGTAAGAACACAAGAGCACCATCTTGTTGGCATGTAAATACATTCAGAAGAAATATATATATATAATTAAAAAAAGCTTTGAATTTACATTATTTAATGATTAGTGAAGGCCACATTCAACCGGCGTTCAGAAAACTTTTAGAATTTTATATTTTGAATCACTGCTTGCGACAGGTTCAAAGGGGGTGGGGGGGGGGGGGGGGTGTTGTAGCATCTAGCGTGCATTAATGTGTACGCACCTACAAAAATGCTACAAAAAAAATCCTTAATATAGTAGACAGCACCCCCAGATCGAGTCCCAGCTTGTGGTGCTTCCGATATTACTGATATTATAGATACAAATTTAATGGAACCTTACTTGGTGAACATCACATGGCTTGAACAGTTAAGTTTTTCATTGCATTGACACAACTTTACCAGCAAGATGTCCTCAGCGTGCATTTCAAAACTTCAAAAGCAGTGAATCATTTTGGGCAAAGCAATTGGTCAATTGATTCAAAGCTTCAAAAGCCTTGATTCGATTGTCCATATTATGTTAGTACGACAATTTCACAATAATCAATACCACAGAACACAATTTTTCCCCCTCAGTTTAGTTCATATTTATCCTAATAATGACTGTATTAAGTGAAAAGGTTTGAATAATAAATGTTTTTTATGTTTTTGTCCTATGCTCATCAAGACTGCATTTATTTTGATCAAAAATACAGTAAAACAGTAATATTGTTAAATATTATTACAGTTTAAAATAACTATATAATTATATTTGAAAATGTAACTTATTCTTGTGATAGCAAAGCTTCATTTTTAGCAGTCATTACAATGTGATATGATCCTTAAGAAATCATTCTAATAATGCTTGGACTTCTTTTAAAAGCTTTTAAAAATGTTAATTATTCTAAACATTTGACTGGTACTGTAAGTAGTCGCAATGTGACTTTACATGCATTTGTTTCTTCATTTTCACATTTTGTGTCTCTGTTATATTATTAGGTTCTACCAGCTAACTAACTACTAGCTAGTGGAGCAAAACTACTCTAAAACCACTCTTTACCGTGCACGATGGTAATGGAACATAACACAAAAACGGTTTTAAATTCCACCATAACTGGACATTAAACACAATAAATGCTTCCTCCTTTCTCTTCTTCCTAAAAAACAACAACAATCATTTACACATTTAGCCTGAAAAGCATGCTGGGAATTATAAATCCCCCAGGCCAGTTTCAACTATAGTGCCAACAAAAATGACTCAAATAGTTTTAACACAAACGGATTAAGTAAATATAATTTTACAAATTTAAGAGTATTGAAAACACTGAAATTAGGTTGTATAAAAAGTTCAAGAATCGCATTGCACTGGCTCATTTTAATCAAATTGAACAAGCAACAAAAATATTTGTTTTTCAGTGCATACACTCACATTGGCGACTTTGTGCCATGAAAAAAATTAATTTTGGATTATTGTAAAGGCCACACAGGGGGGAAAGGATAAATGTGGAAAAAGCTTGAGGCCAGGCTTATCCTTATTGTCTTTCTTCAGCCCGACTCCTCAGACACCACTATGCCCTTGTGCGCTATTCTGTAAATGGCAACTATAACAGTAGGCAGCTTTGGTGTCCATCATATAAGGTGCATACAGGCAGCACTCCACCTCGGGCTTAAGTTGGGCGAACGAGGCACGACTGGTCTGAAAAGGTGGGGCGGTGGCGGTGTTCGAGATCTGGCGGACACTAATGGAGCGAGCCAGCTGAGGCTGTGACAAGTGCACCAGCACCTGCGGCGATGACACATCACATCACATCACCATGGGTGACTGACACGTCACCTTCACCAAATCCAGAGGACCTAGATAGGAAAGAGACGACAAATTCTCTGAACGGCTCTGCAGGGCACAGACACACAAACGCCCCTCTCTCCATTTCCCTCTTTTAGTATTTTTATCTCTCCATCTTGCTTCCTTTGACTTGCTGTCTCTCTTGCAGTTGAAAGTATCTGCTGGGGGGTAAAAAATCACAGCCTTTTGGAATTCACAGAGACCCAATGTTGCTTGTCACGGTGAGCTTGGTATCAGGGATCAAACCGCTGTGTCATTGAATTAATGTCTGATGTCTATCACACATCACTGGCACTGGCATTTAATTCATAAAACCAGTACGTGGAAACTATTTTTATGTGTCTTACAGCAGTTTCAGATCTACGTTTTCACGTTTACCTTAATTAAAATTGCTGCACAATGTGGAGTGGAGTAACTGGCATTAGCAGTGCTGAACGCACCTCTTTTGAATCTTGAAAGAAACATTAAAAGCCCCCAATTAAAGCAGGCCTTTAATATTAACTTTGAGGATTTCTATGTGCAAGTGTACTCAAAATTATAAAATGAATTTTTTGCATATATACACACACATTTAGCATTAACAGGAAAGGCAACATTTAAGTAAATTTCAATGCAACATTTAAGCAAAACAATGGTTTCAGTGCAAGGAAAGCATTTTACAAAAAAAATTACTGAAACATTTTTTTTTTAATACTGTTATTAAAATTATAAAATTACTGCTCTACCATGATAATGTGTAATATATGCTAATGTCCTTAATGTCATGAAACTTTGATTAAATATATTAATATTTGAAATGTAGTTTCCATACTGATGTGTTAACCATTTCAACATTTGTAATGACTGAAAAGTTATTGTAAAGTGTCACCAAATAAATCCAATAACTCTGCATACTAAGTTAGCTAACTGTGACATATAAAAGTTAATATCCCAAAAGCAACTTTCATTAAATATTAAATTAAATAAATAAATAAAGACAGCATCCAACACACAAAAGCATGGGGTTATACAGGCCAAATACAAAAAAAAAAGAACTAAAACACTCCAAATTAATCACAATACACACTAAAATAAGTCCTCAATTTTTGATGATTTTTGTTCTGTGTGAATATGGCCACTTATTGTGTTATGGTTTATTTTTGTTTGTAGTACTTATAGATAAGTGTAATATGAAACACCTTCTTACAATCAGCACAGGAAGCAGTGCACAGGAGAACAGGAAATGGGGGGGGGACTCAAAACTAAAAGTTTTAGAAAAGTCCTGACACTGATCTGTTGTACTTCTTCACTGTACCGAAATCACACTTTGAAATCGTATATTAACTGCGAGCTGTCAAACCTCTGTCTCCCCTCTGATGAACCCCAACTTTGCGCGGCTACATGTTTCGCGGTAAATGTCACATTCCATTATTCTTCAGCCTTTACTGATGTCCATATGCCAAACACTAACAGATTCTTGACTGCAGACAGCTGTGCACTGCAGGCTAATCGATGCTTGCCAAACACACTGACAGGGCTCTGGCAGGGGGCAAGCTACTCAAAGTTCAAATACAACTTTAAGCGGCAGTATGAATCGTTAACAGACCACATAATGACCTCCAGTCCTGCTCTGTGATCCATTCAGAAGACTTTCTCTTTATAATTCATATCGGTTATGCATATTTCATAAGGTTTGTAATGGGAATTGCATCCATACTTAATATTCTTTGACTAATCCCTGGGTGCAGAGGACCAGCATGCATTCTAGCACGACACAGATGCGGTCTGCATTCTGGATGAACATTTGATTGAGTTTGGATGACAAGAACTGTAAATATGTTGCTGCCTGGGCATCTTTGACTGTGCAGCCTGCTAAAATATAAAAAATAGAAACGGGAAGAATGTCTTAGTTTATACCATCCTTTATTTTCTTGGCACTCCCTTAGACGATCATGCAATTTGCAAAGACGGTTGGGAGTATCTTATGTGGCAAGCCTTCGAACTGTACCAGACATTCAGACAACTGGAAGTGGCTGCTGTCCAGAAGAGCGGCAGAGACGCATTAGTAACCTACACACCGGGTGTGACGGGGCTCAAGTGAGCGAGTGATTAATACAGACCTCCACTGTGACAGATTCCCCAGGAAATCTGTTCGACCCTGGTTTCTTATATGTGTCCAAATCAAAGGTTATTTGTCTCGCTGAGTGGTCAAGGAGAGGAATAAGTGTGGGTGAAAACATATGTTCCCTTTCAGTCAGTCACATTCAACGTTACGTCAGTCGTGACTGACGAAATTGGGATCTCGCCGAGAGCCAATCACCTTCGTGTTTCGCCACGCGCACCCCGCCCCGCAGCGCGGCTATAAAAGGAGAGCGTTTGCAAACGCACATCAGCTTTTCGCTTTGGAGACGAGCCGTCTAAGGACGAATTTCCGCGAGTGTTTGGAAGAAACAGCTTGCCATTCAGTGCTGCTCATCTTCGTCGTGCTGCAGCTGCCATTCTGCGGTCTCGCCGTGACCTCCCCTGGGCGCTTTAGCGCTCTCACTAAAAGAGTGTTTTTCCATTATAAAAGAGCAAATTCTAAAAGAGCTCAACGAGCAACGGGCGTCTTTTTAAAGATAGCTTCCCGCTCATGCTTTTCTGGATGTGGTCGTTTCCTGGCTACATCTGATGGTCATGATCGCTGTGTCCCGTGTTTGGGCTTACAGCACGCTGAAGCAGCGCTCCTGGATGAGTCCTGTTCTCAGTGCGGGAACATGACCATCGCGACTTTGCGGTCTAGATATCTCCTCATTAAACGGGGGGGGTATCCCTTTGCCATGCCCCGCTCTAGCTCCTCTGTTTCTCGGAGGGCTACTTCGGTTCATGTTCAGGGAGACCTGAGGGTTACGGTGATAGCTTCCCCGTCGAGTACGTCTCCGCTGGCCTCTCATTCCTCAAGCATGGCGCCCCACCTGGGGTTTCCGGCGAGTGTTCTGGTCTCGACTGTGCGGGTCCAGCATCTTGTGTGGGACCACAGGCAAGGAGAGGATGTCGTCGCTGCATCGGAGGCTCGCTAGTCTCTGTAGATGAGGACTCGGTGCGCTGCCCCCCGCAGTAGAGTGGCGGTGCCCGAGTCTATGCAGAGCTGACTGCTATGCTTTCCCGGGCCGCCGAGTGTGTCGGGCTGCACTGGAGGCCTCCGTCTTCTCCCGAACGCTCGAGGCTGGATTATTGGTTCCTGGGGGCGCAGGCCGGGTTTCGGCAGCTGCCTCCGGTTCCATTCTTCCCTGAAGTGCATGAGGAGGTTACTAAGTCGTGGAAGGCACCTTTTTCTGCCGAAACAGACTTGGTGCCTCCTCCGTCCTCACCACCCTCGACTGGGGGGCCAAGGGCCGTTGTTCCACGGTACGGCTCCCCTCACGTTAAGCCCGTGTCTTTCCCTGGCAGTCATTCACTGCCATCTCTGCTGCATAGTTATCTCACCCCAGGCGAGTTGAGTCCCACCTGGTACGCTTTCCCAGTGTTATCCTATGTACCACTGTATGGAACAGCAGTGCAGACACCTCTGCCTAGCCGCTGTCTTGCCGGCTTCCGCAGGGCACTGGAGGGGGTCAGCAATAGTGGCGTTTCCATACGGATCCCAAGTCGTCAATCACGACTGACGTAACGTAGAACGTGACTGACTGAAAGTGAACGTCTAGGTTACTTGTGTAACCCACGTTCCCGGGGGGGTGAAGGAACAACAATATTTTTAAAAAAAGCAAAAAAAAAAACTTCAAAATAAAATAGCTGTAACACAGTTCTGGAAATGAGATATTTTATGCAACAACAAACAAAAACTATATTATATATATTATGTTTTATTTATGGTAGTACGTAATGAAATGTGCTGGGTAATGTGTTTTTTAATGTCATAAGGCAAACAAACACACAAATAAGCACATAAATAAATACATACATACATATATACAGTACATACATAAATAACTATCAATGGTCCTGAAAAGTTTAATTTCTTTCATTTGAGTTTTTTGGATGAAATATCAACTTGACATGTTTTCAGGAGATTCAATTCTTTGTGGTTCTGTTTAGTACAAATTAGCTGCCACATAGTATAAAGGTATCGATTGCAACAGGCAACACCATCTGCACAGGATGATATAAATTAGTGCATCTGGGCCAAAGGAGTGCAACAAATGTGTTTTTCACATGCAGGTTTTCCGTATGAAATGCGGTTTCAATCATTTTGAAATAGTAACTGATGCAGACACAGGCTAATGAGCCTAAATGACCCATTCAGTGACATCAATAACATTAAACACTTATTGCACAAAAAGGTCAATATCCTTTCTTTTGTGGTGCCTGAAATAAATGTCCCAAAGTGTACAAATGTTGATTTAAATAAACCGAGGTCTTGGTCATGCAGTGAGCTCTCTCAGTAACCAAGCAACCGATGAAATACGTCTTTGAATTATAATAAGCTAAATTAGCAGTCCTATACTTCCGTGTAATGATTTAAAAGGCACCTTCCATGAAGACAGCAGACCTCAAGGCAGCTCACTATGTTTTGTAACATAGCCATAGATATGTAAGTTGATATTTCAGGTAAATATCACATTATGCAGCTGACCAAAACACTCATTATATAGAATATGACAATGATACATTTGCAATTAAAATGGGTTCTCTGCTCCATGTCACATCCATTTTCTGTTTCCCATAGAAAGTCAAGATAAACAATTCTGTGAGCTGGACTAATGACACAAGAGGCTTTAACCTAAAAATAAGAGGAAGTCAAGCACATCGCTATAAATAATAACTTCCTCCAGGACATACAAAAGCTGCCATGGAACCATTTTTATATCTCTCACGCTTGCTTCTCTCTGTTGTGTGATAAAAAAGTCAAACGACTGATTAGTGGGGAACAGAGTCCAATGCAAATTTGCACACACAAAAAATAAAAGATAAAAATTTGTGGCCGTAAAGTAATTATTTAGCATGTACACTTTCTGAAAATTTTAAGTAACCACAGTCATAATTTGCAACAGTGTAAAAAGTGAAAAGACTGAGGCACAAAACATCTCTCTTTGAGCATTATGACCAGCACAACAACGCAACATTGGCTCAACCAATGCTATGAATGTGGGGGTGCTCATGAAAACTCTCATTATTTTTCACTATTGAAACAAATAATGGCTATTTCCTGTGTATATCACGATCGGACATGATAGAACATCATGTTTTGATATAGCTGTTTTGTAATTCCAGTTAAAGAGTTTAGCCTCTTTCTTTCTTCCTTGCCAGTTTGTGTAACCGCTGTTAAAACTATTGCTTATGCACTGAACAGCAAGAATATTATCTCTGCAGACATCATACTGTTGAAGTTTCAGAAAGAAAGAAAGAAAGAAAGAAAAAGCAAGAAAGAACCATTAGTATTGGCTACAACTTCACATTCATCTTGATGTCACTGCGACATATATAGGCAGAGGAAGCTTGCTAAGAAGCAAACTCTGGGCAGTCATTTCTCTCAGACAAGAACCCTAAATTTAAGCTGAAACCATTTTATTTATATTCTGTTTAGTGAGATCTTTCTCAGAAAACTAGTCAACTCTGGTAAGTCAAAACAATATGAGGAATAAAATGTTTTAAGTGTTACATTAAATGCACTTATAATTTTTAAAGATTGAAAACCTGAACCACTTTGCTTAGGGTGTTGTTGGTATTTAGGCAATGCGAAACGTTTTTTGGAGGGAAGCACAGTTTTTTATTCTCTTGAAGAGTTTGGCTTCAGATGGATCTTATTAGGACATACTTCAAAACGTCTTTTGAATCTATGCCAAGTTGCGTATTGGCATGCAACCAGTTTGTGAAACTCTTGCTAGTTTGTTCATCAGTGTTGCTGTGCAGCAACAGCACTTCCTTATACAAACCCGATTCCAAAAAAGTTGGGACACTGTACAAATCGTGAATAAAAACAGAATGCAATGATGTGGAGGTTTCAAATTTCAATATTTTATTCAGAATACAACATAGATGACATATCAAATGTTTAAACTGAGAAAATTAATAATTTTAAAGGGAAAAATAAGTTGATTTTAAATTTCATGGCATCAACACATCTCAAAAAAGCTGGGACAAGGCCATGTTTACCTTGTGTGGCATCCCCTCTTCTTTTTATAACAGTCTGCAAACGTCTGGGGACTGAGGAGACAAGTTGCTCAAGTTTAGAATAGGAATGTTGTCCCATTCTTGTCTAATACAGGCTTTCCCCCCCCCCCCTAGTTGCTCAACTGTCTTAGGTCTTCTTTGTGGCATCTTCCTCTTTATGATGCGCCAAATGTTTCTATGGGTGAAAGATCTGGACTGCAGGGTAGCCATTTCAGTACCCGGATCCTTCTAAGCAGCCATGATGTTGTAATTGATGCAACATGTGGTCAGGCATTGTCATGTTGGAAAATGCAAGATCTTCCCCTGAAAGAGACAACGTCTGGATGGGAACATATGTTGTTCTAGAACTTGGATATAACTTTCACCATTGATGGTGCCTTTCCAGATGTGTTAGCTGCCCATGCCACACGCACTCATGCAACCCCATACCATCAGAGATGCAGGCTTCTGAACTTAGCGCTGATAACAACTTGGGTTGTCCTTGTCCTCTTTAGTCCGTATGACATGGTGTCCCAGTTTTCCAAAAATAACTTTAAATTTTGATTCGTCTGACCACAGAATGGTTTTCCACTTTGCCACAGTCATTTTTAAATGAGCCTTGGCCCAGAGAAAACGGCTGCGCTTGTGGATCATGTTTAGATATGTCTTCTTTTTTGACCTATAGAGTTTTAACCAGCAACGGCGAATGGCACGGTGGAATGTGTTCACCGACAATGTTTTCTGGAAGTATTCCTGAGCCCATGTTGTGATTTACATTACAGTAGCATTCCTGTATGTGAAGCAGTGCCGTCTAAGGGCCCGAAGATCACGGCATCCAGTAGGGTTTTCCGGCCTTGACCCTTACGCAAAGAGATTGTTCCAGATTCTCTTAATCTTTGGATGATATTATGCACTGTAAGATGATAATGGCCAAACTCTTTGGCAATTTTCTCTGAAAACTCCGGGTTCTGATATTGCCCACTGATTTTTAACCGCAGCAATTTGGGGGAATTGGTGATCCTCTGCCGGTCTTGACTTCTGAGAGACACTGCTACTCTGAGAGGCTCTTTTTATACCCAATCATGTTGCCAATTGACCTAATAAGTTGCAAATTGGTCCTCCAGCTGTTCCTTATATGTACATTTAACTTTTCCGGCCTCTTATTGCTACCTGTCCCAACTTTTTTGGAATGTGTAGCTCTCATGAAATCCAAAGTGAACCAATATTTGGCATGACATTTCAAAATGGTCTCCGTTCAACCTTTATATGCTAAACAAGTCTATACATATTGTGATAAAAATATAAGGTTAATAGAGAGTTGTAAATTAATTCACATTTCCTTTTATACTCACAATTTGTACAGTGTCCCAACTTTTTTGGAATTGGGTTTGTACCTCAAACATTATTGCATATCTATATATTGCATTACTGAAAGAAACAAAACTTGTTAAAACAGGGCAATGTAAGGAAAAGTTGAGAATTTGCCATAATTGGGTAAGACGCGTTCCCTTCGTGCCATTATGACTCAGACAGAGGAAACTTGCTTTGACACAACTACCGAGCGGTCGCTTCGCTCAGACCAGACGTTGTTTCACACTCTCTGATTACATCTCAAGACACAATCAGCAAAATAGTCAGTTGTCAACTCTGGTAAGTCATGAGAAATGTTTCTTACAGAAATATTTATACAATTTGAACTAACTTAAAAACTCCACTCTAAGTTGAGACATATTTAATAATGAAATGTAGTTTATGATAACAGGACTGTATTTGCAAGTGCTAAATTAACACTGTGAAGTTGGTCTTGTACATCGATGTTACAGGTTGGGTGACTATGAGAAAGTTATGTTAAACATCACTCCAAAATTGCATAGAACAAATCTGTTTTTCTAAGATCTAACCAAGGATATAATATACCTAAAGAGAGTGTGAATTACCATTTTCATTCATCTTTTCTACATAGAACTCTATGGTCTGTCAAACACCTCAAATGAGTACCTGTACATTGTGGAAACAAAATTAAACTGCCCTGACATTAAAAACAGCTAATTTTTTCTCTGATTTTAGAAAGAGAGCTTCCACAAATGACATACCAAGCTATCAGTAAAATTTGCTGTTACACTGCTCTCTGCAAGGAGGAACAAACCTGGCCTTGTTTAGCCCCAAAAATACCAAAACATTACTTTTTTAAATTTGAGCATGATAGAAGGAAAACAATATCTATGAGACCAAAAATGTTTTTTTATTAAAAGTCCTAATTTCAGATCAATTTATTTTAGTATGTAGATGTCAATGAAGTTGACTGTGTAAACAGTATGTAAAACACTACTACCCCTTTACACAGAAATATTTCAAAATTATCGGTAGAAATAAGATTGCTTTGGTTTCATGGTCGAAACTGGTCCGCTGTGCAGATATTTGCATGCTATACTTGGGTATACACGTTTTCAGTTTCATTACTCTTAAGAGTCTGGAACCCCATAAGTCATTTAGATATTGGTCAGTAGTCAATATTAGATTGGATTCTTATCCTTAGTACATATTTTAACCCCTTTGATATATGAATTAAAGGGGAAAAATACTAAATGGAACACACAGAGAAAAGTTGGTTAACAGGATAGTTCACCCAAAAATTAAAATAGTTATAGTTATAATTTACTCACCCCCAAGTTGATCCAAATCTATATCATTTTCTTTCTTCTGTTAACAAACGAAGATATTCTGAAGAATGTTGAAAGTGGTGGTAGACACTGACTTCAGTAGTATGGGGAAAAATACTATGGAAGTCATTGGCTACCAGCAACTGACTCCCAACATTCTTCAAAATATATTTTGTGTTCAACAGAAGAAAGAAATGTATACAGGTTTGTAACAACATGAGGATGAGTAAATAATGACAAAATTTTCATTTTTGGGTGAACTATCCCTTTAAGGAAATCATGCATGGTAGCTGAGACATCCATTCTTGAATTGTTAGAAATGTCTTCTAAAAACCTCAACTTTTGTGGATGACATGAATCATTCAGAGAGTTAAAATGCCTGCCTGTTTTGGTGTCAAATTATTTCCACTCGCAGATACTGATGCAACAAAACTTTAGCTTCTACTAGTTTATGAAACTGTTGTTACTCTAAAACAGTTGCTTCAGCATTTCACTACACAGGAAGGCACACTTCCTTGTACACCGCAAACACTGTTGCAACAAGTTTATACGTCTTCCCAATTCTAATGGAGAGTGTTGTAACATGAGTTAGTTTTAATTTAGTCAATTAGAAATGTCACCAAAGTGAAATGCCTGCTATACATGACGACCACATTCCTGCACTGACATCTCAATGTTGTTTCTGTTGAAGAACTGTTAACATGAAACTCTGAACTCTGTTTTCAGAAACTACGCAGCAGCTCTTCCTGTTAAACTACCATGACATCCAATAACAGTTCACATCACTGTGGTACTTCAACTCAGGAACTGGTGGCATCTGTCCTTCCTCCTATACTCATCATTGAGCTGTTACTCGGCCTGCCTGGCAATGTCATGGCACTGTGTATCTTCAGCAAAACCTTTAGGACTTGGAGGGCCAACATCATGTTCCTCTTCAACCTGGTTTTGTCTGACTTTCTGCTTCTCATCAGCCTACCTTTCCGCATCGACAACTTCATAGGTGGCGAGAGTTGGACATTTGGAGACGCCTGGTGTCGGATCAACCTATTCATGCTGTCAGTCAACCGTTCGGCTAGCATTGCCTTCATGAGCGCTGTGGCTGTTGACCGCTACTTTAAAGTGGCCCATCCACATCACAAAATCAATTACATAAGCACAAAACAAGCAGCCGGGGTTTCCTGCTTCATCTGGGCTGTTGTGATATCCCTGAGAATCCCTTTGCTGACCAACAAACTTCTGGAGAACGACTCTCTTTGTAGGAGCTTTAGCAACTATGAGAATCCATCCCTAGGTATCCAACTGCATTATACCGTGTTTGCCTTAGAGTTCTTTCTGCCTTTATTACTCCTGGTCTTCTGCTCCGTGAGTATTGCATGTATCCTACGTACACGCAAGTTGGACAAGGTCAAGAAAGGGAAAAGGGCTATTCGGACTGTCCAGGTGATCGTTGGGATTTTTGTCTTTTGCTTCTTTCCCAGCATCGGCACAGGATTGGTGGCACTCTATTTAAAACAGCTTGGACCTAAGTACTGTGATGCTTACACGTTCACCAGTCAGTTGTTTTCTACATCCATAGCCTTCACCTATCTAAACAGCGCTCTGGACCCAGTCATCTACTGCTTCTCCAGCTCTATCTTCCGCAATTATTTGAAAAGAGTTGTCAACCGAACTGGATTCATGGAGCTACAGATGAGCCGACGCGTCAGTATGCCCAGCGGAAGTGACTGAGTGGATTGGGGATTGATGAGCATTGGACAGTGTACATACTGCTTAATATACTTTTATTTTTTCCATTATAGTTTTATTTGTCAAATCTTCTTTTTGGTACATATACGAACTATTGTATTTTTTGTACATATATTTTTTTTTATATTGATGCATTAAGTTTTATAATACATCATGTCATATACATTATTTGACTTAAATGTAGTAACTATATGACAATATATATGCAAAATTATATGCAAATATAATTATAATATAATATTTTATATGCAAAATAAATGTCAAAAGAATGATAATTTAAAAAAAATCTAATTTTTAGAAGTTTTTCTTTTGTTTTGTTTTTGATGGAATGATCATTGAAGTGTACAGTAAACATTGATATATAGTTATTTTAATATTATTAGTGCAAGAGGACCAGAATGTACCAGCTGTTTGGACATGACATTCCTAATTTTTCATTACAGCGTCTTAATTGATGTCCATAATGTATTGCCGTAACTCCTTTCTGGAGCTCTAGAAGTTAAATGACTTAATCAATCGATCGTAACACCTTTCTAGAGCTCTATAATATCAATTGATCGATCAATCAATCAATCCATCAATCCGCAGAACAGCTGTTAACCAAATAAATTCTGGCTGAACAAACTCATGTGTATACATGTTGGATAGCTGACTGAATATTGGAGAAGCTCAAGGTTTAGCAACAAACCTCCTGCAGGCTTCCTTCCCCATAATTAGGTCCCTTGAGCTTTGCCAACTAAACAAAGAGAGTCGTTTACCTTGCCATTAATGATATTAATTAGAAATATCAATATTAAGTAGCATACTAACAACAACTGACATTTTCTTGTTGTTTATTCTTAATTCAAATTAGTGTTAATTTTGTCAGCTATTTTCAATTTTAGTATTAGTCTTAGTCCCATGGTAAATGTCCTTGTTAGTTTTTATCATATCTCCCGTTCAACGCTTATTCCTATTTTAGTTTTTAGTCACGCCTTCCTAGTGGCTTGCTAAATCCTCTAAACCTGAAGTATTTTAGTCTAGTTTTAGTCAAAGAAAACTTGACATTTAAGCAACAAGATTACTATTAATTAACCGTACAGCAGTATTAATTTTGGCAGCCATTTTTAATTTAGTCTTACTCAAATGTACATTTTAGTTATCATATTTAAAACTTGTCCTGTTTTTGTTTATTAAATGAAATGTATGAGTATTTTAGTCAGGTTTTAGTCAATTAAATCTTAGTCACATTTTCGTCATCATGCTGTATAATGGGTAAACTTATTAAACAATAAGTTTATTGTTAACAATAAGTCATTAAAACTGACAAAATAAAAAATTATAATTATAATGATTGTTGTCATTTGAGAAATTAACTTTTGCATTTCAGGTATTGCACTTTCAACCAGTAAGCACAAATCAATAGAATGCGGACACATACATGGTGTATTTTACGTCATCTAGTGTACTGCTTTATTATAGGCTTTTTATTATATAAATTAATACAAAAGATTTATGCAATTTCTATGTCTATGTTGTGAAAACTGCTAAAACAAATGAAAAATAGCGTTTTATAACAGTAAAATTAGTAATTCCTCTAATTCCATAATTGCAATAGTCTATTTCTCTATTAAAACAACAGCGATTGTGTAAGTGTATTTATTCAGCGATCACAATTGCAAACAATACAGTTGAGATCTCGTGACAGAACACAGACCGGCTGAGTGATGCTTTCATTTTGATCGCTAAACTCCAGCTTGTTTGTCGTTTTTTTTAGACCATTGGCGGCGGCGCTTCCGCAACGAGGAGCGAGCGCGCATGGTTGCCAGATTGCTTAAAATAAGCAAAACACGGGGCAGAAAATGTATCATTGTAACAGCGAAGCTCTGATTCAGGGATTTGATCTTTTGATATCTGGCAACCGCACTCATGAAAGCTCGCGTAGTAGAGGCGTGTAGAGCAGTCCACAATATTTTTGTCTCCTTTTTTTGATGAAAATAAAAAGAGGTTTTTGGTCAAGTTTTTATTTTTTTGAATACATTTTAGTCTCATCTTATTTCGTCAACGAAATTGCATGTTGATATAGTCACATTTATCGTTTATTGACCTTATATCAATCTCGCGTCTTATTCATGTAAAAAAGCTTCTTCCTCAACGAACATTTTCGTCATAGTTTTTCGTTAACGAAATTAACACTACTTCAAATTCTATACGTGTATTTACTAATGGTCACATAGCAGCTGAAGCTGTAACAGCAATAATCAGCTGTCAATACCTGTGTTGCAGCATTCACACAAATGCATGCAAACATGCATACAGTGGGGCAAAAAAGTATTTAGTCAGCCACCAATTGTGCAAGTTCTCCCACTTAAAAAGATGAGAGAGGCCTATGAATTTTCATATTAGGTATACCTCAACTATGAGAGACAATGAGAAAAAAAAATCCAGAAAATCAAATTGTAGGATTTTTAAAGAATTAATTGGTAATTTCCTCGGTAAAATAAGTATTTGGTCACCTACAAACAAGTCAGATTTCTGGCTCTCACAGACCTGTACTTCTTCTTTAAGAGGCTCCTCTGTCTCCACTCGTTACCTGTATTAATGGCATCTGTTTGAACTCGTTATCAGTATAAAAGACACCTGTCCACAACCTCAAACAGTCACACTCCAAACTCCACCATGACCAAGACCAAAGAGCTGTCAAAGGACACCAGAAACAAAATTGTAGACCTGCACCAGGCTGGTAAGACTGAATCTGCAATAGGTAAGCAGCTTGGTGTGAAGAATTCAACTGTGGGAGCAATTATTAGAAACTGGAAGACATACAAGACCACTGATAATCTCCCTCGATCTGGGGGCTCCACGCAAGATCTCACCCCGTGGGGTCAAATGATCACAAGAACTGTGAGCAAAATTCCCAGAACCACACGGGGGGACCTAGTGAATGACCTGCAGAGAGCTGGGACCAAAGTAACAAAGGCTACCATCAGTAACACACTGCGCCGCCAGGGACTCAAATCCTGCAGTGCCAGACGTGTCCCCCGCTTAAGCCAGTACATGTCCAGGCCCGTCTGAAGTTTGCTAGAGTGCATTTGGATGATCCAGAAGAGGATTTTGAGAATGTCATATGGTCAGATGAAACTTAAATAGAACTTTTTGGTAAAAACTCACTTGTCGTGTTTGGAGGAGAAAGAATGCTGAGTTGCATCCAAAGAACACCATACCTACTGTTAAGCATGGGGGTGGAAACATCATGCTTTTGGGGTTTTTTTTTCTGCAAAGGGACCAGGACGACTGTTCCTTGTAAACGAAAGAATGAATGGGGCCATTGTATCGTGAGATTTTGAGTGAAAACCCCTTCCATCAGCAAGGGCATTGAAGATGAAACGTGGCTGGGTCTTTCAGCATGTCAATGATCCCAAACACACCGCCCGGGAAACTAAGGAGTGGCTTCGTAAGAAGCATTTCAAGGTCCTGAAGTGGCCTAGTCAGTCTCCAGATCTCAACCCCATAGAAAATCTTTGGGGGAGTTGAAAATCGGTTGCCCAGCGCCGCCCAAAACATACTGCTCTAGAGGAGATCTGCATGGAAAATACCAGCAACAGTGTGTGAAAAACCTTGTGAAGACTTACAGAAAAAACATTTGACCTCTGTCATTGCCAAAAAAGGGTACATAACAAAGTATTGAGAAGAAATTTTGTTATTGACCAAATACTTTTCCACCTAAATTTGCAAATCAATTCTTTACAAACCTAAATGTGATTTTCCAATTTTTTTTTTCCTCATTTTTTTGTCTCTCATAGTTGAGGTATACTTTTGATGAAAATTACAGGCCTCTCTCATGTTTTTAAGTGTGAGAACTTGCACAATTGTTGGCTGACTAAATACTTTTTTTCCCCCCTGTATATACAGGTTTTTTAGAATGCAACACAGATGAAATTTGGCCCAATCATTGTTGTCATAACTGGAACAGAAGACGAGAGTAAGCAGAAGAGTGTCTCCTTACTGCCAGTGGGGAAGATGCACTCAAAGGCTTCCCACACCCTCTCAACGCAGTCAGGATGACTTCTATCCTCTTATAACCCTGAAAGCTACCGTTTCTGTGAAAACCACAAGGGTGATGTATTTTCTCTCTCACACCACCCTGTTGGATCAATATAAATATATTGGTTAAATGTTTTCAAAACTATGAGTCTGTAATACGAGTGGAATATACATTTGTTACAAGTCAGAGCTAACTGAAAACAAAAATGACAAAATTCTGTAATTCAAACCAATCTCGTGTATCATATCGTCATTATTCGTTTTTTTGATTTATATTGAAAGAGAAAGAGAAACGCTCCTTTATTAAAAAGCAAGAATTCAGGCTTATAATTTTCGTTTTTCGTTCAGATAGAAAAATGAATAACAGCTTGAATATTCGATTTCTAACCATTGGCGTGAATTAAACACCCCTGTTCTGCTGATTGTCGAGCCCGGGTTCGTGTAACCCTTTGCAGTTCTTTGTTTAATTCGCACCATCAAAATTTACCAAATGAAAAGTTGGCTTCAAACTCTCATTTTCAATTTCTTTGGAGCAATTTACAAACGGATAATTTTCTCTCATTTTAATTTTCAATTTTACGAGTTTGGGTTGTTGCGCCCGAATATGATTTTTGAATAACATAAAAAATTACTCATTATTCTGATTTTCCACTTCTCTGTTTTGTGCTCCCGGTTGGACCGTACCAGTGGGGGGAGTGGGGGTGGGGATGTGGATGTATTTACCCAGAGCGCTGTATGGCTGTATCAGGCAGAGAGTGGACCAACTCCGGGGTAAGGCTAAAAGCAGCCAAATTTATTAAACATCATAAACCCGTCTTTTTAGACAATAACAATGGGTGTCATGCAGGCTAAAAAAATGTTTAATTTGACTGAATTTGTATTTAACGTGATTGCAATTTAATAAAAACGTTAGAAATTGATAAGTAGCCTAGGCCTATATAATGTTTCCTTTCCACTGTTATTAAAACAGCGAATAAATTCTATATAGAAAGTGACATTATCACTAACAAATAAGTAATTTTTTATGTTATTCAAAAATCAGATTCGGGCGCAACAACCCAAACTCGTAAAATTGAAAATTAAAATGAGAGACAATTATCCGTTTGTAAATTGCTCCAAAAAAATTTAAAATGAATGTTTGAAGCTAACTTTTCATTTGGTTCATTTTGATGGTGCAAATTGAACAAAGAACTGCAAGGGTTCCAGTGCCCAGCCATGCATCTCATTCGTCTGCAGTCCACGCAGCAGAATAATTAGTTCCTTCTGCTGTTTGCCGTTGTTGTATTGATTTCTTAACACATTTATTGCAAGCTACAATTTCAATTCATCGTTGTTTCAATCAAACACTACCGCTATTGGCAATCGTTAGGCTTCTCTCACTCACAACCTCATACCGAGGGCAGAGTCCTAGAAAGGGCTTCTCTGTATATATATAGATTCCTATTCTTGCATCAGTGGGCATGGCCGGTTATGATATATACAGCTGCTAGCCTACTCCTGCTCACCCATGCAAATCTGGTTGTTTTTAATTATTTAATTAATTTTTTCAAAAATTAACCGTATTTCTTTACAATAACCACCGTAGGACATAACAGTAAGTGAATAAATACATAGGCCTTGGGATATATAGCCATATAATTTCACGCAAGAACTGGTCAGTTTGACTGACAACCGTAGCACCAACATCATTAAATACCTACTGTTAGAGTTTTTAAATGGTAGTCTTGTGTTTTTAATTAAAATTGATTAAATTGCTAATACTCACAAAGCTAAACACTTTTGCTCGGCGTGAGCTGCTGCGCACGGAGTCGCAAAGCCACGTAAGATTTTCATAAAATATAATAACTTGCCATTTCGTTTTTGTTTCTCACCAAACCCTCAGTATACCTTCAGAATGCTTGGAATATACGCCACGAGATGCATATGATTATTTTACGACAGATATGCATCCGCTTCAAAACAACAAACAAAACCTAGTCACCATTCTTTTATTATTATTTCCATTAAATTGGCAAGTGCGAGCAGGACATTTTTGTGTTATTAAGTAATAAGCCTTTAGAACAACATTAAGGTGAGTAGTCACTCTAGTTCACACAGTTCCAATAAATTGCGATGGGTTAAATAAACTCAATAAGCAGTCAGACGCGACTACAGTCAAGCGCAGACCTGTATTGAAGTGCACAGGAAATAAGCAGCAGTCATATTTAAAGCAGTTTAAATTAATATTGAGTACTGATTGATGTTCACTTGGATTTTTTTCCCCATCGAGGGGAAATAACTTAATACTCTGTCATTTATAGTCGTATGGTAAAATGTATATTTTTAATTGTGTAACGTTACGTTCAAAATAACTACAAAATGTCATGCCTTTGAAAAATAAAGAGAACAACAGAATGGCTCTGCTTTAGCGCGTCTCGGTCTCCTTGAGCATCTTTCTGGCGCATGCCACAAACATGAACCACAGGGAATACTTGTCTTTTAAAAGGCTTCATTTAGATGATTTGACGTTAAATGCATCATATTAGTCACTTTGGAATAAATCACAGTAGGCCTATGTATCATGATAAAAAAAGCGACTTTACAGTCTGGAAATACTTAGGCTATAGCAAATTATTTCTTGGACCCCCTATCACTTTAAGAACCGCTGGTCTACACAGAAGAAAGACCTGTCTAGACTCTGCCCTGGTACGAGTTGTGTCGAGCTATTCATTAGTCTGTTTGATGAGAAAAATATTAAATGTAGTTGCAATAAATGTGTTAAGAATTCACACAACTGCAGCAGTGGAGGACTATTATTCTGCTGCGTGATACTGCGGAAGAACTGATGATGGCACGGTTTGATCTTCGGCTGACCAATCAGCAGAAAGGGGCATTTAAATCCCGCCCACATGTAGAAATCGAATATTCAATCTGTTTATTCATTTTTCCACCCGTGAACGAAAAACGAAAATTTAAGCTGAATTCTCGTTTTTCGTTGTTTTTTGGGGAAAAACGAAAAAGGAGCCGTTTTCTAATTTTTCTACTTTCAATATTAAATAAAAAAATGAATGATCGAATGATACACGGATTCAAACCAATATGACTTTCTGTCATCTGTGGATATTTTTAAGAATTTTGGCAACCAAACTGTTTTGGTGAACACTGACGTCCAAAAAAAATAAAAACATGCTGAAACATGTCTCATATCTTCTTTTAGGTTAAGTCAGTCTGGAAATTGTGCTGGAACATGAGGGTGATTAAATGATAACATAATTGTTTGAGTTCACTTCTTTAACCATTTCCTCTCAGTTAGCAGATACTCTTGTTTGTGGTTTGATTGTAATTGCAAAAGCGAGAGATATAACACACTTATGTTGCGATAACATCTTGCTGAAACAGAATATCGTCCTTTAACTTCCTGTCTTTGTTCCTCAAAGAAAGTTCCTCAAACCCAAAAGTGACAGTACATTCTTGGCTTACATTGCTGCCAGATGGCTTCTCTTTATACCTTCGATCTGAAACTAAGTCGAACACAACCCTTCCTAAAGGATTTCCACTTGACAAGGTCTACACCACACACTGGAATGAACTCTAGTAATGTTTAGATCAGCTGACACTCCAGCCATATTGAATTAAATCCTCAAGACACATTTGCACATTTTATTTCTAATGCTAATTACATGTTATAGCAATTTCCTGGCAGGTAACCTTCTCAATAACCAACAATTACTGAATAATGTGATAACAGCCCTAGTGTGCCAAAATAGCACCTGTACTTCCATTTTAAAGCTAATATTAATAATCGATCATTTCCAATTTACCATTTTGTAACTGCTTGTGATGATTTGGGAAGTAGGCTTGCTAGTGGCAACATTACAGTCTTAATGTTAACGCAACTGAATTGCTGTCAGAGTTGTATGACCGCAAAGATGTAATGTCATTATTTCAATAGTAACTTCCTGCTTATAAGTTTTGTGGCAACAACATTAGAAGTACACTATATTTGCACTTGTAGTGGGTTTCCTATTTTGGATTTGAGATCTACTTATGTATTATTGCCGTTTGTGATTTATGCATTTGTAAGCACATGACACAATTAACAACAGTGTCATGGGATAACTTGACATGCATAAATTGACTAAATGTATACTTTTTATGCAATGTACTGCAAGTCGTTTTGAATAAAAGTATTTGTCATATGCATAAATGTAAGACCATCTAATTACACTTTGCCTCATCAGTTTCAGATGATTAAAATCCAAGAATTCGTCCAAGCATACTAATAACACATTTGTATGACCTTTCAACTGACACAGAACGTTTTAGGGTCAACAAACCAAATTAAGATTTAATTTGCATTCAGCTGGCTAGTTTCAACGCAAAAAATCCCATTCAGTTCCCTTTTAGAACCTTGATGATTATTAAGCTAATTAAAACAGTTTGTAAACAGGAGTATGATCTGAATCACATAATTCAACTGACAGATGCTAAAGATATTTGTATCACGTTGTAACAAAACATATAATATAATATAATATAATATACACACAACTCAAAAAAAGTTAGGGATATTCAACTTTGGGTGAAATTTGTGGAAAATTTATAAATAATAAATATGTGAATGCTGCTAAAGGAAGGATAGGTGGTGGATATAAGGTTATTAGAATGTTTTAATGAGATGGATGAGTCATATTTTTGTTTATGCTACCATAAATCATGTTATTTGAATATATGTAAATTAGGATACACTATACATGCAGTAAAATAACTATTATATGTACCACAGCCACATGTAAACAATTTGAAAATCACAACTCAAACTAAGCTGTCAATTACTAACTGTCAAAATAATTCTCATAAATCAACATGTGTTGTACATGTCGGTCTTAAACGTGGGAGTAGCAAATTAGCTCAAAAGGGAAATAAATTACAGTTAATTAAGATTAATTACAATTATTTATATCAGCTGCCAGTAGTAACTGTAGCAGGATTAAATTGCCATCAACTAATCTGTTCGTCCAGCAAACATTCAATGTAAGTTCATACCAACTCTAAGAAAGGATATTTTCGTGGCCACAAAAAAAAAACTTTCCTACAGTATTAACGCATTAGAGCATGTAGCAAGGATCAGAATCGTAAAGGGACATTATTCACAAGCAGGATCAGAAACTCATGTAATTTGTGCACAAAAGTTTTATTAACTAAACACTAACACAAAAACAATTAAAAAAACAAGCTCAATCAATATACATAATTAGGGAAAGGGCAAATAAGACTTGATGGATGAAATCATCAGGAAAACCAGAGAAGCTACGAAAAGAATCAGTTAACCACCTGAGTAAAACCATCAGCGCCGTTTATAACGGGGTCTATAGCTTATACTAAACCTCTGTTTCGTTTAGTTAATTGTACGATACTTGCATTGCTTTGGTCGTTGACGAGTGTCCAGATGCAGTCTCAGATGAAAGTCTTAATGGTTTCAAGGTCTTGGACTTGCGATCACATTCTTCCGGGTTTGAAGAGTGATGAATTCCAAAGATGTTCTGACTCAATGGTGATTGCGAGTTTCTTCCCAGTGGAAAGTGAAAAAAGCTAAGAGAGACATCAGCTAACGCCGTTCAATAAATAAATGCCCTTCAGAAGGATGCAACACTACAGAAATTGCTAAATTAAGGAGTGATTATTGGACAAAAAATGTTCATTCGGGCAGCAGGGTTACACACACACACACAAAACAGGATGGGAAGAAAGGATATTAACTGCAAAAGACTTTAAGAATTAATATGAAGAATTAGGTGTTAAACCAGGAATTAAACTATCAGGAACCTCCAGTGCCTCAGTTTTCCAGAACTGCAACCTACCTGGAGTCTCAAGAAGTACAAGGTGTCAGGTTCTCAGAGACTTTGCCATGGCAAGGATATTTTTGTTGGGTTTTATGCTTTTTTTGGACAGGACAGTAGAGAAATGACAGGAAAGTATCGAGTGGAGCTGGATTGGCAAAGGACCTCGAGACGGGAATCAAACTTGTGTTGCCACAACAACAATTACATTACACATCGGCACACTAACCACAAGGCTATTGACACAGACAAGGCAAGGAATCTTGAAATATGACCCCCCCAGTTCATAAGAATCACAAGCTGAAGTGTTGTGAAATACATGAAGACTGATTTTTTTAAAGGCTTTATATAGAGAGTGAGGTTGAGAATGACTTTTGAGGGACCAGCACCACTCTCTCTCTCTCTCTCTTGAATTTATTTTGGGAGTTCATTTTAAGTCCATCTCCTACCCTGAAAGGTTTGTCTAGCTCATTGTTAGTAACAGCTTGCTGTTGTCTGACTTGAACTGGTGCTGGTACCTCAAAAGTCACTCTCAAACTATTTGTCTGTAAAAGAAAAAAAAAATGTATTTTAGCTTGTGAATAATCCCTTGTTAACAATTATACATCACTTACAAATTATTACATACAAAATCAATAGCCTTTATTAAGATTTACATGGTTTGGAATTGGTACAATGTGCTTGGGAAAAAAATAAGATCAGAGTATCGACTTTAGTTGCCTGTATAATCACCAACGTGTCAGAGTATGTGCACTGTTCATCTAACCGGTTTAAATAAACATTTTAAGACTAGTCAGCTACATTACACAATGATTTTACTGTCCTAAAATAATTTTGGCCATAGATTCATACACCATTTCATCTCAGAGGGGCTTATGTAAATGAATCTAGACAGAACCTTACGCCTGTCTCTTTAGCATGTGTCTGATTTGATAATAAAAGCTGACACAGAAGTCAGACTCATACTAGGTCAGGCTAATAAATTATGGTATGTAACTTTTGTGGATGTACATTTTCAGATTTCAGTTAATAGGCTCATGAAGAGAAGTTTTGAAGGCTATATAGGCTGTATTGTTAATTTCTCTGCCATTTTAAGAGCGAGTGTGTGTTTGTTTCATGCTGCACGCATGTGAACGTGAAAATGCCAGAAACAGCCAATGCTGTTTCGTAGTCGTCACTATAATGTCAGTTTGCTTGTTAATAACAGATATTTTGACTCTCTAATTGGCCATGCTCTCCCAGACAGTTTGGGAAGTGATCATTTGGAACGAGGAAATGCGTTTATGCAGTTTCTCATTGAGGTGTGTAAACATAGATTGGCCTAGGAGCGACTTCTTCCCCCTGTTTCAGACACAGCAGATTAATCAGATCTGCTACATTCAATTATCTCCTCGGGTTATGGCCACAGCACCAGTGTAAAAATAACCTGAAGATCAAATCTACACAATCTCCATCATGTGATGCATTGTCCTACTATCAGACTCAGACAGAGCCAAAATAGACTCTTGTCGGTTCAAAACTTGCGACACTGTGACTTAGCACAGAGCCAGAATGGCAACAAAAGCCCTGAAGCATATGAAACTGTCAGAGCAGCTCTGAACCTGAACACCAGGGCCATGATGCAGTGTCTGTTTACGGTTTGTCAAGTTAAAGGAAAGAAACAGATAGAAACCTAGAAATAGAGTCCTATTATTTTAAAGTATGCATCTCGGAACAATAAAGTAAATCATCTGTTGCAAACACATAGGTACCTATCAGCGCTGTTTCTGAACTCTTGTGTATGTTGGCAACTTGAATTAACCAGACAAAGCATGAATGTCACCCAGCTTCGGGTTTCCTTTTCTTCAGCACGCCATCTCCAGCTAATGTGATGAGAAGTGCGAGCTGTGAAAGACCTTTTGTTATCTGTTCTTGGCGAGGAATCGCAGTGATGTCTCCTGACAGGAACAGCATTGGGAGGCCTAACTAATGGCCCTGGGTTCAGAAATCATCCGCTCCTGAGAGGAAGAAGTGGCAGTATGAGCTCTTTTGCAGACCTGCTCTCGTTACCTTTAAAAATCAATACAAGCAATTCAAAACAAATCCACATGCTCTAATCTATTTAAATTCAGCATCTCACACAAATAAAAAGAAGAAAAGAGAAAGACAGACAGAAAATGGCTTGACTTGAGTCCAGCAAGAAATGCTTCATTTCACAATCTAGAGCTTAGCTTATATATGCCATTGTGTAGTAAGCATTGAATCACTTTGGTAGACTCAATTCAATGGAAATTCCATTCTTGACCCTTGCTCGTGATCACGCCACAATGTTGGAGCGTTGTTATGTGGTTGCTAGCATGAGCTGAATGATTGTTAGTGCATTGATTTGTGGTTGCTAGGGTGTTTTGGGTGGTTGTTAGTGTGTCTCTATGTGTTTACCAGAGTGTTTTTAGTGGTTGACAGGACATTTGGTTGGTAAAATATTCTGAGTAGTTGTCATTTCTAAGGTTTTCCAGGTGGTTGCTATGCGGCTGCTTGGTTTTGTAATGCTATTTCGACGGTTTTCTAGGTTGTAACTAAGTTATACTATGTTGGGTGGTTGCTATAGATGTTTGCTCCCTGTAATGCCTTCCACAGACTGTGATATTTTAGCAATCTTATAAGATCTAAGAACTAATCACATTGTGCGATGTATGTAGACTGTACTATTGCATTGTAGGCTTCGAGGCAAATTAGTATAGAAAAATAAACGTCATCAGCATGTGTTAGTGGTAAACACATTCCTTCTCGCCTCCATGGTATTTAAACTTTAGTACCATGTTGCATTGATCAATACATCATTTCATGTTGCATTTTTATTGGCTAGTCAGTAGGTGTAGGTTGTAGGAGTAAACACACTGAGATGGTCATTCTAAATTTTTGACACAGTTAGAACATTTTTGCAGGCTATTTTTGGATGCAAGGCCATGACAACGGGCGCCTTTGAACCTCTTCCGCAGTAAATGTCATGGCCACGCAGAAGAAATAATATGCCGCAACAGGACACGCAAAAATGAGTCGGGAAAGCCATTTATTTGAATTCTAGTAAATGCAAAATAATTGCAATGCTCAGGCAAACCGCTATAAAGTTGGTGTCGCTATAGAACCGGTTAATGTGGTTTACAGGTTTCATAGAAAGAAAATGATGTGCGCCAAATCAGTCACTGTAGAAATCTAATACTTTAATGGTTGCGGATGAAATAGCTCAACACGAGAGCCAACACAAACGTAATAGCATAAATCATCATCATCATCAATAAAACTTCATCCATTATTTAAAGAAGAGTGGCTTTATTAAGTGGTGGAAATAGCAGATAATGCACACCGAACGGTAACAAAACTCATTTACAGTCACATAAGGTGTAGTAGTGTGCAAATTCTACTACATGGGGATGTTTAGATAACTATATAAGAATTCACATGTTCACATTTATTTTTAAATGTTTAGCTTACAGATCTCCATTGAAATGCTTCAGTCTGTTTTTTATTCTATTCTATTCTATTCTATTCCAGATTAAATGCTTCAGTTTGTTATTATATTATATTATATGTAATAATATACTATTATAAAGAATTAAACTGTTCTGCAGGAGTTTTTGAAATTATTTGTAATAGAATTTCTTGGTAACACAGCACTGTAAAAAAACAACTAATAAATATAAAAAATAAAAAAAAGTTTTCTCAGGTAACCTAAAATGTGCATCATTTAGCTACATCATGTAAGACGTATGTTTCCGTTTTGTTGTTGTTTTCTGTCTTATGTGCTGTCCATGTCTTAATTCACCCTCGTGTTTCCTTATGCCCTTATTTGGTTATGTTCCTGTTCCTGTCCTCATTGTTTCATTATTAGTTCATTAGCATCCACCTGTGTTTAATTATCTCGTTTAGTTTGAGTATTCAAGCCCTGTGTTTTCCTGTATCTAGCGTCCGGTCTTAACGTCGATGTTGTGGTTCTTGTGTGTCTCTACCTGCCTTGTGTTACCCCTTTTGGATTGTGGATTGAAGACTGTTTATTTTGAGTTTATCCTCGTCTCCGTGTTCTTCGTTTTGCCACAGAAGGCAACCGTGACACATCAAGGGTCAAATCAAATATAAATAGCACATTAAAGTTAAAAGTTACACACTTTTTTTGTGTGTGCGCGCTGTACAGGTCTGGTATAAAGAATGTTTTTGCTTAGGTGGCCAAAATGTCCACCCAATAGAGAAAAGTTTTGCTCAGCAAAATTAGAGGGAGCATTGCTGGTGTCTGTTTTTCTTTTTCTTTTTCTCTCGACTATGTGCTGAGAAGATTGTAATTCGGATTGCTTATGAATATTATCTCCTTAAGCCACACAAACATAACTATCATTTATGCTTTCCTTAGCAACCATGCCTTGCAGCAGTACCAATTAACTAATAAGAGGCACAGATAACTAGGGTTATTTATTTTAGACATGAGAATACCATGTTATTGTATGAAGTACTTTGAGGAATGATGTAAATACCATGAAGTAAGAATATGGTAGTCATTTAGTACCATGCTATTACTGTCTAAAACATCACTGTGGTATCACCACTGTATTTTTTTTGTAAGGATACATCCAGATGATGTCTTACAATGATGCAAAAAAATGTATATGAGATTGCACAACAATCCAGGTGTAAAACCTTTAACACAGATAAGGACTGATGATTAAATATGAAAATAGAACAGCCAGAAGGAGATTTCATTCAGATTTGCATTACATTTCCTTTTGAATTGGTGGAGAAGAGAGAAAGAGAGAAAAAGAAACATTAGAGTGCAACTGGGGTCAGACACTCTCTTTTATCATACCTGTCTCTCTGACTCCTGATCACATGCAGACCTCCAGGCAGGTGAAGGTGGGTTGAGTGGAAGTCTATCCCCCTAAATTCAAGAAAATAGAGCAGGCAGGAAATTATACCTCATGTGCTCACTTTATATCAGTTCATTTGTAACCTCTGTGGCACAGATGATATAGTTACTTGTGCATATTTTAAAGAAAGCAAAAACAGACAAGATGTATGTACAGCAGGTAAAATAAGTATTGAACACATCACCATTTTTCTCAGTAAATATATTTCTGAAGATGCTGTTGACTTGAAATTTTCACCAGATGTCGGTAACAACCCAATTAATCCATATATACAAAGAAAACAAAACAAATAAGTTCAGAAATTAAGTTATGTGTAATATGAGAAAATGAAATGACACAGGGGAAAAGTATTGAACACATGAAGAAAGGGAAGTGGAAAAAGGCATGGAAAGCCAAGACACCAGCTAAAAGTCTATCAGTAATTAGAAAGCAATCCTGCCCCTAGTCAGTAGAAATTAATATTAGCTGGTTCAATCCCAACACCTGCAGTACCAGGATGATGAAGATAAAACAAGGGTGGACATTTCAGCAAGACAATGATCCCGAACACAGCCAAGGAAACTCTCAATTGGTTTCAGAAAAATAAAATAAAGCTGCTAGAATGGCCCAGCCAATCATCTGACCTAAATCCAATAGAAAATTAAAACTAAAGATCAGAGATCATAGAAGAGGCCCACAGAACCTTCAAGATTTCAAGACACTGTGGAAGAATGGGCCAAAATCACACCTGAGCAATGCATGCGACTTTCTCCATACATCACGGTTATCAGTCCAGCCACTTCCTGTTTGTTGCTGCCGTGTGTTTTGAGTTTGAGCTCCGTCAAGTTACTTCTTTGTCGTCTAATTTTTTATCTTAAAATCAATTTTATACACCATCATTTTTGTTTCTATAACGTGTGAATATATCCCCTATCATATTCTACAACAAAAACAATCAGAGCGCCTTGTTATCACTAGTTTTATTTTGATTTCTCGAGACCGCTATTAGCAAATAGCCCGCTAGCATCGCCAGCGTGGTTGCCGCTAATCTCGCTTACATTACTAATACACTATTCACTGTTACTTGCTTTAATGGCGGATGGGTGTCTACCTTTGAGTGCAGGTGAGGACACGTTCGAGCTGCATTTGGTGCAGCTCGAGCTGGAGGCCGTGGAGAAGCAGATCTGTGACCTGGTGGAGAAGCAAACCCAGCTGAGAGAGCGGAGAGCCGCGCTGGAAACATCCCAGGTTGACGCTCACAAGTCCAAGGTAACTATACAGCACGCTGCTAATTCTCCCACCACCTTTACTCCGTGTGTTTCTCTGCACGGACCCTGGGTGCACCCCCCACGGAAAATGCTAGCCAGGCCCCGGGCGACGACCTCACCCCCTTTTTCTTCTTTTCCTGCCGCTTCGATCTTAGAGAGCTCCACCCGGAAACCGCTCGCTACCTCCGCGAGACGAACTCGGGACGCTGTGTGATCATCGGGACGCCATCACCGGCAAGTCCGTGTACGTTAAGTGAAGGTAAAGTGCCACACCACTGGTTTCCTGGTGCTGTGTTCTGATGTTTTCGGAAGATACAAGCGATCATGAGGGCGACAGAGAACCCAGAGCGGTAGGCTTTCACGCGGGGGGGCTAACGAACCAAGCTGCGGCAGAGGACACAGAGAAGAAAACTGAGAGGGACTTCAGGAGCCTGATGGAGACGGGGCGCCGCACACGCCCGCGACGGACGATCATCGTGTCGGCACGCTTCCAGTATCGACGAAGGCACGAAAGGTTTCAGTCGACTTTTTGCTTTAAATGAATGGTTATTGTCATGCTGTAAAGAACAGAAGTTGCTCTTTGTTAATAATTGGAATCTTTTATGGGAGTGTCCTAGGCTTTTTCACGCTGATGGCTTGCACCCCAGCAGAGTCGGAGCGGAACTCATGTCGGACAACATCTCCAGGACGCTGCGCTCCATGTGACTAGTAAGTCAAATCTCAAATAAAATGCCCTGATGACTTGTGTTCTACCAGCTTAAATGATAGAAGTACTTGCACTGTACAATCTATAAAGACTGTGTCTGTTCCCCAAATAGTGAGGTCAAAATATAAATTTAATGCAGGATCTAGAAAAAATCTGATCGTGATTAAACCAGAACTATTTAAAATAAATGAACAAAAACCATTTTAAAAGTTTGGGCTCCTAAACATTAGATCCCTCTCACCCAAAGCAGTTATTGTAAAATAAATGATCACAGATAATAGTTTTGATACTCTGCTTGACTGAAACCTGGCTAAAAACAAATGATTATATTGATCTAAATGAGTCTACTCCACCAAGCTACTGTTATAAGCATGAGCCCCGTCAGACTGGTCGTGGCGGCGGTGTTGCAACAATATATAGTGATATTCTCAATGTTACTCAGAAGACAGGATACAGGTTTAACTCATTCGAAATACTAATGCTTAATGTTACACTGTCAGATATGCAAAAGAAATCTATCGTATTTCTTGCTCTGGCTACTGTGTATAGACCACCAGGGCCGTATACAGATGTACTAAAAGAATTTGCAGATTTCCTCTCAGACCTATTGGTTACTGTTGATAAAGCGCTAATTGTCAGAGAATTTTAACATTCACGTTGATAATACAATGATGCATTAGGACTTGCGTTTACTGACCTAATAAAACTCTTTTGGAGTCAAGCAAAACGTCACCGGGCCCACTCATCGTTTTAATCATACGCTAGATTTAATTATATCGCATGGAATTGATCTTACTGATATAGATATCGTACCTCAAAGCGATGATGTTACTGACCATTTCCTTGTATCGTGCATGCTGCGTATTAATAATATTAACTATATGGCTCCGCGTTAACGTCCGGGCAGAACTATTGTTCCAGCAACCAAAGACAGATTCACAAATAACCTACCTGATTTATCTCAACTGCTCTGTGTACCAATAAGTACACATAAANAACTATATGGCTCCGCGTTATCGTTCGGGCAGAACTATTGTTCCAGCCATCAAAGACAGATTCACAAATAACTTGCCTGATTTATCTCAATTGCTCTGTGTACCAATAAGTACACATATACTAGACGAAATGACTAGCAACATGGCCACTATCTCTCTAATACATTAGAAGCTGTTGCACCAATCAAATAAAACGGTTAGAGAAAAACGTACTGCGCCATAGTACAACAGTAATACCCATTCTCTCAAGATAAAAACTCGTAGTCTTGAGCGCAAATGGAGAAAAAACTAACTTGGAAGTTTTTAGAATTGCGTGGAAAACAGTATGTCCAGCAACAGACAGGCTCTAAAAGCTGCCAGGGCCGAGCATATCCACAAACTCATAGAAAATAACCAAAACAATCCTAGGTTTTTATTTAGCACAGTGGCTAGATTAACAAATAACCAGACGCCACCCGATCTAAATATTCCCGCACAGTTACTAGTAATGACTTTATTTTTTTTTTTTTTTTTTTGAAGTTCTTCACTGATAAAATGAAACATCGAAATACAATAACAACTGTCGATCTACAGCGGATAATAGTAGCTTCATTAATCGCACAAAAGATAAAATGCAGTGCTTTACAGCTATAGGACAGGAAGAGCTATATAAACTTATCACTGCATCTAAACCATCAACATGCCTGTTAGATCCTGTACCCCCTAAATCATTGAAAGAGTTGTTACCTGTAGCAGAAGAACCGCTTCTCAATATTATTAACTCGTCGTTGTCTTTAGGTCACGTCCCAAAACCATTCAAGCTGGCGGTTATTATGCCTCTTATTAAGAAACCACAACTAGTTCCTAGTGAACTGGCAAATTACAGACCCATCTCAAATCTTCCTTTTATGTCTAAAAATTTTAGAAAAAGTTGTGTCTGCTCAATTGTGCTCCTTCCTGCAAAAAAATGATCTCGATGAAGAATTTCAGTCAGGTTTCAGGCCCCACCATAGCACAGAAATGCACTTGTTAAAATTCCAAATGACTTGCTTCTTGCGTCAGACAAAGGCTGTACCTCATTGCTAGTTTTACTTGATCTTAGGGCTGCATTCGATACTATAGATCATGACATTACTCATAGATCGATTACAAAACTATAAAGGTATCCAAGGGCAGGCTTTAAGATGGTTTAGATCCTACCTGTCCGATCGCTACCACATTGTTCATTTAAATGGGGAGTCATCTCAATTATCACCAGTAAAATATGGAGTGCCACAAGGATCTGTCCTAGGTCTCTGCTATTTTCGATATACATGTTGACACTTGGTAATATTATTAGGAAATACAGGATTAGTTTCCACTGTTACGCCGATGATACTCAACTATATATCTCAAAAAGACCAGATGAAACTTCTAAATTATAACAGAGTGTGTTAAAAATGTAAAAGAATGGATGCCCAATAATTTTCTCCTATTCAATTCGGATAAGACAGAGATATTACTTACTGGACCAAAAGACAGTACACCGAATCTCGTGGATTACAAGTTGCAACTAGACGGATATACTGTTACTTCCACTACAGTCAAAAATCTGGGTTATATTAGACAGCAACTTGTCTTTAGAAAATAATATTTCCCATGTTACAAAAACGGCATTCTTCCATTTAGAAACATTGCCAAGTTACGAAACATGATACATGTTTCTGATGCAGAAAAGCTAGTTCATGAAGTCATGACCTCTAGACTGGACTATTGTAAAGCACTGCTAGCTGGTTGTCCTGCATCATCAATAAACAAGCTACAGATAGTCCAAAAAGCGGCTAGAGTCCTTACCAGGTCAAAAAAAAAAAAGATCAAATTACCCCAATTTTACAGTCTCTGCAATTTTACTGACATATTAAGTTCCGTATCAGTTACAAAATATATTTACTTGCCTATAAGGCCCTTAATGGGGTAGCTCCTGCGTACCTAACTAGTCTTATACCACGCTACAATCCATCACGCTCCATAAGGACGCAAAATTCTGGACTTTTGGTAGTAACTAGGATATCAAAGTCCACTAAAGGAGGTCGAGCTTTTTCGCATTTGGCTCCCAAACTGTGGAATAGCCTTCCTGATACGTTCGGGGTTCAGACACACGCTCTGTTTAAATCTAGATTAAAGACAGCTCTTTGGCCAAGCATTCAAATACTGCATCTCATAATCTTTTACTGCAGTAATAATCTTTTACTGCAGTTATATCTAATAAAATGCACATTATTATTCTTTAGCTTGGGTTAAACAATTAAATTTTGCTTGGTTGGAACAGCAGCCACGCTAATTATGTTTGTATTTGTTTCTTTGTCTTTTGCCACGGGATTAACATCCAGTGGTAACTAGGATTTACACAAGCTTAAGTCTGGATCCAGAACACCTGAGAAGAAATTATGCAACTCCTCAGAGGACCTCAGATAATGCCAAACCTGAAACAACATACAGAACTACCAAATTTGGCTATAAGTTTGATCGCAACATATAATAATTGCTGTTAATATATCATCGTCTGTTTTATTATGTCTTATATTGATTTTTCCGTTCTGCTGGTTCGTCGAGAACTGGCCTCCCGACTGAGACTGGTTTCTCCCAAGTTTTTTTTTCTCCATTCTGTCATCGATGGAGTTTTGGTTCCTTGCCGCTGTTGCCTCTGGCTTGCTAATTTGGGGACACTTCATGTCCAGGTTCGTGACATGATTGCAAAGATATATTTAAACTGAGCTGGATGTTGACATCAATGAATTCAATGATGAACTGTCTTTAACTGACAAATGAGTGTTTACTTTGCATTTTGCATTATTGACACTATTTTCCAAATTAATGCTGTTCAGTTGCTTTGTCACACTCTGTATTGTTAAAAGCGCTATATAAATAAAGGTGACTTGACTTGACTTAAATTGATCAAAAGTGACAGTAAAGACATTTTGTCACGAATTCGGTCCATGGGCTTCCGTTTATTCACCACCAGAGGTCACCCTTTCCATTACATTTACTCTCGCACAACACAAACTGTTGCATAGCACACCGGACTACATATCCCATCATTCTTTGCACGATTTGCAAACTGCACTGATTTGCACTCATTGCACACAACTGTTTCTAATCACCTCACTCACTATAACACCCACTCTAACCACCTTTCACTGCTGAGTATTGTTTAGCCTGTACCACTTTCCGAGTCTCCGTGTTTTCCTTGATTTGCCTTGCCTGTTTTTGCGGTTTCTGATCTTTGCCTGTTTTCCTGGATTTCTCCCTCTCGTCTCACCCCTGTGATTCTGTCTGCCGATCAGTGACATACGCTAGACCTAGGACTACTCTTGTGTTTTTGCCCGCTGTATACCTGTTTGCCATTGTTCGACCCTGCCTGTTATACCACGTCTCTTTAATAAAAGCTTGCAGATGGATCCACACGTCTCACATCTCGTCAGCCCCGTTACAATATACATTGTTACAAAAGATTTTAATTTCAAATAAATGTTTATGAATTATAAAAAATTTATTACGGTTTCTACAAAAATAATTAAACGGCACAACAAATATTAAGAGCAGCAAATCAGTATATTAGAATAATTTCTGAAGGATCATGTGACACTGAAGACTGAAGTCATGATGCTGAAAATTCAGCTTTGCATCACAGGAAAAAAAAAACACATTTAAAATACATTAAAATAGAAAACAGATATTTTAAAATGGTAATCATATTGTCCAATTTTCTGTATTTTTGATTAAATAAATGTAGTCTTGCTGAGCAAAAGAGAATTTATTCAAAAACATACAAAATCTTACACACTTCCAAACATTTGCATGGTAGCGTATTATCAGTTATCAGTGTGTTTTTGATCATTACACATAAACACGATCATGATTTGTGTGGTTTGTGTGTTTTTCATACAGCGTGCTCTCAGTGTGTTGATGAGAATACCCCATGAACCATTACATAATTTGCAAGAACGGCGCATATTTCACCTCACTTGTTACAGTGAACAAAAACACATGCACGCACACGATCAAACGAACAGTTCTGGAGCGCAAATTAAATGTTTTGAAAGAAAATTGTGATACTTTATGGCTATTGCACGATAGGGGGCCGCAGATATAATGTGCGTACTAAAGGAAGAAGAGAGAGAGGCAGAAGAGGATGGAGGTTGCAGATGGTTTATGTAATGCTTGGCTCATGTAAAGGCCTGTCCAGTGCCGGGATTCCAGCCTTCTTGCTCATCTTTCTAAGGGGCCTCATCGTGTGACTGACTGGGAAACACAGTAAAGCAACAAAACATTAACAGTGCTAACAGACTCTTTGCTAACAGGGAGAATCTTAAAAGAATGCAATACAGCCTATTTTCTTCAAATTCTGAATAAATTTAAGGAAGTATGACCAAACTACCATGATGCAGAAATACCGTGCAATTTAAATAATATATTAGGGTTGTCACTATACCAAAACATCAGTACCAATACCAATATCAGTGAAATTTCACAATTTTCCAAGCCAATTTTAATACTACATAAAAAAAATTATATAATTCTTAAACATCCATTAATTTATTGAGGTTTAATAATATTAGCAAATTAACTCTTTGCCCTTCATTGACAGAATTTTCTGACTTTCTGTGTTTTCTCTTTTTTTCTATTCTATTTTAATTCTACTTTATATATTTCTTTTTTATTTAAAAAACAAACCCCAACATCGCTTCTATTTTTTCCTATTATATCTATTGTGTTCTGTCTGTGTGTGTGTGATATTGAACACCTAACTAACGTGATTTATTTTCCAGGCTTGCGCACAAACTGCATTGCAATCATTTTCAAAAACGTCAGTTGTGTAGAAATATTACGAAGTCTGTAAATGGGACATTAACAGAGAGACGCTGAAAATGGAGCACAGATGCATCAGCAGAAAAAAAAATAGGCCTACTGTAGGCAGGGGAGCTCACTGTTAGCGATGCACAAAATATTGGAAGAAAATATTACGCTGTATTGCTGCTGTTCCATATGCGCCACCTGCTGTCAGAGAATGAATTTGCATTTTCATCCAGCCCGTCTGCTGTTTTTATTTTGTGCATATGTTTTATGTAGCATAATTTCACAAAGCTAAAGTCAAACTAGAGCTGCACGATTAACTATTGGCACGATTAACCGCGCTTTAAAACGTCACGGTTAATTAATTGTATGGTTCCGCTAAACCGAGTGTTTCTGTTGCACAGAACGGAACAGTTGCAACTTGCGCAAAACGAAAACAAAGTTACACTAGTGGTGCGCTAACTTAAAATGCCATGCTTATCAGAGACAGGGAGGCTACTACACACTAGATTAACTATGAAAGAGGAACCAAACAGCGATCCTTTATTTCCACCAGAGAAATGACTGAAGTCGATAGTGTGGGACTATTTTGGGTACACCAAGAATGACATTAAAATATTATTGCCGTAAAAACTGTCTGATAAAGAGCGGAATACATCCAAGATGTAGGTGACTTTGTTTCTCAGTAGAACACATTTGATGAATTTTGAAGTCCCACAAGAAACATTACCTGTTGCAGTCTCTCAGTCTTAAATGCTGGCAATTTTTTGGGGATTAATATAAAATTGGTCAGAAGGAAGGAAGGCGTCGCAGGTAAGGGGCGAGTCGGCGGGCGAACGCGCTCCCTCTCCGGTCCGGGGCGCCCTTCTATCAGCGGCTTCGTCCTTCTCTCTGCCCACGGCGCTTGAAGGGACTAGACGGACCAGCATCCTTGCCCGACGGCCGTGTAACGGGTGCGGTTCTCGTCCGGACTGCGGGTCCGGCACTATGGCGGCACGGGAGTCCCTCTACGCACACTTCTTGGACCCACGAGGACACCAGCGTGCATCCACGGGGGAAGAGACCGGTCTCCCATTTAAACAGCGGCAGTGATGAGGCTCTCTTCGTTTCAGGTGTGCCCCATCACACGCCACCAGCCCTGGCTATTTCAGCGCCCCTCCTCTCTCACGCACACACTCATGTCGGGAGCCTGGCGAAGGGCGGCGATTAAGGGACGGGGTGATGCTGATAATTAGGGGGAGGCAGCCGACTCGTCACAGTGTGTTGATATCCAGCTGAAGAGCAATCAACCATAACTTCAGGCGAGCAGGCTTAGAAGTTGGGAATACGTGGAAAGTCATAACTCCTGAATGAGTTGGCGCGAGAGAACGTAATCTTTTAGTTTAAAGTTGGTTTGAACAATCCGGATAAGCACAAATACCATTTTGATTAGCCGTCGTACCTACAATGACTGTGCACTGTGTAAACAATGAGTGACATATACGGGCGAGAGATCACTTCCGGCGCTTGCGTAAAGTACGCCAGAGCACGTACACACCTCACAAACCGGATGCCGTGCGCGCACTCAAGGAAGTTAGACATAGTGTTGTATTAGAGGTAAAAAAAAAGATAAATAGTTCGGTTTCTCACATAAACCGATCGTTTCGTGTCTTAGAACATCAATTTTTCGTCACAAGCCGCAGAGTTTAATTTGGATTTGCCTGTGCATGTTTTTTTACTCTCATAGACTTTGTTAACATTGCCATGCATTATAAGACTGATAGACTCCAACGGTTGGACTTAAAAATCATCAAATGTGTTCTACTGAAGAAACAAAGTCACCTACATCTTGGATGGCCTGAGGGTAAGCAGATCAAAATCAAAGGGTTTTTTTTGGGTGAACTATCCCTTTAAGCGGTGCGCTCTTGCTTGGGTCGCTGAGTGTGCGCACGTGTATAAGAATCCAACTCTTAACAGTGTAAACAACTCAGAACGCATGAAATAGCATTAGACCCCCCTTTAAACGCAGCATATGCAGCGACAAGCGTGTTGCCAGTGACAACAGATAAGTACCGCACATTCGCATGAACTAGCACAAGCATTTAACTGAAAACAACTTAATGAGCCCAAGCAACACGGATAGCCTTAGCAACACGCATGTTGCAGATAACCTGAGAGCATTAAATGAAACTTAGCTTGTGAAGACGTTCGAGAAAGTGAAACATAGCAGCTGTGAAGTGGAAGCTCGATCTCTTAATATCCTTCTTGGGGATGAAGTTCCCATCAGAACTTGTTCTTGAGTCAGTCACATAACTCGTGGAGTCCATGACAATAATGTAGCGATGCGTGAATAATGCTAACTCAGTCACTTCAGAATCAGGCAGCTTATAATCAATGCGGTGAATTCACATGTTCAAGTTAACGAACTTGAATGAATCGGAGGTGAGACCATTGGGGAAACGAATTCCACTTCTCTAAATTCCCGATTCCTAGTGATGATGGTGTTTTGCCTGCCAAATTCGCCATTTAATTAGCTATATTGAGCAATGCGAAAGCTGCTGATAATACTGAAGGACATTATATATGAATGCTTAGATAGGTGTTGTATTCCCACAGGTTGATGGAGGATCAGCTGAGAGTCAGCTGATGAGAACTTGACTAACGTGACCTGCCAGAACTAAAGCTACGCTAGATATTTGCAGATTTAAGATTTGTATGAATTGCTATGGAAATTGCCTAGACGATTGTATGTAGCTGATAGTGTTACATTGTATGGAAAAAGAGCCGTTTCACTGACTTAACCTTCATGAACCACGTAATGTGACATGAAAAGAAAGAGACAAGAGAAGAGAGACTACTGGGAAAAGGAAACTGAGGTCAGACCCAATTTTAAAAGAAATGGTGCGATTGGGAGCAAAAAAAATGGCCCTTCCTTTAGAGGAGAAAGCAAAGGGCAGAAGGAAGGAAAGAACAAGGCATGACTGCATTCAAATAGTAAAGAGAAATAGACTGGTTGCATTTGAAAGAATGATTTTACATGAAAGGTAAATCAGGAAGAGAATCATGCCTGGGTTCTCCCGTCATAATAATAACCGCAAACACGGCATAGAGACACAGCCGCCCAAGACTTGTAGAAGAATCAACTGTCCTGGTTTTACAAAGCAAACTGGATTAAACAACATCTAGCCAAAGTCCACAACAAACAAAAAGAGAACAGAAGAGCAACTCAAGCTGAGGTAGAGAAATAAGAAAGAAAGAAAAAGACATGGCTAGAGGAATAATGAGTCAGAGAGGGGGAAGAAGGTCGCTGGAGAGTGACAGACTGAACATCTCAGCAGTCAGATAGACCCGTTAAGTGGACTGAATCCTCAAGATGGAAGAAGTGAGAAACAAGAGGATAAAGAGGAAGAGGGGAACTGGTGGGAGGAAGGACTGCGCTCGTTTGTTAAATGGCTGACAGGAGCAAAAGTATGAGACCAAAAACATCACAGAGGGAAGTCTGAAGGAACACAATGAGGATCGGAGGTCAGAACAAAGCTCAACCACCTGCTTAGAGGAAAACAAAGAAGAATGTTAAGGAAACATACCTAACAAAATGTTATGTGTATGTTTGCATGCAAAAATTATGCTTTAAAATGAGGGATGGTTCACCCAAAATTGATCATTCTGTCATGCTCTAAACCTGTATGAGTTTTTACTGTGGAACAAAAAATGAGATATTTGGGTCAATCGCTCTCAACCAAAATCTCATTTTAATAACTTTTTTTTTTTTTTTGTAATAATGTACTCTTTATATTCATAGTGATAAATGAAAATTGACTCTAAAGAAAAAAGACATAATTTTTTCATAACTTGACAACATAACCTGAACTCTCTTAACCCTGTCATAAAAAGGTCAAATTATCTGATATTTTAAAAGACCCATTGACTTGCCACAAATTTATGAGGGACTTCAAGGGTCCAATCTATGATATAATTTCCTATTTTATGTTTTTAAGCATGTTCCTCACATGTCTTTAATTTGGTGGATAAAGTTTTATAATAATAACAAAAGATTATCCCAAAGTTTTTCTTTCAATAATTTAATTTTAACGAGGCTTCACTCTTTTTTTCTTCATTATATCAGACCTGTTGTACTATCACCCTGACATTTATGTCCACCCAAGGAAATATCAAATTTTAATACAGAAACTAAAAGCATGCTTATCGTAGAAAGTGTATTCAAGTCATTGTATGAATTGCATTTCAGAACATATTTTTGAATAGATTAATAGTTTCGGACCAAAAAAAAAAAAAGTAATGTCATTGAACAATTTAACAGCTGTTCTTTCCCATACAATGGAACTAAAAATATATTTTTCAGTGAAAACATCCAAGAATTCAGTGTTACACGGAAGAAAGAAAATCATTTGGGTTTGGAACGACATGAGAGTAAATGATGACAAAATTCATTTTTGGGTGAAATGTATCTTTAAATTCTACGCCCTTAATAAGTCACCTAGACAAGCTCCAGTTCTCCTTAGGAGAACAATCTCAGGAGAACTTTATTTAGGCAATTCACACATTTTTTCTTGGTTATTTTACAGTATTTCTTCAAATACACTGACCTTATAAAATACTACAGAGAACATATACTAGCATTCACCATATGTACCCAACAGAACTCACAGGAGACGGGCAAAATTATCTTAAAGGTCACTGCTGTTTTTCTCTGACAGCTCGCTACGCTGGGCATGCTAATGACATTAGCGTTCTCTGAGGAGCGATGTGCCGCTCACACTTACAGGAATAAGATAATTCAGCTTGCTGTGACTGTGCTGTAGTTACTGTATCTGGTCTGGAATGAGGCTGCACAAAAAAACGAGGCCATTTCTGGCTGGCTCGGATCCAGTCCGGCTTCCATCACGCGGCGGACTGGCACGACATTCTGCGGACCAGGTGCAAGGCACTCAGGAAGAGGAGGAGAGGAAAAGACAATGATAGACAAGGGCAAACAGGCGCTAATGCCGTCGCTAACCACAACTGAGTGCAGGGATAAAGAGTGTGAAAAGGATGTGAAAGTGAAAAAAAAGGACAGTGGGGATAGAACAGAAAGCAAAAAGTAAGTAAAAAAACAAGATCAGACATCCTCTGGAAATGAGGGACTATATTTCACAGCGATGTCAGCCTGACGGGGCAGAGGCTTAATGTCTTCAATAAGCCGTGTCGACTCGCAAGGGCATCGCTGGCCTTGCTGATCGATACAGGATCAATAGAGCAAAGCCTCGCTTCCTTGTCTGCCTCTGGCTAGCCGACTCCAGATGGACAAGCTAAGGACAGTGAGAAAAGAGGGAGGGGGAGAGGAAGGACAATATTCGAAATAGTATCACAGTCACTTCATAAAACAGTGAGGGAGAGAAACCGAGGCTAATCAGAGGAAGATCGTCTTCTGCGTGATTTGTGAACGGTGACCGGGCAACTGAAGGTCAAATGCTTCGTTTAAAAACAGCGGTTTTAATTTTCCCTCCTGTGGAGCGTAACGTGAGGCATAATGACACAATTAATGACTAATGACCTGTCAACTATTGTTTTAATTATGGTTTTAACTTTAACACCACCGCTGCAGTATAACGCCAATAACTCAGAAGAAAAATATCACTGGAATCACAATCAGAATGATTTTTTCCAGCTGATGAATGCTAAAAACATTTAGCAGCCAATCTGAGGTTCATTTTAGCTCCACTTTCTAACCAATAAAAAGATAAAAGCGATTTTGAAAATAACCTTGACCACAAAAGTTACTTATATATTTCACCCATCATCACACATAAGTCAGAGATTGTTGTGTATGAAGCTTGTTTGTCGATGACTGACAAAACATTGACAGCCAATCAGAATATCAGACTTTGAAAAGCTTGAGTGTTTAGCAGCAGATGACATCTCACACTTATAATATGCAGAACTTTAACATCTGTTGATGTGAACATCAATATAGTTGTTGTTTTTGGAGTGAATGAGCCGCAAATTTCCACACATTGTGGCTGAGTCAATGCGTGTATGGGCGTGTATGGGCTCAGTACTGTTGGACTGAGACTTTTTTTAGCACTAGTCATAATAGAATAAAATTCTCAATTCTGGGATTCAAACCCTGCTTATGCTGTTATTTAGAGGCACTGTTATCCAGCCAGACACATCTTTTCACGCAACCTCAATGTTAGCATAATCCGACACTGCGCTTTCCACTTAGTGCTTTCCCGCGGTGCACATGAACGCTCTGCGTTAAGTGCTTATGTGACTTGCCATGACCAACATGGATCTGCTAGATTCAAGAAATGACAGCACTGAGTGTGGGATTTTAGCATTACTTTATTTTATGACGCCCGATCCAGGAGATCATGTAGAACCATTCTCCCCCTTTCTTCTTACCCCCGCTTGTTCACTCCACACTTTAGTTGAACAGTACATATAGAGATCTGCCAAACACCCCCGAGATCATTCTGGACACACGGCAGAGAAAAGGTAGAAAGTGAGTTACTTGCATTCATTTATCATCTGATGTTTCTGCTTCCGCTCATATGATAAAGCCTATTATTTTTTATCCCTGCACCTCCCCCTGTCGTGTTGAATTCCCACGATACGTCGGTATCGGCATTCTGCCTATATTGCTCACCTAACTGAGGCAATTCACCCCACAATAGGACATTTTCTTTATGATATTGTTTGTCAAATTGACAATTTGATGTCATCCCAAATTTCTCTGTCCCTCCAGGATTCATGCCGGTGAACCCATAATTAAGAAAATGTATTTACAAATAGAGCTGGATTTGATACAGATTTTAGAATTCTATGTGAACATGTTGCACAAGCTCTCAATTCAATTCTGATTGGTTTCTGGTTCATTTGGGTATATTTCAGTTATAATGTCCATTTTATTTACATCTGTAAGAAATTATTTTCTGCTGATGCTGTAAATAATACAGGTCAGTGTTTCAAACTGATGACTCAAACTATTCATTATGTTTATAAGAGTCATTCATTTTGAACCAGACCTCACTGGTCATGTTGTATGTTTTTGATTCACTAAAAAAAATTATTCATGATCACTCTGTAAATCGGACTACACTGGTCGCGTAGTATGTTGTTTCTGCATTCAGCCCGTGTGGACAATTGTAATAACTGTCCAATTGTGGACAGTCTGTTGAATACAATTTGCAAACTTACATTCATGATTGTCTTTTCTGTCCTGCTTTGATTGTACAGAATAGAGCAGCTTGGACATTCTACTAAATATCTACTTTTATGTTCTACGGAAAATGAAAGTCAGTGTGGAACATATGAGAATGAAATGAAGACAAATTTAATTTTTGGGTGAACTAATCCACTAAATTAAGACCATTTCTATCAAGTTCATGACTAACCAAAGCTGAGTGAATATGGAGCCAGCAAACCAGACAGAGTAGCTACAGCATCCCAAAAAACCTTCAGGGTTGTGATGTTAATCATAAAACGAACGGGATGGCACTCTGTCTAGAGGGGATGAACACTCATCATGTCCTATTCCTTTTTAAGTCATTTTTTTTTTTTTGGGGGGGGCCCCCTTCTATTTTAAAAAGGGCAGATCTTTCGACATTTTCCCTATGAGTAGATGCGACCTACTACAGCAATCTGGCAACCTTCGACATTCCCACATCAAACTGGCAACCACATACCACTATTCAGACCAACTGGCTACTGACCCCTGGATGGTCGCTGATCTCCCAGTATGCAATGGGACAGGGAGGTAAACTCAGCCAGCGTGGGATGTGATAACATGCTGCCTTATGTTTGTGCATTATTGTGTTATTTTTGTCTGCATTTCCAAGATGCATAAAATAGAGGACAATTTCACCACAAGATCACATAGCACTTTTAGAAGTGGATGGTAAAAGACAGCAAGAGCAAAACCCTGCTTTCTCATTCCTCGCTGCCACTTTTGTTTCACTTCTCACCATCTTGTTGCAGCCACAATGGTCGGTTGGCTTTCCATCATCAGGCGCAAGACTAAAATATGAGGTCCAATTAACTGGACATATCAACCCCATGAATCTCTAATACCGTAAAAGCATTCTGAGATCTGACATCTGCTGAACCACTGAGAGCAGAGCGAGAGAAAGAAAGTGACAAGAATAGAGCCAGGCAGTCAGAAAAGAAACGCTCGAAAGAGCCTAGTCCTCTAAGTGCTTCAAGGACCAGTTGAGATTCATTTTAGCTCCGCTTTGAACGAATAGAAAGAAAAAAAGCCATTCTGAAAATAACCCTGACCACAAAAGTTACTTATATTATATATGTCCCATCACTCAGAATTCAGACTTCATTGTGTGATGTGTACAAACCTTTGCGGGAAACCTCTAGTGTACATATTAGTGCAGGTTGATGTTAATTACAAGGTCAGTCATTGATTTCAGCAGAATGCATTCCCAGAGCCGCATGTCAAACACAGACCTGCAACAAGTGTTAAAAGCTTTGGTCCCCCCCATCCACAAATCCCCCAACACTCATCCAACCTTATCTTTACAAGAAACCAGAATGAGACATCCAAAATCACTATCGGCTCCCTTCACCCGCACACATGGTTTCCAAAAAGTCTTTTAACAGTCACTGGACAACCATATTCAGAAGAAAACTACCTCATATACACCCCTAAAAATAAAGGTTCTTTATTGGCATATGGTTCCATGAAGAACATCCACGGAACCTTTCCATTGCGCAAAAGGTTCTCTAAAGTGTTAGTGTTCTTCACACTAACAAATAAATGTTTTTTTAGGAACTGTTCACCAAACTTTGTGGAACCAAAAATGGTTCTTCTATGCAAAAAAACTTTTTCAACTTATTTTTAAGGAAAAATACTGACTGATAAACTTGCGTAAGAGTTCTCGCAGTAATGAAACATTTTTAAATCAATGTTCTTTCCACAGTCAGTTCTGTCTACTGCTACACCTCCTCCCACGTTCTTTCACCGGCTCAGACGCTAATAAACAGCGTGGCCTTGAGGTCAGAGCGAGGAGGGGTGGGGGGAAGATTTGAATACACCAATGACAATCATCTCTCAAACAAAAGCAAGCGAATAAGGACGGCAATGGACACAGAAAGAGAGGAAGGGAGGGAAGGAAACGGGAGAAAATGGAAGAATGGAGGCTGAAAAGCTTCAGTTTCAGCGCGACTTTTGTTTACATGCTCCCCGGTATGTGGAACTGGTTTACTCAACACTTCTTCACTGTTTAACCCACTTGAGCCAGCGCTGTCACAATCGCTCCATGTGCTTGTTAGTGTGCGTCTGTAACTGCTGTGCTCACACAGTTTAGAATAAGGTCAGCTTGGACTCCGCCTCCATCAGTGGAGCAGCCTAACATTTTCGAACCCCCTCCTCCTAAACCCACACACACCACTTGATGCATTCAGCCAGAGACGCCGCTACAGTAGCCCCCCTAACCCCGGCTTTCAATGAAAACACAGCGTCACCGTGGCAACGGGTTCAAGCATTTTTTGACCTGTGTTCACTAGGAGGGCATTGTAACACAATCAGTAGTTTCTATTGTTTAGATCTCTGCTCCCGGTTGCCTTCATTTCAGTCTGGGACTAGAAAGATGAATTGGCGCAAGTTTAACAATCATAAAACTAGCTTAAACCTGCTTCCTGTCTATATAGCTCTTAATTTCGAAAGCAACAATGAGGTTATTAAAATAAAGCTTTTATATTAGCATGCTTGAAGTTGGTCTGATTGTATTTGATAAGCACGCAATGAAAATGAGTCTGCAGGGGCCACTGAGGCAAGCATACAAAACAATGTTTTGACCCTTAAAATATTTCACAACTGCTGCGTATAAAGGCAAAAGCTCCCAGGACACTGAACTAAATGGATGTAAAGGGAAGGGGGTAAAAGAAAACACAAGGCCCGTTTATACTGTTTGCTTAAGCGAGGCAATCATGACCCCTTCTTCCGCTGCTCTGTTCATAAATAAAAGAAATCCTTTGTTTCGTTATTCTAGTTTTCCTCCTGAAGTGCAGTCGATGTGCTGTGAAAATGGGCCAGGCAGTAGAGGTCCAGACCATGAATAAGTTAAAGAAGTGAATTGTTTTTAAGTTACGACAAAGAACTGTATCCTATGATGTCACAAACCTTCGACACATCATATCCTCCTAATGCATTCCTATATATTATATATATATATATATAGTGGTGGCCAAAATTATTAGAACAGTAGTATTTTCACCAGCTAAAAAAAATGGTTTCAGTTATTTCTATCTTTTGCTGTAGGGTGTCAGTAGGAAATATCAGTTTACATTTCCAAACATTTCTTTTTGCCATTAATTGTAATAATCCAGTGAGATATTTGTTGCACAAGGAGTCTGCCAACAGCCAGTGCTCCACACAAAGATCTGATCATCATCATCCAGTCTGTCTGGAATGACATGAAGAAACAGAACAAACTGAGACAGAATAATCCAGTTAATTGAACCAAAGAATATCTAAGCGACTAAAACTTTTAATAGTACTGTAGCTTTGCAGGTAGGTTTTTTGAAGCATCTTGGAGACGTTGCCACAGGTCTTCTGGATTTAGTCTGTCTCAGTTATTTCTGTTTCTTCATGTCATTCCAGACAGACTGGATGATGATGAGATCAGATCTCTTTGTGCAAACAAAAATATCACTGGATTACAATTCATGCCAAAATTAATGTTTGGAAATATAAACTGATATTTCCAACTGACACACTACAGCAAAAGATAGAAATAACTGACTTTAAACCATTTTTTATCTGGCGACAATACCAGTGTTCTAATAATTGTGGCCACCACTGTATATATACACACATACATACATACAAAAAGTATAGGCCTACATATTGCCATGTTAAAACTAATATATAGTTTATTTTTATTAGAATATACATATATATATTATTAATATATTTAAATATACACATACATGCTAATATTATAGAATACGTCTAAAAATCGCGGAAAAAACACTTAAAGTGACGTTCTCTTTTAAAATATATTTAGAAGAAAAAAAATCAACTAAACATTTTAGCGGTTATGGCAACTTACAGTTAACCAGTGACACGTTGTATTGCAGCATTGACATTCTTTTTTCATTTAAATTTCTAATATATTTTACCGTGTGTGCGCTCGGTTAGACACGAGCTTTTTCATGACACTCACACGAGCCCGGCTCGCTCGCTGTCAGGTGTAGTGCACCTGCGAACCCTGACATGGCCCCTGAATAATTAAACTGCAAAGACAATGAAGCCCCTGAATCTACGATCAAAAGGAGCTACAGTGAAATATGACGAAACAATAGGCAGTGACGTCAGCCTATGTTATTAACAGCTCTTTGATATTTCGGGAAATGAATGATTGATTGACTGACTGTCAAATTAATTATATTATTCAAATTAAACAAAATGACGCTCTGAAAGAGTGATTTTAATCTTTAAAAGAAAACAGGACAATAATACCAAGTTGAAAACCCACGTTTAAAAATAGTAAGAAACTCCCTGTTGCTTTTGTTGTGTGATGGACGGATTGATTTACATTCACTTGTGCCCCTTCAGCTGGAAATAATAGGATATGAAGTGAAGGGAGAAAAGACGCCAAGGACGTGAGGAACCGAGAGAAATGTGGTACGAGGAAGAGAGAGGGAGCACTGAAGGACGACTGGATAATGTCCGTAGTTTCGCAAAAAAAACACACCTGTCAACAAGAGGGAAAAAAACACTTCCAAGACCACACCTAGAGAAACATGGCGCTTATCGAAACCAAACTCATACAATCTCCAGGGAAAAGAAACGAGATGCAAGATCAAACAGGCAAAGTTATTTCCCCCCGTACTATGAGACACTAAACTAGTTAATACAATTATTTTGAGATGAATATAGTCATCTTGAATGTACTGAGATAGCAGCGGGAGAAGCACGCGCGCGATTAAAGATACACTGAAGGATATTTCTATCATGACATCGAGCTGCGCAAACGCTTTGATTGAGGTTATCTATTAAAATGAAAGTAAAAGAGAACAGTATATTTTAGAACCGGCAACAACTAGTGATTCCTTTTACTTTTTAAACATGATATGATATGTCTTACCTTGAATAATTAGGAGAATGAGTGCGCTTAACAGTCCTGACATGTTATCGGAGGGAAGGGTGGACAGTCCACCTATTTGTTCACCTATCAGCTCAGAGTCGCAAAAAAAACAAAAACAAGATAGTCAGATGGAGATAAATACTGCTATGTGGTTCCTCTGGTTTCCTTTAATGGACGAGCGCAGAAACTTAATGGTAAAGTGCGTCGCTGTATTCGGCGTGTTCCTTTGGAGTTGGTTTACAATCTAGTGTCAAAACTCCCTTTTGAATCGTATTGATAGCTCAAGTCCTCCGAAACCGTGACGCGGCGTCCGGCGGCCAGGTAAAAACGTCGTACAGGTGAATAAATATCCGGTGAGCGAGTTGGGTTCTCATCAAACCTGTCGCGCGGGGATCTCGCTCTGTTGAAACTCCAGCAGAAGCGCCGCTCATTGGACCCGAGCGTGTGACGTCATGCCACGTCACGCTGCAGTTAAAGCCTCCTAAATTCTAAAATTCAGAAAACGCTTTGGTGCTTTCCAACTTTAACAAGGTTTTGACCGTTGCACTCTTTTAAGTTTAAGGTAACCAAACGATAATTTAATCCATTCGAGACAACTTTTATCATAGTAATGTGTAATATTGTAACGTAATGTAACAATGTAGCTAATATTTCTAATCCGTTCAAACGGGCTGTTATGCTGTCCGTTCTGAATATAGCCTAAGATCGTTTTTCGTGGCTTCTGAATCTCTGAGTTTAGTTTCAGAAATGAGCTTAGTTTCTTGCTGGATTTGTGCTTTTCCTCTTTGTATTTTTGGTTTCGTTTCCAGTTGACCGCAGATGCATTCATCATGAGCTTCGTGGAGTTACCGGTAATGCAAAGGAACAAGTAATGAGTGCCAGAATTATATTTTGGCCAAGTTTTGTTTCAAGTTGTCGAGTTGTAGTAAACGTAGCTCTAGCGCTCCCCCTGCTGGTAACATGTCACTGAAACATCACGGCCAGCCCTGGATCACCTGTGAAATAAGCGCAGATATTTCCAGTTCTACAGATCTACATCTCCGAAACAGCTTTTGTTCAGAAGTTATGCTTTTTTTTTAGATTTTTCCTCAGATAGAAAGCAAAATAGAGAACAAATCTGTATGTTTGAGTGAGATCAATATGTCTGCTGAAATAGATCTGTCCTATATAGGCAGAATGTTTGATTGTACCTCATTAGTCATATTCAGTATCTGTCACTTCCACCACCCCATTAAATCATAACCCAAGCATCCCTCTCTTTCCTCATTCTCTCTTTCTGATTGTTTGCATGGGGCCAATGACACGCACAGTATAGCCTACTATGACTCTCATTAGCTGCTTTGCCCTAGTTTGCATGACTCTCATTAGCTGCTTTGCCCTAGTTTGCTCTCTCTGAAGTTTCTCTATCCCCTGCTCATTTACCCAGTCCATCCTTTCTCCATTTCAGTTTTCTTCAGTTTTATCTCTCTTTTTTTGTAGACCCTCTTTCATTCTTTAGCTCAGAGGTGATTCGGAGCTGAGCTGGTAATGGGACTTGGAGGTGCTGATAAGTCTGTTAGCTTTAATTAAAGACATTTACGGGGATGTAAAGACATTTAGCCAGAAGCTGAAGACCATTTCTGATTACATCTCTAAATCCTTTTTCTTATGCTCTCTCTGTCTTTTCACGAGCAATTCCCACAGTCGACTCTTGCCTAACAGTCTGCTCTGTCCACTTTTATGGACGACCAACTTTTCGTATGATTTAGAGGTCAGAAATGAACTTATTTGGTGTTATTTGCAGTCACATAGTTATGCTTCTGGCTCTAACAAGGAACATATAAGAACGTTCCTTGTTAAAGCCAGAAGCATAACTATGTGACTGCAGATAAAAGCATCGACTTATCTCATTATGATTATATAGCTGCATATAAATTAGTGTGTGCTCTGTTTTATCGGCCTCCATGTTTGTAAAATTGCTTCCGTTTTTTGGAAGTGTTTTGACAATTTGTTGTGGTTATCAGCTTCTGTCAGATGTTGCTCTCAGCTCTTAATGTCGGGCCCTTTTCCTGCCTTGTGTTATTTCCTGCCTTTCCTGTGTTATTATTATTTTTATTTGTATTATTATATTTTAAGCTAATCTTTTATCTAATATATACATATATATTTAGACAATGTGTTTTTTTCACCCACCCACCTTTGGAATGTTTCATCACTTTAGGTTGGCTGAAATAAAGTTGAACTTGAAACTTGAAAAGTTAAATTTCCAAGTATAACTAATTTAATAATATACCGAAAAATCAAACATACATTAGGGACTAGAAGCACTTAAGGGGGATTCTGTGTTATCTAAATGAACCACTGAGACACTAAATTGCATTGGGCTTATATTCATTGGCTGATTAACATAGATAACTGCAGCTTACACAAAACTACACTACAGGGGTTCTCAAACTGGGATCTAGAGACCCCCAGGGGGCTGAAAGGGGGTTTGCAAAATAATTCAGAGAAAAAAAGATTTGACAAAATGTATGTAAAAAGACAGACTTAATACAAAGTCATTTTTTATTCCTTTTTAATCATTGCTTTCACTTCAGTACAGCATGAAAAAAGTAGTTACCTCAATGAAAAATTGCTGAAAATGTACTCACCATCAAGCCATCCAAGATGTAGATGAGTTTGTTCTTTCTCTTCAAGCGTTAACAGATCTGGAGAGAATGGTACATTAGATCAAGACATTACTCGCCCGTGATTACTCTACAGATGTGTGTCCATGCAAACGATCCAGAACACCTGCTTGCAGCTTGTGGATCATTGTCTGTTTTTCTAAGCTTTGGACTCTGTGGCACCATTTACTGCAGCAGGGTCCTTGGTAAGCAGGATTATGTGTAAGGATAGTTTGGTTGGTTCGAACCTGCTTGGCACTGTGCAAGATTTACTATGTTGCTGCTGGTTATTACATAAACGAAGTTGGGGCTTAAATATTGTGGCGTGTCCTCACTTGTGCCAACTGTACTCTTCTTCATTTAATCTGTAACTGTGCGATGTAGGGAATCAGAGTCTGCAATATTGATGCAATGTACAAGTTTTTGGGGTGTCGATGGAAAAGTAATAGTAACTAGGTAACTAGCCGAGGTTACTGTTGTCCGGGAGAATAAGTCTAATACTTTTGACAGGAGTAACTAGTATGCTAATATCTTAACATTTTATGAGTAGCTAACCCAAAACTGTTTGAGTGAGGGGGCAAGGTGAAATATGTATTCTAAATCTCGCCAAATCTGGAACATCTTGGTATGGTGTTAAAGTGAGTCGGATTTTCAGCAAATTTGAATGTTTAGGTGATATGATATGTTTTATTTTTCTAAATGTAATGCATTTTCAGTAAAAAAAGTCTGTGTGACTTCTTGTGCCTAAAGAATCTGGTCTATATAGGTGATGTATGGAATGATGTGGTCATGGTACGTGAGGACACATCTGTCTCACTGTCCTGCTTTGATTCACCACCCACATCTTCTGTACTGGTTACCTGGAAGATGATGTCAGCCAGGGAGGATCGCTGGTCATATTTGTTATCAGCCAACTACATCGACGGACAAACAGATGGATGCAGCAGCAGAGTGTTTGGAGGCAGAACGTTTGGGATCTCCGCAGATGCCTCACTGATCTTCAGGGCCGCAGCAGCTGCGCAAGGACGCTACTCCTGTGTGATAGAGCAGGATGACAAGAAGCTACAGGAGAGGATTGTTCTTCTCGGCCTGATTAAATGTAGACCACACAACCGCACCACAATGCATTCTTCGTGTCTCAATGTGTCTGATATCTCCAGGTATTCTCTCCTTCTCTTTTCCCTTCTCGTTTTGCAGTATAAGTGTCACATGCGATCTCTCACTCACTCACCACGTCCCCTGTCCCAATTGTAACAGTCAGTGCGACTGGCAGCTCAGGTTCGTCCCTCCTCCCGCCGTAGTGCCGCACTGGGGAACGTGGGCGTCTTCCCCTCAGGTGAAGCTACCACACGCCACTGAAATCTCGCCATTGGGGCAAACACGGGCAGTCCTGCTTCAAAGCAATGCTCCTCGCTCACATAAAAGACAACGATCTATCACTAATACCTGCATAATCCGTTTCCATAGGGAACAGTGGTCACGTCTTCTCGTAGCAGCAAAGCACCACCGTGTGAAGTTACAGTGAGCGTGAGATTTAGTGGTAGATATTTTTGAAAAACATGCCAGTCCATATAAGGGCTTATCATGTTATCTTTTTGAAATATTTTGAAGGGATTTAATGTAACATTTTTTTCCTTCTAGCAAAAAACCAGTTCTTCTTATTTATATTTAGAATGAGACGCTCCATAACATACACTAAACTTAAAAGACCCAAGAGTACACGGTACCAGTAAAGTTTTGAATAATCGTTTTTTAATTTTCATGATAATAAATCCACACAACCCCACACTATAACAATAACGAGACAGGAATATATTTTTAGAATCTCTATCGTAATTGTTTTCTCCATCTGAATGAACGCTATTGTCAGTCAGAATCCATGCTGGTTTCAAGACTTGAGCATTTAAAGTCACCAGAGTACATAACTGTAGTAGTTGTTATAAATAAACAGAACCTAAAAATATTGATTACCTATTTCTTGGTGTAACAATATAATCCCTGCTCTCTTGTCTCCTCTGATGCGGAAACTCTAAATTTGTTCTGTGCTTGTCTTGCAGCCAAGACATTAACAGTTAGGCATGTTTTGCTCACACTTTCATAACGTTCACCATTGGCATTAAGCTGGTACAACTGTGTGGTCGCTGTGAAATCAAAATGACGTGCCCTTGAGTGGAAGTTTAGCAGATTAAGGGCGTAATATTATAAAGAATCCCTTTGCCCTTCACCAAAGGGCGCGACATGTCACTCCTTTTCTCAGATGCTTGCAGAAAAAGCCTTACCTAAACAAAGTGATTGGGTTAATCTTTTTCACGTTTCCTTGTTTGTTAGATGCACCGGGGACCTGATTATAGAACTTAAAACCTGGAAAAGTCAGATTTCATGATAATGTCACCTTTAAGACCTAAATTACTGTGTTTACGAGGATACTTGCAAAGACGAGCATTTCGACACATACAAGTGTGTATTTAATAAACACCTTTCCAAGGCCTATAAGCGCAAAAATTAACTCGGTGCTCTATGGTCCACCGTCTTCATATGCCGCATGATCTCACGTGCATCTAGTAAAAATTATACTCTTTCCACGTTGATTGCTTTTCAACGGCTTAAAATCACTTGTTTTTAAACCGCAATGCTTAAAAACATGAGCAAATGATACGTTTTTATCGTAGGGTGTAACTGCGATAGAGACAATAGTCCAAAATCTCTACCAGTTAATTGTGTCTATATAGTAGGCAAAAAATCAGTACGTGAAAAGACTGGTACAGTCCAAATTCACAGGATTCATAAAACAGTAATGAAGAAAATTGGAATGACTTACTATTTACGGTGAGATTTTGAAGTGTGCATCCAGTTGACACGTCTCATAATGCGACGGGAGAGGATTTGTTAATAGCAGTGAAGCAATGCAATTGACACTGGTAGGTGACATGACAATGGCATGATGAATGTAGCACTGTACATCTGGATTACATTTATACGACACAGATTCAAACTATATAGAACATATTTTTTAAGTTTCACAAAGTAATTATTTATTTAAAAGAAGTATCTGCTCAAAGAGTCGCTATTTCACACGCAGGGGGGGCGAGCAGCCCTTGTCTTTCCTGAGTCAGAATCATTCATGCCTTAACCAGTTCTTATCTCCAAAACAACTGTATATTCATTACATTATACACCACCGTATGGGTGTTGCTACACATAAGCAGTGGTTGCTTCGGTTTGAATTTTGTTTGGAACTATTTTCCCACTGATGAAAAACAAAACCGGAGGTCTATTTATACACTAAGTGCAGGAAAGCCCGCCTGTGTGGCAGAGGCGATTTTACACGAACCTAACTCCGCCACCAACGTTGTGGATTGTGTAGTCAAAAACAACTGTAAACAACTCTTTTCATAAACATCACCACAATCCCTTCAGTGCATAAGAGGTTAAGTGCACCTGCTATTCTTATTTACGAACAATTGACCGCGTTTTCGAGCCCGCCGAACTTTATTTCGTCCCTTTTTTTTCAAATCTCATATCACATTGAAGATCATTTATTTTTCAATATAAAAATGAGAAATAATCGAACAGTTAAAATAAAGTATGGATAGGGGTAGGTAGGTGCAAGGGAGTTCTTTATTGTCCCAATAAGAGGTGGCATCTATTTAAAAATCATATATTGATTAAAATTATAATTTACACTCAATACATTATTATTGCGTACTGTTTTATAATGACTACGATACCAACCGAGGAGTTCCGATAATTGCCACTATTTTGCAATAATGTATAAATAGCAAAAAAATCCTGCTATTTTAACCTAGGTGGACAATATCAACTATAGCATCTTGCAACTTGGTGTAATTGCTTTGTAAAAAAAAACCTGCCGGCTATTTTCACCGTTGTGTAAATAGAACCATTGCTTATTTGCACTAGTTTAAATAGCATCTATCATCTATCGCAAAGAAAATATGCTATTTTCACATAGATTAAATAGCATCTATTCCTATTTGCACCTAGTGTAAATAACATCTATTACTATTTACACTTGCTGCCAAAACAAAATATTGTCTAAATGTACATTTTATTAATATTGAATTCAAACAAGGTTACAGATCTGAGACTACATTCATAAAAAAAATTCTCTCTCTGTGTCCCACTATTTTTTTTTCTCTTTCAGTGAAAGCTGTGTTTTCTTTCACAGATGTGACACATGGTAATTGGCTCTTTTTGTGGACTACGTTACTTTACTAACTTAACTGGAATACTAATGTGTTAGAAAATGTGGGGACCTTCCTTACGTGGCCCTTTACCAGCAGCCTACTCCTAACGTCCCCAAGAAAAACCCCACACAAGTGCTACTCTAGTCAATGAAACCTAAACCTTCCGTCGCGTCATTAGAGGGCTCTTTTAATTCACTAAATAACAGATTTTTTGAATGGTGATGGTATTGAATGAACCAACAATTAAATACTTTATATCATTTTGCGCCCCAAAACAAACATGTTTGTTCTTTCCCAATGCTTGTCAGCAAAAACGGTTAACTCCGGGTATTAAATCTGAGAGGAGATAAAAGTTTTCTGAAGAGGGGCTTTAAAATCACTGACTTAATAACACTACTCCCTCATTTTCATGCCTGTCTCGTTCGATATCTCCCCATAGCTGACTTTTCTCTGTGTTTCTCTTTAACGTTCGTAATGTTCTGTTCACTTGACTTGTGAAAGAACAATAGGGCTAAATGACTATCACACCGTGGAATTACTATATGGCTGGATCAATTCAATTGAAATTTTTCTTCTTCTTTTTGGTCTTGCATCAGTTGCATTTTCACTTATTTTGCTTTTTTTTTTTTTTTTTTTTTTTTCCAGTTTCTTTTAACAGCTCTTTTTTTGCCTTGTTGCGCTTTTTGTTTTCCGCACAATTCTCTTGTGTTGATGCGTCTCTTGTTGTCTCCTCCCCTAGGTCCCTTTTAATATAAATATTAAATAAAGAAAAAACCTTTCTCCACTACCCTGTGTCCTCTACAGTAGTCCCAAGGTCTTTGGCAGCCCTCTCTCGTTCACTGGTCACTTTAGCATGTCCTCCTGTCCTTGGTGACTATGTGTTGCTCTACTGGGAGTATCCTGATTCAAAAAGAATGGAGCTCATATTCCAGTTTGACTGCTGGAGGCGGAGCTACACCAACCAGACCAAACCCCACCTACATTTGATAGACCCCACAAGAAAATAACACCCACCGCCCACCTCCCTGGCTACCCTGGGGCTGCTGCGGTAACTTCTTTGCCTTCCTGATTTAAGAAGTGAAGAAGCCAGCCCTACAGGATGGAGACTCTACTACTGTGCCAGGGTCTTCCTGGATGACAAGGCTTTCAATCAAGCCAACAGACTGAGTGTTTTACATGGTAATATTTTTGTGTACATCTAAGTCACAACAACTTTTTGACATGACATATATAATGGTTTCTGCTGTGTGAATACCAATTGATTTCAATCTTCTGTCTGATATTTTATGTAATTCAGGAATCTCTATAAAACAATTTCAAAACAGACACCAGCACTACACAGTGGAAGATATTCAATGCCATTTTGTGATATTGCAAAGGAATTCGGACCAGTTTTCTTGAATGGATCAGAGATGAATTAAAACTACTGAAAGAGGGTGCGAAAATAATAACAACATTTTTGTTCTACTGTCAACTTTTCCATTCAAAACATTTCACATTTTGCGACCATGATTAAATAGTCATTATCAGAGAGTGCACATCAGAACACTCGTTCACTGACTCTTAATGATGCATGTTCTTGCGTCATTGCTCTTGGATTCATTTTATAATTGCACAGGCGGTTCGATCAATCACAGTAGTTCAGCATGCAAGAGTCAATCAGTCAGTGTCTTGACTTTCATCTTTCTCTCCCGTTCTTAATCTGATCTCCCCGTGTTCTTTCTTTAACTTTAATCTCTTTTTTTTTTTTTTTTTTTTTTTCCTTCGTTCCCCTTACAAACATCCTCCCTCCCCGCTCTCCTTTTTCACACTCAATTCTTTTACTTTTGTCTCTTCTTTCTATATATATCACTCTCCCCCATACTGCACCTCTATTCAACTCCATCACTCACCCCCCTCGTCCCTTCCCCCACCAATTCACCTGTATCACTATCACCCCCCCGATCCCTGATATCACTCCCTGAGACCTGCATACTCCGTGACACCCTAATCACTCACTAACTTACACTCAACGCCCTCCCTCTCTCTAACATAATGTTTTTTAGTAGGCCTCATTACAGATCTCATTATGTGTAATTACACCTGCCCGTTGCTGCTGACAATTCTGTGGGTTGTGGCATTACTGTGGAAACCACCGAGCTCAATTAGCTCAGGATTGATACTGCTTTGAGTTTGAGGAGACACTGTACATCAGTCACAGTCAAGCTCATCTGACCGGCTACACCCGGCTGTTTAATGAATATATATCATTTTAATAAATAAAACCTTCACAAAAACGTTCATTTCTTTTCCTGTCATTTCTTTTCCTTTCTTTTTCTTTCTTTTCTTTTGTGACTTCTTTCCTCCTCCATCCTCATCAATCATCTGTTTTGGTTCCTGTTTGTTTGGTCGTTTCCCTCCCCTTATGATCACCGAAGCCAATGGTCAACCCACAACGCTCATGGCTGTCGTTCATGGATCTGAGTTAAATATGTATTTAGAAACGATCCATCAAGTTAACGAGCTGTAATGTGGGTCTTATTTTCAAAAGAGGAATCCTAGACGGTTTTCCTCCCCTGCAGTCAGCTGCTTTTTTGGGGTTGTTTTGGTTGTGGGTTTTGGGCCGTCACAAAACCGCTGTAGTCTCTCTCCCCTCCCTGTGACCACTGAGACAGCTGGACAGTATGCCTGCACTCTGTATCTGAAAAATGGAAAATCAGTGCAATATATGTACACCGTCACAATGGCCAGTGTAGGTGAGAGAAAGTGTATGCTATTCTTTTCTCTCCCTCTGTCTGGCACTTTTTTTTTTGCTTCTCGCTATTTATTTTTTTGCTGTACATTCTTTAAGTCAAGGTGTCAACACTCACTTTAAAAAACGGAAAATGGTCAGACTGCAGGTGAATATTTATTCCAATTAGTTATTTTTGTTCTGTGTGATAGACCTTCTGTGTTTCATTGAATTTAATGAACCAGTGACGAGAACATTAGTTAGTGGAATCATGTAGGTCACCGGAAAGGTCACATACCATACTGTAACACAATCATGTGCGAGCCCCTTGACCAATCAATTTCATGAAACCTAACTCCATCATAATGGATGATTTAAAACATGGCTAGTGAGTCTCTGGAGCAGCAGGGTGCAGAAAATAGACCTTCTGCAGAATTCTGCTGTTAGGGTCGTGGACACAAAATGAAATGCTGTCATCATGTACGCATCCATCATTTGTTCCAACCTGTGTGAATTTCTTTCTTTATTGACCAGAACGAGAAATTTTCTCGCAAGAATTACTGAGCTCATCATAACCCGCAGTGAGAAGGACTATAGGTGCTTTTGTAAAGTATTTTTAATGTCCTAATTGTAGTGAGAGACACTGCAAAAGATATAGTCACAAGTGCCAGTCCATCCAATGCATGGTTTACCAGAGAAACAAGGAACGCCACAACCGAATGGAAAAAAAACATAATGCTGGCACTGGAAAAAAGGAAGCAACGCCTATGCTCAAACGTAAACGTGAGTTCTGCATTTTTAGAATTCCAGTGATACTGAGACACTTCAAAATACCTTAGACACAATAGTATATCAGACATGTCTAGCGCAAGTTTATATGAAAAGCTAGGAAAAATGGAAAGCAAAATAAAACAAAAAACATTTGTTTGACCACCGCTAGCAGTGGTCGCATAAAAGTGCTTCTGAAGTCATATGATAGCTTTGTCAGAGGAACAGAGTGAAATTTAAGCCCTAGCTCTGCTTAGTGAATTAGCAATGTCGGCTTGTGAATGAATCATTCATTTGAATCAGATCTTTACAATCAATCCACTAAACTGCTTCACAAATCCATTTCAAATGATTTATTCACAAATTCCTGCCTCTGTCATTTAATTTGTCAAAGAGGGATAGAGCAGATGCCCCTATTTTCAGTAAATTACTTAAATAATGAAACAAACGATGACGAAATTTGAATTTCTAGGTTCAGATGCAAAAACAAATTTAATTCAGAACTATTTAAAACATTATTACTATTATTTTATTATATTACTGTTATTTATTTTTTGCTGGAGTTTAAATCATGATTAGAGGGTATTTTAAAGTCAGCGGTGTCATCAAACATACAACATGCAGATAATAGTGAGACTGAGAGAGGGTAGATAAGAACAGCACCATTCATTGTTTGCATGAATGATGTCACCTCACCATATGCAAAACATATGTTGTTCATTTCTCTTCCTCATCCTCCATATCTCTTCATCTTTCCAAAACATGCATTCAGGGATATTTAAATACTCATTACATCATGTCTACTGTTGGTATCATTTGTTTCTTCTGCTTTCGCTGTGTTTGCATCTAAAGTTACATACGCTGTCCCACTATTTGATTTGATTTTATTGATTTATATTTTAAATATTTTATTTTCCTGGAATTAATGAATACATTTCTAACCATTCCTGTCTACTCAACTCTTGTTGAAGGTCCAACATTTTCTCCAGGGCCTGCACTGCCTCCTGCAGGTGAGTGCTGATACACACACTTCTGCACAACTCACTGATGGGTGACATAACTTAGCGTTTCTTTTTCTGCCTTTCTCACACTCCCCCCAGCAGGAGATGTTTCAGCATCCTCTTATGTTTCCACCTTCTCATTCCTCCTATTTCTGATCCCCCTGATTGCAGTAGCTGTTGGGGTGTTGCTATGGAGACAGGGCTATTGCGTCACCAGTGGAAGTAAGGCCCCGCATTTGTCTTTTCCCCCCTGAGTCTGTCCATCAGATATCTGAAGGCTGTCAGTTCACCCTGGCAGATGTTGATGGACAGAAGCCCTCACGTGTCTGTGTTCACATAGGTGTCGAGTAATCGCTGTCTCACCACTCCGGAGAGGTGGAGAACATCTATGAAAATCCTGATGATCTAAGACAGGTGATTGAAATGCACAGCACCTCCTTCTCTCCCTCTATTTGGCTGTTTCTCCTTCTCCCCCCTGCTGTATTATTAAATCTATTTTTACTACCCATTCTTTCTTTCATTCTCTCTCTCTCCTTGTCGTTCTTTCTCAATGTATATCTATCTCTGCTCTATTATTACTAGATTTCTCCCTTCCTATTTTCTCCCCTCTCCCTTCTCCCCCGCAGACCCCTCCCCCAGGCGCAGTCTACAATGGTGATTAATTATTAGTCCTTCTCAGGCAGAGCATGAGTCAATTGTGTGTGTGTGTGGTTGTTTGTGTGTTGTGTGTGTGTGGGTGTGTTGTGTGTGTCTTCCAAAAACCGGTCCCAAAGTTACAATCTGTTTTACATGTTTGTGTGTGTGTGTTGTTGTGTGTGTGTGTCTTCCAAAACATGTCCATCAGTTTACAATCTTTTTGACAGTGAGTGTGTGGTGGTGTGGTTTGTGTGTGTGTGTATGTTTCCTTCCAGTTTTTGTCTGTCACGCCTGCATTAGTGATATTAGCAGATGAACCGAATCAAACCTCTGCCAAACTATAAATCTGAGACATCTCCGCCCTTCTCATCCTTGTCCCTGTTTGTCTCTCTCTCTAGGATCTCAAGCCAAGGGGTGAAATGGATGTATATAAAGAATTAGATAGGTGAGACATGATTGGCTGCAGGTCATGTGGGGGACAGTGCAGGCGTGTCATTTTTCATGTGCTCTTTGTGCATTAATCGTCCTGATAATGTTTTCCTTCTCTATGTGTGTGTGTTTCATTTCAGATACAACCAGTTGTGTGGTTGAGTTTATTAAACATTTACAGTGAAACTTTATTTGAAATAAAACTTAATATGTATATGTGACTTGTGTCTTATCTTATGACACTTAATTGTTCTTGTTACTAGTAGGCACTTATTCAAAAAATGTTTGAGGTTTTCAAAAACTTTTTCTCATTTTGTGTTTTCTTACTTTTTCATATCTGTTTTGATAGCAGTTTTTTATAATGTCAATAATAGTACACTGTAAGAAGAAAATATGTGGGGACAAAATGGTACTATGCAGGTAAAATAAGCATATTTTCAGTTAAGTTTATAGACCTTTCTTTTAACCCCAAAACACAACACAAACATTGCATAATTCAAAATATGTGGAAAACACCTTTGAAAATGTCTGTAAATGTAAAACTATGGTTACCATTTGAAGCATAATAAACATAGGTGCTTTGTGTCTTGTAAAGTTACATTAAACTCATATAACAATTGAACTTATCCACAACCCAATTATGAAAAGTAACCTTCATAAAATATGATGTAAAAAAGTAATTTTTATTTGTTTAAATATTTTTATTTGAAAATACCATTTTTTATAATAGAAATAATTTATTCTGTGTCAAAATTTTTTTAAAGTTTTAACAACACAATCACTATGTCACAAAAATAAATATATCAGACATGTTTCAACAAAATAAAAATATTGATTATTATCATTGATTGATTGATAGAAATAAAAAAAATATGACTTGAGCAATAATAAACTTGATGCGTTATGATCACATTCGTGCATTGAAACACTATCTTTTATTATACATATATTTATTATCAAATGAAATTTCGTTTATTAATCCCTCTGTTTAGTCCAATTCAATTTAATGAACATATCATAAATAAACATAAAAGGACTATTTTTTTTTTTCAGCAAATAAAAATACATGAGACAACGTGAAACAAACCACTTGAAGCCTTATTTTATTAGAAGTAAGTAATCCCTTTATGTATTGTTGCAACATTTTTATGATGTATTAATTTTATTATGTGCATTAATTAATTAATTTTGTCTGTAATATTCCTTCATAAAACACATCTCTTGTTCACTGAACACCTAAGCCGCGGATGTGACGTGGTTTTATTTTTCGCATTCGCTGCTGTAGTACTTCTGAATCTGATCCTCGCAGGCCGCCGTAGTTCCTGACCGAGGTGAGAATGGCCGGCTGGATGTGGCACCGGTGCCTTTTCGGGCCCAATCTACAGCGGGTCCACCGCTCACCGGACCAGACACGTACTGACGGCAGACCGCCCCGCAGGGTACGACTCTTGCTTCCCCTTTAGACTGAGCCATAGCCTTAAAACACTGCCGAGATCAGTCTCGCAAGAGTGTGCGGAAGTGCATTATTGTGCTATTGGCGGAGTCTCAAATCCTAGTGAGCTGCCTATCTAGACAGCATTTGATCATCATATGCGATTTGATTTGATCGGATCGGAACGGAACGTTCGGAATAAATTCAAATGATGTCCTAAAACACTGTATAGATAGGCAGCTCACTCGGTTTTGAGACACATCCATTGACAGGGAGCTGTTTGCTAACTGAAGAGAGCTTATCTCTAATGGTCGAGTGACAGAGCCGTCGAGGAGCACAACCATAACAACACTATTATCGCACACACGCGTCGAATTATTGCGTTTCTGTTTGGGTTAGACATCTGACATTTGTCATTGCTATGAATCATACTTAGACTGTTGCAATAATAACTGAATAATGAGTAAAATGGTGGTAATCTTTCTTTTACCCTCTTCACAGAGAATCTACCCTTTAAAATACCAAGGAAACTTTTTGTTTTTACTACTGTAATTTATACTGTAGGCTCTCCCTCAAAAATAATTTATTTGTTTGTTTAACGTTGTATTGGCTAAAACTAGAGACTGACAGATATTGTTGTAACCATCTATATTTATCTAAATGTTTTCATGTCTAGTCATTTTTTCCCTTTGCTTACTTTGTTCTAATTACATTATTTATACATGCTGTATACTTCACAGATATTTCACTGTAGCAAATTTGTCGAAATAAATAGCATTAGGCTATAACTGTATTATTAGGCTAAATAATAAATTAGGCTACAACTGTAAAAACACAATATGGATTTTGACTTTTTATAACAATAACAGCATCAATAATGATACTCTAGTACTACTAGAGTCTACTAGTTGTCATGGGATATAAATTAAAACATTTCTTTTCATGTGTTTATGCGAGTCTGCTCCAAAAAAAATGAATGGTTGTGGAATGAATGGTTTTTATGTGAAAAAGAATGCATACAAACAACCAAACAATAAATTACAGTGAACCTTTGAAGAGTAGATATGCGAGAATATTGGTGCATTGTGTCCATCAAACCTATTTTTGGTCTGTATCTAATACCAAGTGACCACAAGTTTTTTGTAACAATATCTGTGGTTTTAATAAATATAGAAACTATGGTCACCATGGCAAACTTTTGTAAAGATACACCAGACTCATAACTGGCGTTTCTTTGTCTTATGTAGGGCTGGAATTATCAGCCCAGAGGTTTGGAGAGACACACAGACAGCATCCTCGGTTGGGTATGTGATCACAGTTTCATTGCACATTTTCCTGCAGTTGGTGTAGTGACCAAATGTTAAAAAAAGAAACAGCCCAAAGGTTTTGTAATATGAAGTTTAATCACTGTCATGTGTTGTCCTTCAGGCCTCGGTGCTGTGGTCTCTGTCCTACTACAGTTCTCCACTGCTCCTCTGTTATCTCTATAGGAAAGGTAAAATACAAATACAGCATCATATAACCACAAACCTATTTGTTTATGTGCTAAAATTGTAATTCTACTGTCCAATACACCTACAGGTAAAAGTGTATTATACATGCACTAAACACTTTTATTTTTCTTTCATTTTGTTACTATGTAAATAATTAGTGCTGTCAAACGATTAATCGCATACAAAATAAAGGTTTTTGTTTGCATAATATGTGTGTGTGTACTGTGTGTATATTTATTATGTATATATAAATACACATGCATGTATATATTTAAGAAAAATTTTATGTTTATATATTAAATATATTTATTCATAAAATGCTATGAATATAAATTTATGCATGTAAATATTAAAAAAAAATGTATACTGTGTGTGTATTTATATATACATAATAAATATACACAGTACACATACATATATTATGTAAACAAAAACTTTTATTTTGGATGCGATTAATCATTTAACAGCACTATAAATAATATACCAAATATTGTGCGTTTCTGCATGCAGATCTTAATGTTATTGCATAAGCAGTTGTTGATTGGTTCAGTCTTAATGTTACGTTCAGCAGGTGTAATCATATCATATGAGTCACAGGCTAATGCTCTCACAGTAGTGCTGTATGTATTTTTAGTCCGGTTCATAAGAGGTTTTAGACCTGAAGAGCACTGATATTCAGGTTGTGAATGAGCTGTGCTGTACTGAATGAGCTCTTTTACATCATGACTAAGGTATGATCTTGTTTAATTTGAGCATTGGAATAGCTGAATCAAAGATGTTATGGTGCAAGTGTAATATTAAGGTACATAGAATGCAGTTCAAATACTGTAGTTTAATGTTAAATCCAGTATGATGTAGTTATGTGATCATGGTTGTATTGTATATCTTATTAATATTATGGTATCAGTGGAGATTGTCTTTGCTGTTCTCTTGCGCGAGAGAGTCTGTGCCTTACAAAGATGTGGTTAATGGCATTCTGTAATAATTGTGTTATTAAATGACAATCAAGCACTGCTAACTGTATTTGATATTGTTAGGTTACGATGATAATGAAGTTACATGACAGATTCTATCTGCAGATTAAGTTCATTACTGACCACTAATAACAAGATGACTGATTTTTTCTGCTGCCCCAGATGAGCCAGTATTTCCACATTTTTCCACCATGAAAACTGATATGTATTATTTTTTAAGTCCAAATCAGAAACCCAAGCAGTGATATTCATGATATATTATTTGTGCCATAGACTCCACAGTTTGAGAACAAGAGAAAAAAGTTGGACCCCTAATGCGCAGTGTTAGATTTTTGCTAAACCTATAAAAAATATTGACACTTATATATCTGTTGAACTTTCATTAAATGGTAACCCTTTTACACTACTAGACATATGTGACCATGGACCACAAAAACCAGTCATAAGGGTCATTTTTTCAAAATTGAGATTTATACATCACCTGAAAGCTGAATAAATATGCTTTCCATTGATGTATGGTTTGTTGTGATAGGATAATATTTGGCCGAGATACATCTATTTGAAAATCTGGAATCTGATGGTGCAAAAAAAATCTAAATATTGATAAAATAATCTTTAAAGTTGTCCAAATGAAGCTCTTAGCAATGCTATGTAGCGTCTGCGTAGGATCATGCATGATAGTTGGACTGTTTATGGTTTAAAAGACCCCTTTTAGCCTTTTGACATTTGCATATAAATTACAGTTCTGGTCAGATATGTTATGTTTGTATAGGGGTTTTAAATTGCCAAATGGTTCTTCGCCGTCACAGAAGATTCGCACCAGCTCCCACGAGAATCCTGGAATCTGAGTTCAAAAACATTCCACTTAGAGCTGTGAATGGCCAAACGAACACACACACACCAAAACTAACACACACACACACATAAAGTCATTTCTTTATTTTAGACTATAATTATTCAGTTATAATTGTATCTGGTATATGAATGTGGTGTGTACATTCCCTTGTTAGTTTAGATGAGTTACCACTCGTTATTTGTTTTAGTTAAAGCCATAAAACACTTATATTAAGGTGTATGTGTGTATCTTTGGTTTATTCTATTCCAGATTATTGTTTCTTGGTATCTATGTCACCCGTTCTTCATTTCTCGGACATTGACGTACAGTATGTGATTGTGAAACGCATCATATGACTAGCACGTCTCACGATATTTTGGGGTAAAACTACGGATGTTCCAGACCGGCAATAAAGCATGCAATGAGCCATAAACAATAGACAAAGAAAGTTTCTCCCGCTCAAAATCCATGTCTCTCATTGGTCAGAACACACAGAATAGAAACTCTCAAAAACGTTACCAAAATAACTTCGCTCAGAAAACTTCTTCTTCGTTTGATACAACACCTTTCAGGACTCTCATGAAGGGCTTTACCTCGGGGATTTTATTTAAAATTCATTTTATTTTTTTTTAAACAGTTAAGTATAACTTTATAACTTTACAATATAATGAATGAACCTATAAACACTTTACAATAAGGTTCTATACATTAATCTTAGTTAAAGCAATAGCTAAAATGCACTAATAATGAACAATACCATCACAAAATTTATTAATCTTGGTTAATGTTAATTTTTTACATATACCAATACATTTTAACATTACCAGATGTTCAGATTAACATAACATGCTATTAACAAACATAAATTGTGAAATGCACTGAAATTATTTTTTAAAACTTGTAAATAAAACAAAGATCATTGGAATATAATTTACAAGAAAATACCATTTCAGTCTTTCTACTTCAGAATTTCACGTTCAATTCAATGTGTTACTTGCTGTTTCTTTTTAATTGTTTGTGAAATTTAATAGCAATTTCTGAGAGAAAATTGTTTATAAAACATTTTTTCTTCCAGTGTGGACACAGCAAGTACATGTAGTTAATCAGAATTACTCTGTAATGATTTATGTAAATACATAACAAAATGAATGAACACTGTAAAATACAGTGTGACCAAAACATGACATGTTGTCCATTTTTAGTTCATGGCATTCAAACTCGGACTTTACTGTAAAGTGTTAGCATGCAAATGGACATGGTTGCATTGAAAATCTCATAACTTCAGTGGAGAGTGCTTTCCTCAGTTGTGTTTCAAATAATCCTGATATTACACGTCACAGTTCCTGCTCCTCATAAACTCTAACAAGTTTCGGAGAAATTGGTAAGCTCTGTGACCTCTGAGGGCCGTGGCCATGTGCTCTGCGTCACAAATCACGGGAGGAAATTATGTTCTTTAATGAGGAAACGAGATCAGCACTGATCTGCCTGCTCCGCTGCCAATCCCGTCACATAACCGCCACAGAGTTTACCGTTACCACGGCGACAAGCCTCTTCCTGACCACACGCGGGTCGCATGTTTCCATGAAGCGTTTGCGTTAAAGAAGAGGGCACCATTTACATTTATTATTCAGAACGTGGGTCTGACGTCTCTTTACAGAAACATTTCAGATCATTCTGTGATGGTAAATGAGTGTGTGTGTGTGTGTGTTTGTGGTTACGGGTATGACGGGGCTTCCCCATGCGCATCTTCCGTCGTCTATTTATATCTCCAGTACACAAAGAGCCAAGATGACCACTGGTTTGTCTGCAGAGAGAGCGAGGGAGAGATTAGGATACTTACTGCTTAGGTTAATATGCTAAGATTATGTATTTTGAAATTAGAATATAGCAGAAGGATACAGAAAAGCGAACTGGTGCCATTATATTACTATATACTATATAAATTATTACCTGCTAGCAGTCTTTAACGAGCAGCTTTTCCTGTGGCTTCTGTCGCTACGAGAATCCCAAAGCAACTGCAGATATGCAAACATGTCAGACACATGTAAAACGTCACATATCACACAGTAGATTTTCACATGAAGAGTTATTACACGCACACAGGCCAGAAACTCAACATACAGTAAATAAAGCTTAGATTTATCAAAGCACGTCTTACTTGGTCTCTTCTGGCCCCAGAGCTGAACCACGAGCTGCAGAGGACAAACAAACACTTAAAACAAGCCTGATATTAAGTTACTGATAGGGGATATATTACACAAATATTATATCACAGTTTGAGTAAATTTATATTATAAATAACTCAAAAATGTATTACTCAAAGTAACCATTAAATTAAAATGATTCATTTTAGTTAATGTCATTTAAAAGATTAATTTAATTAATGTAATTTAAATGATAAATCAAATAAATAAAAATCTTTAAATAACAATGTAGCAGCAATATTTTTTTTATTTAGGCAATGTACTTTATGAATTTACTTCATAAAGTACTTTATGAATTTGACAATTTTATATAAAAAAACAAACAATGGATGCATAAAAAAATATATTATACAACTGGTAAAAAAGAAAAAAAAAAAAACCAAGTTAAAAAAAAAACAAAAAATAACCTGAATGTACTAAGTCGCTTTGGATAAAAGCGTCTGCTAAATGCATAAACGTAAATTATTCATAATAAATGAATAAGTCAGCATAAAAACACTAAAACTTACTCATGAGGATCCTGGGATAATCTCAGTAATCGATCAGGAATTCCTTGAGAGGTTCCCTTTTGGGAAAGAACATTAAATTTATTACATAAATTATAAACAATGAGTTGATACTTTAGACAAGTGCACATACCTGTGACTGCTGAAGACAGGCCTGCCGCGCAAGCCGCGCTTGAAACCCTGAAAAACAGGACAAGTCAGAGACACGGCCTAAAGATTAACACGCATGCTCTAAATGAACAGGAATAAATCGTTTTCTCCAGATATAATAGACCTCCTTAACCCCTTAACTGTCACTCACATTTTTGAACATAGACATGAAAGTGCACGATCCAAACTTACATTTTTATAATTCATGAACGAAAACATTTTGTAACATGATATTGATGTACCATTTTCATGGTAATGCAATGTTTGATTTTAAAATGGGTTTCAAAGGATGAATTTTGAGATTTAAAGTTTTCGATTGATATATAATTTCTGATGATTTCTGAAGTGTGATAGAGAAAAAGGCAACAAAGAAGACTTTTTTTGACAAAGGTCAGAACTCCTGTTACGATGCAGATTTTTGAGGTGCACTTTTGTCAAAAATGTATCTATTACTTTTCCTACACAATTTTGAACAAAAACATTGGTAAAATATCTATTTAGGAGTCTTAGACCTTTCCAACGATATATAGTTTGTCATGATTAGATTAGGATTTAATTGTAATATAGTAAACTTAGGCGTCCCACAGAGGGGACGGGTGACCGTTTTACAAACACGACCCATTCCATATACCACATTTTAAGGCTGCAACGTTTCGTGCAAATACAATTGTGATGTTTCTGATAAAATGTCCATTGCACCTTAACCAAGATGATTAAAAAAATAAAAAATTCTAATTAAAAAAATAAAAATTACTAAGTAGGAACAAAATAGAGTATAACTATTGTAATATTTCACTGTAAAATAAAAAAGGATCAAAAATGCTTTTTTTTAACTTCTTTTACTAGAAAAATTTATAATAATTATTCTTATTATCAAATACAACAAAATAATAAAATATTACTATTGTAATATTTTCACAATAAAATAATAAAAATTAGTAGTATTCGAGGTATTCAAAAAGTTGAGCATTAAGAAAAAATCATAACTTATTAATGTATTTTAATATAATAATAATCGAATAATGCAGTATAATATCAAAAATATAGTTATACTAACTAAAAAAAATACATATTACTTTTGTAATTTCAACTGTTAAAAAAACACAAAATTTTAAAGGGGTGGTTGATTGTGATTTCACTCTTTTGAGTTTAGTTGGTGTGTAATGTTGCTTTTTGAGCATAAACAATATCTGTAAAGTTAACGGCGCTGAAAGTTCAATGGAAACCGAGATATTGTCTTTTAAAGAAAAGTCTGTTTAATGCCTACAGTTACGACTGGAAGGGACTACAACGAGCTACTTTCCGGGCTGGCGACATCACAAACCCTGCAATAGGCCCTTTTCACAGTGACGTCAGCTAACTTCCGCTTTCCCGCAAAGCAGTGTGTCTGTACTTCCGTTATACCTTTACACCGGAGACTTCTCGGGAAAATGTAGGAAAAACTTGAAATATGAAAGGCGTTATTTAAGAGTTAAGACTAATAATGTTAATGTACTTACAGAACGTTTTTCTGCTTTAGATGGGTGGCTTGCTTGCTTTCAGATTTGTATGACAACGATTATGTGTTCACACGAAATACATACTTTGAAACCTTTTCACTTGTTATTTCGGTTTATGTCATTCCTTGGATAATTTGTGAGTACACTGTGTAAATTAAATTCCCTGTATAGTTCGGCAATAAAAAGACAACGTGATTTTGTTTTTATTTACTATGGGGAAATGACATGGACACAAGTCATATTTTTTATATTAAATCATTTTACTACATGGCAAGTTTCACATCCATAAAGGCAAGTGGTCTGAAAAGAAACTCACTATCCAGTTCAAGAATATGGCTTAATATTGAAACAATACAAAAAGGACAGCCGCGTAGTTCTACAGAACTTTGGACTTCTACATTTACTTAAATTCCTCCATTCAATTTCGCTTTAACTATATGTATACCTTGTTTTTACTTTTTGAATTATTATTGATTAATATGATCGATTGTATTTTATTTTCATTATAGGCTATATGCAATGTGATCTTTAAAAACAGCTACGTTTTATATTTATTTACACAAATGCTGGCATCTGTTTTTAACTGTAAAAGCTTTTTATATAAACTTAATATATTTAATATTTATTTCTGAATTACATTAAATAATAAAACGGAAAATTATAGACCCCATTTTATTGATATTTAAATAGTACAAGCTTGTTTTGTTGAACTTTATTCTTGTACATACAGGCACTGTATTAAGTAGGACATAAATTACTGAATGAAAGGGCTTTCTGTTACCACATGTAAATGTCTTAAACGTTTGTTTATTTGAGAAATATATTTAACCAACTTAATCTAATTGCAATAAAGACAGCAAACAGTGCGCGAGAGTCACGGGAATCAGTGACTGCAGTGCTCCGTTTTCAACTCCTCCCTCGACTACAAACGGCAAATCTCACCGATCGGTATTCGGTAAGTTCGTTTGAAATGCCATATGCCTCGCCTTGAATGAGGACGAGAGTAGACAGCTTCAATCATCCTCTAATCGTATTTGTGGCAGTTCTACAAGCGTTTGGGTGAACTCCATGCTGGTAGCGATAGTGCTTACTATGCTGGCGGAAGTAAGAATACCCTGCTTCGCGTCCAACGAAGCTGGACGTCTGTTAAAAGGCCTATTACAAAACCCCGCCCCCAGACATGCCCCAAGTGGCGAGGCTATGTTACCGCTTTCAAGACCGGGAGCACATGCAACTATTTGCCCGTACTGTACGGGCAAAAGGCGTGACGTTTCCGGACAACATGCACTAGATGGTTAACGAATCACAACACACTGGACAGGCTAACCAATCTGAGCCCATTGCGTATTTAGGAACAGGAAGTCAACCAGCTGTTCAAATGACAATGGAGACAGCAGCATAGAATAAAGGTAAAACATATAAAAAATGTTTTTTTTTTTTTTTGTTAAGCAAAGCATGAAGACTTCGTTAGCATGTTACACTACACCCCATAAACACAATCAAGCCAAAAGAAAAAGTAGTCCACAACCGCATTTAAGAACCTTTGTTAACTTTTAATATTTTTTATGAGTAATAATAATTATTTATTACCAATACAAATATGATGAGAAAAATTAGCTATTGTAATCTTTCAGAGTAAAATAAAAAAAAAGAGAATTTAAGAAAAATAATAAGTATTGTACATTACACCTGTAAAATTACAAAACTAACATTTAGCATGCAAGTATTTAATGCTAATTTTTTTCAATTTTAAGAGTTTTTAACATAATAGAGTGAAGATTTATGTTTCTACGACATTAACTGCTCTCTCTTGTGGGTTGTAGAGCTCTGTCCTCTGGTGGACAAACATGTGAACTATACTCCAGAGCTGAAGGCTGTGTGTCTGAGCACTCACCTCTTTGAGCTCCCTGTGACATTAACGGGAACGCTCCGGTCAGGATGCTGTTGAACACGGGGTCATTCAGGTCCAGTTCGTTAGAGTCTCTCTCCCACCACGGCACCACACCCGCGACTCCACACGCCCCGCCCGGCTCGCCCTCAAAGAACCAATCGCTCTGCTCATCGTCGCCTGAAACACACACACAACACTCAAACACGTGCTCTTCATTCTGTATGTGATAAATGCTGATTAGGAAATATATGAGATGAGTGCACACACCTTGCCTTCCCTCGTCGTTTGTGTACAGGCCCCCCTCCCTCACTACACTGCTGTTACCTTCACCTTAGCACTGGCTAAAAATGTAGTAAAGCAACAAAAAAAACCAAGCTCTACATGGGCACCAAAGGACAACAAAACATTACACGGCAACTATGACTGCTGTATGCTTCGTCTCATCCACTGACTCACTGTAATCATCAAACAACACCACATTACAAACATCGTTTAAATAAAAAAAAAAACAAAAAATTTAAACAAACAAACAAAAAATGAAAAAAAAATATAAACAAAAAAAAAAATTAAAAAAAATAAAAAAAAAAAAAAAAAAAAAAAAATTAACATAAAAAAAAAAAATAATAAAAAAAAAAAAAAGAAAAAAATTTAAAAAAAAAAAAGCCATTTTGTGTGTTGGAAAAAAAAAAAGGGTGAATTTTTTTTTTTTTAATTATTTAATTTTTTTTTTTTTTTTATTTATTTCACTAAAAACATGTCCATGGTCATAAATGAAAAAGAAAGTATATTTTGAATAAACAATAAGAAGCGCTATTTTTAAGAC